>OX419755.1:8817924-9359890 GCA_948567375.1 Lunularia cruciata | reverse complement strand
GGTGATATCAATGAGTACTATCCAATAAAGAGAAAGCTTATGGACTTGGGTATCAAGTGTGAGGGGTAGGTTACAAGAGGAGAGCATGACCTTATCATCAGTTGAAAGGTGAGATCACAACAATGGTGGTCTGCATATTGTTTTTGAAAATCTTGAACAACAAGGAGATGAGATTTGGCTTACTGAAGGGACTTAGAATATGGTGGTGAATAAGGTGGAAGTATGAAGAACATGAGATAGAGGAGAAGCAAAAGAAAATCTAGAACACGTGGGTCTTGGCTAAAATTAAGGAAGAAAGGAGAGAATATGGTGTTTGTATATTTGAATTATTGTATACAAACTCAAGAATTGCAAGAAATTCATCCCAATTGGTATGGTAATCATTGATGAAGGCACAAATAATATCATCCAAGATGCAATTGGCACATTTTGTTTGTCCATCAACTTGAGAATGATAGGCCATGGACAAAGTAAACTTGGTGCCGAGTATTTGGAAGAATGATTGCCAAAATTTTCTAGTGAATCAAGGATCAAGGTTGGAGATGAGTATGAGGGCATCCTATGATGCTTGAAGACATTGTCAAGGTAGATCTATGCCAATGTTGGAGCATTCATGGTATCAAAGGTCGGGGCCAAATAGATTTACTTATTGAGCTTATCCACAAACACCACAATTGATGTGTGACCTTGTTTTGTCTTGGGCAAAGATATGATGAGATCTCACGTGTTCCCATCAAGTAGATGAAATGGATTTAGATTCAGGCTTAGATTGTAGATCTAGATTCAGATTTAGTCCTTAATGGAGCTGGAATATGGTCCTTAGCGATGGTTTTATTTGGATGTTTGGTAGATAGATAGAAAGCCATTGACATATGGTAGTCTAATTTTGGTGTTCTAATATATAGATTGACAATGGGAGATGGAAAAATGGATATGATACATAAGATTGATAAATTTTTGATAACTCAATATTAACATATTAATGGTAATAGCAGTTTGTTCCCTCAAGGATACATGTCAGAAATTTCTAGAGTTGAAGATTAAGTGTCACAAATGGCAATTCTTTATTGTTTCATGTTGAACCTCTTGTGCATGATCATTCTTAGAAGAGGGTAGTGTCACTCACTGTGGTGCACTATGGACAAGGGAAATTAACATCACCTTCATGAAATGTTTGTTCCTAGTTAATCTCAAAGGTGATGGTTCACATAATGTTGAACACCTCTTCTCTCCAAAGAGCCATTTCACCTTGATGGCTAGTTTCATCCTAAAGGTCATTTCATCCCAAAGGTTGGTTCCATCCCAAATTTTGGTTTCAACCAAACGGTCATACTACCTACTACCGTCCCAAAATGTGCAATCCTAAAGAAATCATGGAATTGATTGTCTAATTGGCTTTTCAATAATCTAGGTTCCTAGACCCCTTATTTGTATTATCCTTCTCCATCAGAACTGAAGTGATCATACATCAAAACTAAGTGCCAAAGTCTCCACACATTCAAGCACCTCCATCCCTACTGCAAGATTCATCACCTCTACTCTACCAATCAAGCAATAAAAAAATGTAAAATGAAGAAAATCAATGCTAGGGATCATGTAGATCATTGCACTCAAACTTCAATTACAAAGAAGAAAAAAGATTTACATTGGGTCGAAACCTCTTTATACAATTCCTACTCCATGATGAAGAGATTTAATAGCTAAGGGTGTGTTGGATATCATCTAAATATTTCTACATCTCTCATCACTAGTCCTATCTACTTATCCTGTCCTATCCTAATCAAGAATTATCCATGCATCCACAACAAGGTCAGATAATCAACATGTTGTTTATATGTTATGTACATTCAAATTACCACCCGAAAGATTGAAAGATTGTTGGCCTAAAAAATTGTCCTAACTACTTGAAGATATGTCACACCAAAGATAAGACCCCAAATATGATAACAATCTATAACAATTGAACAAATATTGTGATAACAATCTTTAATAATATATTTGCTATATGATAATAAAGGACTAAGTATCGAGCAACTTCTGGCTTCTTCATAATTTGAAGACCTAAATTTTGTACAATCTCTTGTTCTTTATGACACCTCAATTTTTTTCAAAATACCCATTTTTTGTATTTTTAATGAAAATACTAAGAGTTAGCACATTACCAAGGATAGAGGAAGGTTTTATACCAATTACATTTGGCATGGGAAAGAATCATACCAATAAGAGGAAGATGAATAAAAGAAGTGTAGCATGGAGAAGTCCATAGTACTTGATCAAGAAGGAGAGCATGTACTAAAAGATTTTGATGAAAAAGACTTTGGCATAGAAAAACCCTTAGCATGGAACACCTTTGGCTTGAAAGTTAGTCAGTTCAAATGGATCCCAATGACATGAATGTGATTCCAAAATGTCAAAAACTAGAATGGATAACTACTTAATTGTACCAAAATGTTTACATGTGTGGGTTGTGACTACTTGCACCAACTGCACCTACCAAAATTTTAGAACGGTTAAGCCGATACTTAAAAAATTCCGGACCAAGTTTACCACTACTCACTTTTTTTGAGCAAGACAAGCATGAACCATAGCTAGGATAGAACTCTCCTCACCTTCTGCAAGGAGTTGCAAATAAACTTACACAGAAAGAGGGTTTTCTATGTGAGAATAATCCCTGATCAAAGATAAAAGGAAAGGATATGGCCTTAGCACCCCAAGGGCCTGAGTGGCATAGAAGAGCACCAAAGATTATCCTCAAATCTCCTGGTTTAGTTAAATTGCAGATATATTTCAGAGCCAGATTCCTTTGCAAAAAAAAGCTTGAATTCTTATTGTGGAATTGGGAAAATAGTAACCATACCATAATATATGAAATTTGGGACAATAGAGACCCAATGTCAGTGAATTTGGGGTGAAATGTCTTGCCTAGACAGAAGAGGATTGGAAAATAGTGTTGGGGCTAGAGAATTCACCCCATGTGCCACCACCCTTGACACTAAACAGAGCAACACTGATCAAGATGCGGAAGCTAGACTTGTAGTAGCCTTCAATAGATCTAAAACCAAGAATGGATGGTCGATCCAATTGTACAAAGATCCTACTCAACAATCCCTTAGCAAATCAATAATGAAATTATTCAAGTCAACAAGGAAAACCTATGTAAAAAATAACCAACTGGTCTAATTCAAATATGGATATGAAGGAAGCAATATTAATTGGATGGAAATTTTTTGGAGGAGGGTAAGCAATTATGCAACGATATGAATGAAGATGGAGAGTAACCCATCTCTCCTCCTCCATTGCTCATTTATACCTAGGGATGGAGCTCTTAATGCGAAAGGAGAAAGAGAAATATCTAGAGCATTTCTTCCCTATAGAGTACCTTAGAATCACAAGGATGTCAAGGTGATGAAGAAAAAGTATCAACCGTAGGATACAAAATTTGCAAAAGAATCAAAGTTTGTTCTAATAGTGGAAGCCCACAACACCTTGGGCTATAAAAAGTAGACAAAGACTATACTTGCAAGGCCAAAGGCAAAGTCCAAAAACAAAATGAAAAGGTCTGGAGTGTCAAAGATACGAAAGCTAGTTGGCTTGGATGTTGGAGTAGTAGTGTTGGCAATCATTGTTATTTTGGTAGTTGCTCATGGACTATTTTTTTGCAGCAAGATTTCATATTAGAACTGCGGGTCACATGGTGAGACTTACCATCATTTCCATTGTGCATACCATTAGTAGTGCAATTAGGGTTGGAGACATAGGTCAAGCATAGGAGTATACTTTCAAAGAGCAAATCAAAAGAGTTCATTTCTCAGATATTGAGTCTTTGGGTTCTTGGCTATGGTGGACAAAGGTTGGTGAGCATCAGAGGATGTGCATCAGATTGCCAAAGGTTGTTCGTATTAGGTGGTCAAGTTAGCAAAGGTTGTTTAGAGTTGAAGGTTGCTCAAATTGCCCTAATTACTGCTCAGATTGGTGAAGTTTGACTTAATTTGGAGAGGGTTCAAGTTGACAAGAAGAAAAGACTCATTTGGCAATTAGAGACTTCAAGGACTTTAAAAGGCATTTTGTTGGTGTGAGGCTAACCAATTTAGATAAATTCTTGGTAACTTTTGATCATCATTTGGCAAAATCTGCACACCCTTCTAGATTATGCACAATAGGATTTGAACTCTAATTCTCTAGTTCATAGATTGGTACCCTAGCCAACTGGTACACTTGCACTTGTTATCCTAGTGATTGGTTGATTGATACTTATATACATATAGCTTTGGTTAAGAGAGGCAGTTTGATCCCAACCTTGGTGATCTTGGTAATTTAGGAGTGGATAGATACTTATATTATGTCAAATTCCAAATGGTGGTAGATTCAATGCGGTGTTGACTTATGAAATGGAGAGTTTTGTTGAGAATTTTTATGATTGGACCCTTCTATTCTTACTTCTTATTTATGCACCATGTTTGTGTGAAGTGCCTTGGCATTAGAGCACTTGTGCTTTAATGTGCTCTCAATAGTGAGGTTGGAGTGTGTGGTACCCAAATTTTTTGGTTTTGACGTATTTTGAAAAAGAAATGTTCAATCAAGGCAGAATTGAACCCAAATGGAGACAAAAGAAGAAGAATCAAGTCTTTGGGTCAAACCCAAAGAATCTTAATTTGTGTCAAAGGAAGAAGGAGGGCAGATGCCACAAGAGGGTACTTTGCATCAGAATGAAGATTGCACATCAGGATTATTGCAAAGGTCATATCTCAATGACCACGTGTCCAAATAGTGTGTGTTATGTCTTGTTGGAAGTATATTCTTTAGAGCTTTCAGTGGCCACCAAAATTGAAAAATTTAGAGATTTGTAGCAAAAGTTACAAGCATTTAAGTCTTCTATAGTAGATGTATAGAGTAGTTTAAGAACTTTGGGTTGGTGTCTTTGGGTCCATGTGACTTCGGGTGTAAAGACTTCAGGTCTAAAGACTTTGCCTCAAGACAAATGTGATTCAATTTGAGGTACTCAGACATTGGATGCAGATTGCGCTTGTCTTAGGGTCAGATGTCTGAAGCATCTAAAGCATTTGAAGTAGTTAGGATAGAGAAAGAAGAGATACCCATGACTTTAAATTCAGTTCAGATTGAAGATAGGATAGAAATTGAAGGAGAAGTAACAATAATGAATGAACCCACAGTGTAGGACCAGATAGTGAATGTCTTTAGGTCAATTGTTGGAGACTTTAGAGAAAGGTGGGTTGCGAGATAAGGATGTAGATAAGTTACCCATATCTTAAATTGCAGATCAGTGTAAAGACATGTTAGAATTTGTAAAAGAATTGGAAGTTGTAGAACCCAAGGTACATGAGAGGAAGGAATTTTCATTGGATTTGGAAGCCAAAGTAGAAGTAGACATTGGATCTGATTAGGACCAGTTTTGAGATAGGAAGAGTTTGATATGAAGAGGTGCATTGTCATTTCAAATTTGTAGGTTGGTAGAGAAATTAGGAATTGGTTTAGGAAATAAGATAATTGTCAAGAGCTTAGTCTATTTAAAGGGGGAAATCGTAATGTGTTGCTGTTCAATATTCATATTCTTGATGATAGATAAAGTAAAGTGTTTATTTCAGTGCTCATCACTTGAGATTCATTCCAAGTATCAATCTTGTGTGTGTGTTTATGAGTTTTGGGAGAAATTTGAAGTGCAAGTCAATGTGCTTGTTGGATGTTGCATTCCATAACCGTGATCTTCATTCTATGTGTTTGATCTTGAGTGAACTGCAATCAAAGCAATGCCTTGACAAATCTAAGAGGAATTGTAGTGTTGGTAGTATTTTGCATTTGTGAGTGCAGCATGGTGTTTATATGAAGGAATTTTGAGTTGTTGTGCCTTTAGTGAAAGGGTGGAACACAATTATAAAGCAAGGTCATTTTATAGTGAAGTAGTTATTTTTTGGAGGGATTGAATCATCACAATCAAGATTTTTTTTAAAGATTTGAAAGAGTTGAGATTGTGGGTGTTGTGATTTTTTACAAAACTATAGTCTAGTACTTGTTACTCCCTTCTGGGTATGGTTTCTATGTGAGAGATTAAAGATGCAACCAAGAAGAACTATTTGTTACCATTTAACTTTGTATTTGACCAATCTTGAATTATATCTCTATGGGAACAAACTTTACTTACTTGATTATCACAAAAGTGATATTTGCGGGGTTGTCACATAGTGATGACCAATCTGAGTACTTATGGTTTATTTTGGTAAGATGTAAAGTGATGAATTGAAGATCGTGGGAGTGTTTTTTGTGATGGTAGATTATAGGTAATATTCTCTTTTAATGTAGTTGTTGTAGTTAAGCTACATTAGTATTTAGTGGTATTTAGTTGGTGTTAACATTTGGTGATGTATTTATGGTGGTTACAATTGTTGTTAGAAGTACATTGTCACAATGGAGTTCTTTGGGGACTCCAAAGGAGATATATTTATAGTACATCATGGGATTATACATAGTAGCACTCGGTATCAATATATATCTCAAGTTTTACTAAAGGAAGAGATTGACTTTGATTTGGAGTTTGATATGGGAGTTGATTCAACTGAGAGTGCACATGGTGTATACACACCATTGTTATAGGACATGGACAAGGTTTATGAGACCTCCAAAGGCCCCATGTGTTACTTTGGTATAATGGATATTATGGAGTTGGATAACTTCATTGATGAGCTTGGTAGTTGGTGTGATTTGTAGTAGATGTGGATTTCAACTTTGTTCACACCCTTCATGGCATGGAAGAATTTGTTTCAACATCTGGAGGGTCCATTGACAAATGACTATCATGAGTTCAAGAGTGCTCACTTGGAAGAGATTGAGCTATGTAGACAATATTGGTCTTGAAATTACATCTCTATCACTTTAGGTCTGGTTGCTATAATGTTTTGTGGACAAGAGAATTTCCAAGAGAAACAAAAGAAAAGAAACACAAGGTTTTATCCCTCAATACTATGATACCACAAAGGAACACCTTATCTTTATCATATACCAAAGAGGATCCATTCAAAGGGAGTTCCACCCTTGGATCAAATACATGGATTGGTGATATATTAACAAGCTCCACCTTTAGATTAGTTGTATGGATTGGTGACATGCCAATCCTTATCCTCTTTGGTTGGCGAAATAATTTAATGAGGAAATCTTTGGGGAATAGTCATGTAGGAAGCTCTAGACAACATGAGTGAGGTACCATTGGATATATAGGTATATTTTTATATAAATTATATATATATAAATTATATATATATATATATATATTTATATATATTTATATATTTATATATTTATATATATATAAAGACTTTGGTGGCAAGGAAAAATGTTTGTGAGTGCTTTTGATGTGGTGATCTCCTTGGATGACCATAAGATATAAATAGTTGCAGAAATATGACAAATCCTAAGGGTTTATACCTTGTATTCACAAGATGGACAAGGTTACTGCTCAAGTGCTCAAACTCTCTAAAATGAACGCTTATCTTGGACATAAAACTCCTCAATCATGAGCAGCTACAATCTAAAGTTATGGAGTTGGCATAACATATCTTGTACCTCTAACAACGAGAAGACCATAATCTTGTCAAGAAACTTGTAGCACACACAAAAGAGAGAGTGAGGATAAACCAAGAAATATTCTAGGTAGGTAGCACCCCCTCATATATTCACAGATTTTAGAACAATATGCTACCCATAAAGGAGTGTAGGCCAAGAGCCTAATGTGCCATGCATTTGGTGGCTTTCTACTAACTCTATAACAAGTGTACTTAGTGTGAACGCAATGCTATACAAGGTCAGTCTAACCATGAACTAGTTCACTTCTATAGAGAGCTTGTATTCTCAATAAATCTTTATAGCATGGCATGGCATGAACAAGAAATATACATAGTGTTTTATCAAATTCAACTGCTAATTCATCCCCACAAAGAGACTCTTTATAAAGTTACCATCTAAAGCATGGAAAAAAAAGAAAAAAAACCAATGTCAATGGATGTATCTGGCTGTATATCCCTTGGAGATTGGCCATCTCTACACTACCAAGAATTATGGCCACAATCACAAAGGCAGTTTGGGTGAAGGGGTAACTTCAAAGATTAGGAAGTGGCATCCTCTGCCTTGAATCCCACATACAGCTTAGGGAATGTTTGGTTCATCATTTGGGGCTCATCTAGAGGGATCTTGTGGTCTTGATGATGATGGAAGCTATCTCCTTATCCATGCTTCTATCTCAGTTCCTTTAGTTTTGGGAGATAAAGATTTTGCCTCCTCCTCCCCACTTTTTTCCTTGGCTAGGAGCTGGAATTGGGACCATTTAAGTATTTCTTGAAGATGTGATGGCAGTCAGAGAGTGGGGTTTGATTGGGAATAGTGGTTGGATGACATAGAACAAATGGAGGAGTGAAAAAAATTGTGAGCCAGAATGGTCCACAAGAGAATTGCCTGCCAAGATTAAAGAGGTTGCAATTGAGGTTGGGAGTTTTAAAGATGGCAAGTAGTGATATGGCAAGAATGGAATCATGGTCTAAAATGGGCTCTAGGGAGGTTATCTAGATATAGCATGTGGAGTTGATGAAGAGTAGATTGCCCAAAAGAGTGCTCAATGAGGAATTAAAGGTGAACCAAGATGGAGAAAATGTTTTAGAGTGGTGGGACTCTCTATGGTGTCCATGGGTTGGCCTAGGGTAATTGTAGATTCCAAGTCTAAATGAGGTTTGGAAGAAGGCATATGTGTACTAGGTCAGAAAAACAGTGAAGTACTTGTGTCAAGATAGGTTGTGGTTGGAGTAAGCTCAAACACTCATATCTAGTTCATGTCTTATGATAATAAAAAAACTTGTCTTCTCAATCCATAAACCAAGTAACTCATTTTTCAATATTCCTCTTCTTGAGTATAAATCAGTCCTATGAGTACCAATAGATTTTGGAAAATTGGAGTCTCAAGCATTAAATTGAATTTTGGGTATTGAAGTGGTTTGTGATTCCCTTTCCAAAAGAAGCAATGTAATAGTTTATTGGAGTAATACTTGGCATAATGGTTTATAATGTATGTGGCCTTGGTTATAAGAGATAGAGTTTGGAAAATAGGAGTCTAGAGTGTTGAACTGAATATTGGGTATTGAATTGGTTTATGATTCACTTTGCAAAAGAAGCAACAAAATGGTTGATCTGAGGATTAGTTGGCATCCTGGTTTTTCTAAAATACAAAGCAAAAAATGTTTGCAGGGATTGAGTAATGATAGCACATACATTGAGATGTGTCTTGTAGATGTTGATAGAACTTAGGTTGTGGTTGCTCAACAGTTGAGATGATATAGACAAGTATTGTGTACTAGTAATACGAGTATTGTTGTTGGAAAATACCAAATTTGGAGTCCATGCTTGACACACATAGAGTATTTTGTGTTACTTTGTAGGTTTAGTCATTTTTTGTTTGTTGGTATGTCTTGATCCCTTACACATGGTAAAAAAGATGGTGAGGGTAATGGCAACATAAGAAAGAGGTTAGACATATTGTGCTACATGACAATGTTGTTGACTTTGGTAGTCATGTTGTTCATCAAGTGGTTCATTAGTTGCAACATATCCTCTATATATCAGCCAATTTGAGGCATGATATCTGAATGAGTTTACGGTGCTATAGTCTGGAGAACAATGTGTAAAATGTTAATTTGAATAGAGTTGTCCAAGAGTAGTACGGAAAAGGAAGAAATACTTGTTCAAAGTGGTTCTCATGGGCTTTAGGCCAAGTGGATGCTTAAGTAAAAGCTTGTTCTATTGCTTTTGTTTTTTTTTTTTTGTGCGAGCCATTTCATAGCACTGTCAAGAAGGCCATGTTTGAACTACTTAACAGCAATAGAGTTGAGTGATTGGGGGTTAATCTAGGATAGTATAGTTTGGAAACAAATAAAAATTAAGATATAGGCTTGTATGCATCTTTTTTTATTTCTTCTAGTTGTTTCATGATTTGATCTTGTTTGCTTGGTATTGTGAAGTATGGCTTGGTTGTTGTAATAAATTATGCTAATCAGTTGTAATGTTAAGCCAAGTCTATAGAAATAGTTGTATGTGATGTTGGTGAAGCATTGTGTAATCTATTGCACCTTATCTTTGGGTAAGTTAATGTTGCATGCCTTGTAGATAAATTCAAATTGATTAAAGAATGCTTGAAAGTTTTGAATAGTATTTCCAAAGATGATGATAGAGTAGGGTTGGATGTAATCCATTTTAAATTAACACAGATTTATTAAAAAAAGTGCTCTTTTATGGATGAAAATTGAACACATTGTTCATTTGAGTCATAATTATAGAATATAGTTTGTTCTAGAATTTGATTGAATTCTGCTCCAATGATAAGAGCAGAATAAACATATAATGGTGGAAAGAAAATATGTCTAAAGTATATAGTACTTGAGATGCAAATGATATGCATGGTACTCTCAATAGCGATGCAAAATATCTGCTTAATTATAAACGAACAGATACATTGTATGAAACAAGAAGATATATAAGGAACAGTCAAACAAATACAAGGAGTCCTAATGAACACAATAGAATGTTATTTGACTATTTGATGAGGAGTGAGAAGGGGTATCTAGGTTTGGGGCACAACACATAAACCCTCAAGTATATCCCGATCTAAATACTAATATGCTAACAAAATAGTGGTGCTTGTTCTTGGGGTTTAGTTTGCATGGTCCACGATATGCTCCAGTCTCCAATATTGGCAGTCCTTATCACTTTACCTGGTCCATAGAGTTAGTTCACATGTGGTGTTCATGTATCTTACAATATGGGTCTGTAATTTTCTGCACTATGAGTGCGTTTGTTTGTAATTTGCTCCCTAATGATCCCTAATTTGCTCCACATGGCTAAGTTATCTGATAGTCTCCTCAATCAATAATATGAAGATACTCCCTTTTGTATCTTGAATTTTTTTTCTTTGTTCGTTTAATTTCCTCTTCTTCACACATGATGTTTTAAACTTAAAAAACCAATGGATCATCGTACATGGATTGCAATTCTGAACTAATAATTATAATTTTGTATCTAGTACAGATTACAATCTATTTTCATATATAATTATTATAGTTTATAATTTTGGTATATATAGATTAGACAAATACAAAAACATAATTATAAACATTTGTGTTCTAGTGCTTCTTTTTCTCATCCTTGATTTTGTCAATTTAAGCCAAGATTATTGTTTCGTTTAGGTTTAATTTCCTTAACTCCTATCTACGTTTATAGTGTTAGATGTTGCTTAGTTATCTACTTAGATGTACTTGCAATATTTAGGTTCGCATATTTTTAAAACCAATTTATATTCTATAAATTGAAAATAAAGTTATCTAGAATTTTTAAGATTTTATTTTTATTTTATGAATGAAAGATATTTTTTAACGAAGTTTGAGCCTACGACCGGACTTGAACCGGAGGCCGCTTTAGCCTGTGCAAAAGTGTTATGGCTAAATTTGGCTGTACGAGGGAAATTCCTAAAGACTGCTTTATGGCATTTCCACTATAAAAGAAATCCAACGTGGGCGGGAATCAGAAAAGGTTCTGTGGTAAGCCGTCACGCTATACGCAGGAGGCGCGTTGAAAGAAGGACCGAAGGCCGGAAATGGCTGCTCCGCTCGACTGCGGGCCATTGAGTTTGTACAGACAGACTTTGGGCGCCAAAGTCAGGAGGGAAACAGCCCAGATCGTACGCTAAGAGAACCTGCGGGCATTTGCTCTGCAAGAGCATTTAGCTGTTGAGCTACCGCCACCATAACGCAATTGGACGTTCGCCATACTTCTTGCATTATGGCGAAACCCACGATAACAACCAATACCTCACACCCCTCGAGTGCCTGTTACACGGTCCTTGAAAGATGGCCTGATAGACGTCTGGTCGAGAGCCGTCTACTATAAGAAGGATCGAGAAAAACCTCCTTTCCTGTTATCTGGCTCGACCCTGTAATGTATCAAAACTCCTTTTTAAGCTCGGCTGGAGTCCCTTTTCCATAGGTTATGCCGCCGCCAGCACCACGTCTACAAAAGAACGGCGGCCGACGCATCGCGGAAGGCGAAGGTATTGTTTCCTGTCTGTCCGTCGTAGACGGTACCCGAAAAAATTGAGCTATCCATGACCAGGTTGAAAAGGGCCTTGGAGGACCCAACCCGCGCCTACTGGATAACGGCGCGCATCAGGGCTCAGTACCTAATAACCTTAGACTCAGAATTTATGAAGGAGGGCGTCGGCGCGAATTTTATTTTTTTCCTTTTGCTTGCTTCTTGTCTCGACCAGTCCTTGGGCCTCTCCCACTGGTCGAGTCCCCCGTCGCCAGCGAAATGCGATCAAAACCAATTTACTAGAGTAAGGCATATGGTGTCCCAAAGTGCGCCCCCTTTTTTTGTCCGACTGTGCCCCGCAGTCAGGTTACTATACTCGAGGAACCATATTATGGAACCCCTTATTACGTCCTTTTTCCTTTATGTGCTGCTCTTTTCACTACGCGCTCAGGCGCTCCCGTGCATTTGCGGTGCTCTGTGATGGGGCGCTGCTGCTTGATCGCTTCGGCCCTCTGTGCAGTTTCATTCCTTCGCAACTTAAGCACACGTGTGCCCTTTTATTAATTGTGAAAAGGGCGACCGCCTAGAAAACATGAAGCAGGGGAAGACCTATCAAGCTTTACAAGGGTGAGACAAAATAGTTAAATTGTTGAAACGACATTTAATTGTTAATCGTTGAAAGAGCGAAACATTTCATAATAATCATAGTTGAACAGTGAAAACAGCTCATCGAGTTTTCTAGAGCTCCCACGACACTGTCTTGATAATAACAACATATTTTTTCACTCCAGTTCCGGGGAACCATCCGATCCGCAGGAAGTGTATGGTAATACGCGTACGCCTCGGATACCACTTGTCCCACTAGAAGACGAAAACATGGCTGATATATTTGAAGCCACTTTTTTGGGTATTCATTTTTTCCCTCGAAGTGCTACAAGACAAGGTATAGCAAAATAGATTAAAAAAAACCCACTGAAGCAGCTCAACCGCTTGTGCAGACCCCCGGTAATTTCTTTGGTATGGTCGGCGGAGTCGTTTAGCACTTCGATGTCGGCTCATCACATCCTGGGGGCTCAAGAAGGTCCCGGATAGTCCCTTGTACAACTATGTATAGTCTCAGCCACCAATATTTCTTTTGACTCTTGCTATGCTAGCCTTTGCGTTTTATTGGCCTTAAGGCGTTGGGGCCCTTGTGTTCGGATATGTAGATAGATAGGACTACTAAGGATTGAAAGGGTGCGGTGCGGTCGGCACTATTCAAAACGAAAGGACGAGCAATAGGAAAGCACTTGATAACAAGCAGTAGGGAGTAAGCGCTTGTTTATCCCAGCCTTAATTCCGGAAAGGAAGCGTTGTTGCAGAGGGAGGCGCACATAGGTTTCGTTTCTAGGGTGTTGCACCGGTTCATTAGGTTTTTTGTCATTTCCCAAATATTTAGTTCATGAGATACTATTTAATTTATGGATTCTAAAAAGTATTTTTACATATCAAAGGTTTTACAAGAAAATTGAAATACTTATTAAAATATTATTCATTCAAAATTATATAAAAGTTTTACATTTCGAATTTAAATTTTCTTATTTTTATTAAATATCAAATTTTTGATTTTTATAGGTAAATTTTTATTTTCCTATTTTGTTAGGTGTATATACGTGAATACATAAAATTATTTTAAAATTTTAATTATGTGAATATATTTCTTATTAAAATAAATAATGATCAAAAATATCATTATAAATATGAATAACATATTATTTAAATTTAAATTTAAATATTGATAAATTATCTAAAAATTGGTTTTTATATAAAATATTTCAATAAGCCTAAAATAAATATATTTTTTAAAATTTGAATATTTAAAATTAAAAACTCAAATTAAAAATTAACCAAAAAATATATTTTAAAAAACAATAATAACCATCTGTAAAAGTAAATTCTAGTGTATAACTATGAAATCAATAACATTTCCATCATTTATAAAATGCACTTTACTCCATGTAAATCATTAAATTATTATTTTAAATCAATTTTATATTAACATTGAAATTGAGTTTACAGAAATTAATTAAAATGATTGGAATTAGCATATCACAATTATAATTAATTAAATTAGAAGATTTAGAATTAATGTAAGAATAATATTTATTTTATAAATTTAGCTTGACATCAATAATTTCTATTTCATTATTTTATTTCAATAAATTATTATTTATCTTCTAAAAATAATAGAACATCATTAATTTTATATGAAACTACATATTAACCCTTTTACTATAGAAAACTATATACAATCAACATGTCAATTAGGGTAGTATTAGTTGGTTTAACGCTAAATTTAGGAATAGTGGCATCACATAGCAGTGGATGCACCCTGACATGATATAAGTTTAGTTGTTAATCAAAGTGCATTTCAGCTCATGCTTGTGCGGAATTCAATACCTAATCATTTTGTTATCCATGATTGTATGTATGGTGGAGTTTTGATTTTTTGTGTATGTATGAATGTGACTCTGTATTGGAGATAGTGTGAGATCCTCTACTATCCTTAATGTGTTTATGTTAGTATTGCGTATGACTTGTGATTGTTGGGTGAAATAGTGGCGATGAACTCAAAGAAAGAATGCAAGTGCTGAGGTGTGGGAAGGCAATCAAGCTTGACCAGGGTGTTGGATCCTTGGGTGTTCTGAAAGATCAAGGCAATACTCTCACCAGCCACAAGGACTGTGAGTGTTCTGAAGTAACACTTGTAGTGAAAAGCCCCTCTAGTCACAAACTTGCAGTATAGCAATGGGGTATGCCTTCTGGGAAGGGTATAATGTTCTCATTGGTTGTGTAGTATGCATGGTATAGGTTATTGCGAGGGTATGGACCTTTGGGGCCTATGATCTTCAATATAGACTGAACCATCACCTTTAGGAGCCAAGTGACGCAATATTTTTAGTGAATGTGATTTGGGTGTTTAATTTTCTTTTCTGTATTGCTCCCACTGTGAGGTACACTCTTCTGTGAACTGTCCTGCTCAGGAGGATAAAGATGCAACAATAGACTACTTGTGGCAAAATGACATATATTCCTTCACGATTAGCCATTTCTATAGAGTATCCTCGTGGGAACAACCTGTTGTAACCGACTATCCTTCTAGTTCGTCAACACAGGGTTGTTGCACATACAAAATCTTGACACTTGCGACTGGTCGTTTCCAAAGAGTATCCTAGCGGGAACGACCTGATACCCATTATCCTTCTAGTTAATCAACACAGAGTTGTTGCAAATACAAAATCTTGGCGCTTGCATCCGGTGAGAGTAAGTTTGGATGTGGAAGTACAAATACTAAAGCTGGTCCTAGCTGCATAAAGCTGCATAAATTTCATAGAACTCTCGACCTCTTTTCCACATTTGGAAAAACTATCCTTCATAAGGCACTTGCACTTTGTATAGTTAGCACAAGTGCAAGCGCTTGCGAAGCTTCTAAAGCTTCCATGCCGTCAAATGCCTACCGAGGGTTGGATTTTGCTGTGCTAATTGATTTTTGTGTGTTTTGATTAAACACATTCTGAATGATACGTTTAGAAAGGTTTTGTGTGTTTGTGTTCAAACATATCATAAATATACTACGTAAAAAAAACAAATACTTATAAATTTTAACAAAACAACCAAAAATATTCGAAACAAAGCGAGGGAAAGTGAACTATTGTACCACAAGGACACCCTGTGGCCTAATGGTATATGAATCTCAACCGATCGTGACATCGTGACACTGTTCATAACTCCACCGATGAATTGCGTGATACCCCGCATGTTAAGAGCCTGTGGCCCCAGGCCACACGCTAGAATAACTCATATAACGATACTCGATCTGTGTTATGCCATATTCTCAATTGTCAGCTACGGAAGAGTGACAAGTTTTGGGGCCGCCGTTGATTGTAAATCGCCCGTCGCCTGCGAAGAAGTTTCACCGAGTACTGTATAGACGAGGAAGTCGCATTGGTCTCCTTTTCTCTTTCTTCGGCTCCATTAAGTACGAGGACTTGTTTCGGACGGGGGAGAACGCGATCTCATCTGAACTATGATGGCTCTGGGGACACAAAATTGGTGAGTGGATGTTGAGCTTGAAGAGGAAAACGGGGATGTGCGACGGATACTTGAGAGTGAGAGAAATAAGGGGGGAGTGTTATCAACAGGTTGTTATTGATCTGTTGGAAGCTGAGAGCTATTATCGGATTCCACGAGAACGACGTTGAAGTTGGAGTCAGGGAGGATCAAACTGTTCGTAATTGGTGGTCAAGGGGAAGAATTACGCACGGCCATGGAGGCCCGTGCGCACTTGCAGAGTTTCTGCGCAAATAAGAGAAGCTTGGAGGCACGTTTCAACTTATTGCAGTGCGACGATATGTGGCTGATGCAGTATCAAATATTTTGGCTCACTAGAGATTTCCGGCGAGTTACTTACTCACATCGTTTCTTGATGGACTGTTTTTCAATTCCTCTGCCTTTCGGTGCTGTTCAATCTGTTTGATAATGTTATCGGATCAGCAGCATGTAAGGTTCTGAAAGAATGGCTGTCCAAGGACTTTCCCTCATCTAGAATTTACTCTGTGCTGTATGATGGTCACCTAAGGCAAACTCGTGATAGAGGTAGAATGGATCTTCGGCTGTTGGGTGATAGTATACTTACGACTTTGACAACTTTGGCTGGAGTTGGAGCAGTCTACCCTGTGATACTAGTACGGCACTGTCTCGGTGGCCTTGTTATTAAATAATTATGCGTAGAGGCATCTCGTCAGATTGGGAGGCGAGAAAAGAATATCCCTCTTGAATGTTTTCTGCAGAATTAAAGAGGGGTATTTCACTTTAGTACTCCGCACCTTGGATCCAAATCACTAGCAGAGTTTGTAATAAATCGCACCCATTACAGCACTAATAGACTAATAGACTAATATCCATGAGATCTATCTTAGGGCCTTAGTTGATCATATTCATCCGCAAATTTTATTCTCATGCAGTTGAGGCCGGTGCTTCAACTGATCAGTTGCAAGAACTTAGTACAGCGGCGGCGACACTTGGACAGGAATTCCACCACTTACCACAAAATTACAATTGGAAGAGTTTCGTTGTCGTTGCCGTGGTATGTAGTGAGTTGATATTTTGTGGACTTGATTTCAGTTACAGATTAGAGAATTCCCGTGACAATCTTAGTGATTCTTTCAGCTAACTTTTTTGTTCAAGATCCACTTTT
The DNA here is from genome assembly GCA_948567375.1 of Lunularia cruciata. Taxonomy (NCBI): domain Eukaryota; kingdom Viridiplantae; phylum Streptophyta; class Marchantiopsida; order Lunulariales; family Lunulariaceae; genus Lunularia; species Lunularia cruciata. The sequence goes on along the minus strand of OX419755.1, from coordinate 9,342,582 downwards.
CAATGACCAATCAAAGTTCTTGTTAGTATCATTGAGGGGTGAAGATCCTCCCCACTTGAAGTATCAAACAATCACGACAATTGGGAATCCAAGTGTCGAACTGAAGAGCATCTTCTAAATTACTAATCTTTAAAACGCCGGTGGCCTTCACAGCAGAGGTTGGTTGCAATATTTTCTGGGGAGGCTACTGCCAGGACTGGAGCAGAGCATTGCTATTTCGACTCAATCACCACTCGGTGAACAAGGTGGTATCCCCCAAGTCAAGCAGTTACCAAGTTTTGGTGAACTTCATCAATGATTGTATACAAAAACCAGAGAACAAGTTGGTGTCCCGCAATTCAAGCAGCTTTCGCGGCTCAAAGAACATCACCAACGGTTGTGATAGAGAATCACATGAACATCCTTGCCAGCTGCCATTTAAAAGTGACCCGAATTATGTTCTATTGGAGAAGCTTTTCATTCGTTTGACCGCTAAAATCGGGTCAGCCAATTGTCAATCTTGTGGTAAACTTACATGGAGGACCGGGGACAGGAAAACCCAGCATGGCTAAGTATTTAGCACAGCACTACACTGATCTTGCGAGGAACCTGGACAAGGGTAAGAGTCCAGAGTATGGCGCTATTCAACCAGATAAATGTGATGATGGAGCTGAAGGATGGACTCCTGACTGTGTCTTTTTCATTTGCTGCGGGGCTTGCTCTCTCAAAGATGGTCGTGATGGAAACTTGAGGGAATCAGACAGTGAGATTGCGGAGAGACTTGATGAACTCATTCAAGGACTAACGAGGTGGAGACGACGGTCACCACACAGTTTGAAGTGCAGATTCAGACATTTGTTTCCTGACGGAGATCCGACAGAGATTAAACAGGATGGCAAGAGCCTTCGTGAGCATAACAGGGATCATCTGAAGGCCATTCTTTCAAGTCCTCACTTTGATCAAAAAGTGTTTATCATCCTTGATGACATATGGAGCAAAGGAGTATTTGGTGACTTCTATGTACCGTCGATGTCCATCAGGTGTCTGGTAACTTCGCAAATCAGAAGCGTGTGTTAAGATCCTGGATTTCCAGCACCGAAGAATATCAGGATATCTACCCCTTCGACCGATAAAGCTTCGAAAATTCTCTTCAATTACATTGGAGAAGAAGTCTCACCCGAGAAATTCCATGGAAGTCATACATACGACGAGCTGCAGGTACTCAATCATCTCCGTATCACTTCACATCCAAAGACAGCAAGAACGTGATATATGTCATTCTGATCTTATTTTCTTCAGAATCGAGACTCTTTGCTATCATACGATTATCATGATCATGTATGTTTTATGTTAATTGTGTAGTTCAGATCTTGAACCACATACCTGATTTTGCTTTTCAGTGGTAAGCCAGGTATGTGAAAAGCCAATATCCTTCTCTATACCCAAATGTTTTACCTTTTGGTCTCATTTTAGCAATTACCACCTTCTTCTTTTTCATGTGCGACCCCAAGGAGAGTTACAGAGTTTGCCCTATAATAATGAATCATCAGCATGACAGAGAATTTAACGGAGGGGTATTGGAATCCTATCCAGGTACTTCAGCTAGTTTTGGTGCTAAGATATCTATCAAAGTTAAGCTATTCCGTGTTTTCGCTGAATGAGTCATGCTGACACCGAGCAAGTATTGGATGCACACGATTTCAGTTCATGATCACAACGTCAAAAGCAGGTTCTGTAATAAGTGCTTACTTGGGTACTTAACCGTGAGAAACTGTGTCCGAGTATTGGGTTTGGCATTTTTGTACTGCATTTTTGTACTACATTGCAAAATCTCTAACTTGGAAGACTCTAATCAAGAGATGCTTTGTTTGATATAGGTGCGCTTAAGTCCATTCCTCATTATCTCAATGATAAATATTTCTGTATGCACTGTGGTGCAGATAGATACCCTGGATGCGGAGTGGGACCGATCCAAGAGAACTAGTAGCGAGGGCACCGGAGCTGAGAAGCTGCGTCGAGCCTCTCCTTCTGCTATTGAATTCGGATTGCGGGGACCAGTCGCGTCCGATGATTGAAACGGTGAGTTCATCACACCAGTTGAAATTCCTATTCCCTCCCAAGGTTGTTCTTGCATGGTGTGTGATTACTTCGAGTAGTCAAGTTTTTATCAGCTGCGGAATTCTAAAGTTTGGGCTTGCTGTTGTTTTGAAGCTAGAAGTTGCTACCTTATTTGAGCAAAGGTTTCTTTCAATGGATCATGCAGATAATCACCAGGTACGTCTGTCATCGAGAGCTGGATGATAAATCCCTGTTGCAACTACCGCATCTCGAAGCAGTAGATGCTGCTTGCGAGATAGTGAGTATATATGGTGAAGAGTGGTTCCAACATTTGACATGGAAAAAGAGACTCGATGAAACACATTTTGCTGAGAAGCATGAGTACAACATGCATACTCTGCTGAAAGGGCTGAACGATAGAAAAGCCACACCCTCAACAGGGGATATCTTGGGTAAAGCGCGAGTGCTATATATGCTCCATGTTATGTAGCACTTTGAATTCTTTGCAAAGGACGACGCCATTTTTCAAGGGATGAGGGTGCCTGATAATTAGGAGCAAGACAAACATTTTTGCTATTTGAAAATGAAAATGTTTTTGTTATGGAAAATGGTTCAAGTTAACTTCTTTATCTGAGATGAAATTCATCACCAATAGATTGTCAAGAGAAATGTCGCAAAATATATAATCGTCCCGTGATTGGTAGAATTTTAGGTTTTTAAAAGTTTGGTAGCAATAGGGCATATAAAAGGTGTTTGATTTTTGCCTTTTTCCGGAGGTTGCGGAGTTAGGGATGCTTGTGGATGTATACTACACGAGGCGACAATCCAATCAGGAAGATTGCGGGAACCGCGGAAGAAAATAGAACAAGATTTCATTGTTATAATGCAAGCGTATTTGAGTTAAAAAATTCAATGGTTTTGAAAGCAGCTAACCCACGTATTTAATTTTATCTTTGATTGTTATTGATCATAGTGTTTATAAACTAAAATAGTGTTCTTATCCAATTATTTCAAAATCGAAGAATTAAAAAGATGAATAAAGATAGTGGAGGAAGTAGGATATTGAACTCCGAGCATTATAGTCTTTTGGTATTTACATGGACCTTTCTAATAAGTATGAAAAAGTTCTCTGTAACATAAACGGATAGTTTGCTATAAATAACGAAGACAAATTGGTATCGTGTTTTATTTCTGTAATTCTTTTAGCATAGTTTAGTAAATAATTAGAATCCCCTCGCTAGTTATATTGTTCAGGACTTCCAGTTACAACCGGATTCTCTAAATAACTAGGAAAATAGTAATGTTATTTATTTTCTGTGAATTCTTTCATAAATAATTGACTTTTAGCATGGTAAGTTCAGTATCGGAGTTACCCTCGTTAGTTTTATTTCTTGAATAGATACACCGGTCAATTATCCCCTGTATTGGGTCAAAGCGAAGGTAGGAGACTTGGGTGGGGCTTTGGAGGACATAGAAGGGTTGATTAGCGTTGTTCAAGAAACGAATCATAGTCCCGCGGCCACGTCGTACTATACATCAAGAGGATTACCTCAGACTTGGCCGGTTCAGGCGCATTGACAAGGAAACTCATCACTCCTTCGGCGATGGCGCCACAACATCCGTCGGGTGGATCGATGTTGCCATCCTATTTTACGGCTACCTCAAACATAGAGGATATTTGAAATACCTTTTAGGTGACAAAGAAGGAGCCGTAGAGGATGTAGAGTCATCCATAAGTATTGCATCTCGTTATCCTTGCACGGAACTCCAAAGTTGTGTATACAATGACATAAAGAGCGATTTTGCATACCCTTTCTTGCGTATAGAACCCATAAATATTTAGATTTGGATCCATAATGTATTTTCCAGTAGCAAATACGATGTGTTTTACTCTCAGTTCCAACACGATCATATCTCAGTCTGCGCTTCAACCTATAGTTGCCATAAATATAATATTCATGGAAGTTAATGTTTTTCATGCTACGGCTTAATTATGTAGAAAAGCTCCTCATTTCATTAGATATAGACTACGCCGACAACCTTTCTTGATGGTACGTCGAAAATACTAAAATAAATGGTCATATCATAATCTGGGAATCGGAAGAAGAAAGAACAATAATTTTTTTATCATAGTTTCGATCGTATTTGACTTCAAACTTCAATGGCTTTGAAAGTAGCTACCTCGCATATCTAATTTTATCTTTGCGTATTATTAATCATAGCTTATAAGTAATAAAAAATGTTCTTATTCAAGTATTTCAGAACTGAAATGTTACAAACGATAAATAAAGATAATGGAGGAAGTAGGATATTGAACTCCAAGCATTATATTGTTTTAGGTCTACATAGACCCCTTCAGGTGGTGAAAAAAATTCTCTGTAACTTGAACGGATATATTGCCATAAATAACACAGAAAATGGTATCGTCTGTTATTTTGTGTAACTTCTTCATAGATGGTTGAATTTTGACATGTTTTTGTACAGAAAAGGAATTACCTTTATCAGTTATGTTGTTGAAGACTTTGAGGTACATCTGGATCCTATAAATGATACAGAAAATCGTACCGTCCTCAACCATTCTTCTGTAATTCTTTTATAAATAGTTCACTTCTTCCTCTTAATAGACCTATTGGACGAAATAAGGGTCGGATGGGACGACGTTGTCGCCCTACTTCACGACTACGTGAGAGAGGATAGGTGAAATATTTGGTAGGTGACAAAGAAGGAGCTGTAGAAGATGCAGAGTCAGCTATAACTTGTGAATCTTGTTATGCTTGCAAGGGACAACAACGACGTCTTTTTTCTTCTCAAGTATCCATTCCCCTTCTTGAATTTAGAACCCATAAAATATCTACACTTTAATCTGTAAATTATTTTTCAGTAGCAAATACTCGGTATTTCACTTGCAGTTCCGTCTTGATGATAGTCAGTCTGCGCTTGAGCCTATGGTTGCTATAAATAAATACTGACAATCTTTTCGTGCTAGGGATTAATTATTCAGAAAACTTCCCGTCCTTCGATATAGACTGCACAGAAACTCTATTTTAGAATACAAAAATAAATAATTAAATTTTATTTTATTTTATATCTCGTTTGAAGAATTTCACCCATGAGAACTAATATTTTATTTTTTATTTTCTCTTTAAAATATATGAATTACCTGTTTCTCTGCTATACATTATTATAAATAATTTTTGGATCCAAATCTCTTAAAATTCTTTACAGTTTCCTAATTCTATATTCTTCAATTTTTATGTATCAAAATTGGAAGCTTTAAAGCCTTCATTACCAATTTTTAGATTAGTATAGTTTATGTTACAAAGCATTGACCAGAAACAGACAACGTAAAAAATAAACATATTTACTAGTCTAAAACATAATCCTGAAGCTTATTTTATAACATCAGTCCGAAATATGTCCAGGTTTTTACAAGAAAAGTATACATTCAATGGTTCAACGTTCCCCAAATTATGGAAAATGGTAAGAAAATGAAAGATACGAAGGAAGAAGGTGTCACCATGGTCAATTATCTATTGTTTCTTACTTAGCCTCATGAGTAAAATTATTCCAACAGGAAGATAGTGTCACCTTTATGGTGCACTACAAAATGGGAAAGTGAAAACCACTTTCAATACAGATTCTTCCCAAATGATTTTTGAAAGTGACAGTTCATTCGTCATTAAGGTCACTTTGCTTCACAGTTCACTCCCCATTGAAGGTGAGACTGCGCTGATGGTGGTGAATACTTGATTGTCATTAACCTTGCAGACTTCATTAGCATCCCAACTATCACAAACATGCCAATATATTGTTAGTGCCACTAGCGTCATGCAGACAACAATGGCAGTTCCTACTTCTTAGGTAATTTCACCATGAGGGGTCTTATGACGATGACAACCATTGAGAATGGACACTACACTTCCCAAAAGGCACAATTTTGAAGGAGTAGTGGATCCATCAAGTCTCCTAGGTTTTAGTTACCATGGTATTTCCCAATGCTATGTGCCTTCATTAGCCACTCACTGCATTGCTTTGATCATTCAGAAACCCTTGAGACAAGTAAAAGTTATTCTCTTTATCCAGCACTCTTGTTCCTACTTCAAGTTTCCTCACCACTACTTCAGCTAGGCAACTAATCTATCATGCATATTGCAGACAACATACACAAAAGATAGTAGAGATCTTTGAGTAAATAACTTAATCTCCAAAATTTGATTTCCTGATTGAACAAACAAACCTGGGTTACATAGGGCCATGTGACAACCCAACATTGGCTTATTAATAGTATAATTGGTAATAACAGGTTTTTCCCACAAGGATACAGTTTAGAAGTGCTCAGATGTGAAGATAAAATGCCACTTTGTCACAGTTCATCTGTTGTTACATCTTTATCCTCTTTGGCAAGAGCTATTCCAAAAAGAGGGTAATGCAACCCACAGTGGCACATTACAAAAAAGCAAAATCATCAAATCACTTCCACAAAAGATTCACCATGACGTTCATGAAGGTGATAGTTCAGTCTGTTTAGATGGCCAACAGCCCCAAAGGTCTCTCCCTTGCATTTACTTATGTCATGCTTACCACAGAGCTAATGAAAATATTCCACCCTTCACAAAAGGCACTTCCACCGCCATCTTGTAGGTTCTAGACACACTGGTTTTTGTTCTATGTGGTACTTCATGATACTCACAGCCATGTTGGCTGTTCAACACATCACCTTGATTCTTCAGAATCACTAGGGATCCGACACCCTAGACAAGCCTGAATGCACACTCGCACTCTAGCACTTGCATTCTTACTTTGAGTTCCTCACCACTACTCAAGCACACTATCATGAAACATGGACAACATTGACATTGATGCAATTAGGATCTTGGAGGCCTCACACATCATCCTCAAGACAAAACCCAGATTTCATACACAACAACAAGAACATTATGCATACACAAGTTGGACAAAAAAGATATGTGACTCTGAATTTTGGAATTGAACCTGTATTATGTTAGAGTGATTCCCCTTATACCTTATACTACAAAAAGATGGGATGCATCCACAAATTTGTGATGTCACAATCCCATGAGTATATCTGGATTGATTAATGCTAACCCTAATATACCAACTTGTTGGACTGATTGATGTCCATGACAGTGAAACCTACAACAACCATTTAGTATAAACTTTTCCAATTACAAGGCACAACGACGTTGTCTACTATACATCCATACTATCCTACAGAGTATTTATAGTTTTCATACTTCGGAGTAATACCACTCTGATGATCCAATCCCAATGACAACCCACCCAATAATTTTTGACTCTGATGGTCACCAACCCCGATGATGTTTGACTTCAATGATCTACCATCATGATGTTATCTCATCAAAGTGATTCTCAACTCCAATGACCTCCCACCATGATGATGTTTTAACTTTGATGATTGTGTTTTCCTTATGTACACAGGTTATAATGACACTGCGGTACCTACTATGCTGATCCACCCTCTCCTTTGCATCTTTGATACACTCATTATACCCTTCACACTCTTGGTGGATAGTTGCCAAAGCCTCCTTGAAATTGGCATTGGCATGCCTCTGCAATTGGTCAGCCAACTTGGGTAGCTGCTTGCTCGAGTATGGTTTAGCTTCCAAAGCATAAATGACTTGAGCTCTTGTAATCCCATGTAGTGAGCTTGGGTCATAGTCAATGTTTCCTTTGGTGCTTTAAGTCAATTTGCAACACCCTCAACTATAATAAGAACCCTTGTTCACCCTGCACCCAAAATGTCCCAAATGGATTGTAGCTCCTTCTCTATTTCTTGCCTGACCTACACATGAAGAATTTGATCCTTCTCTTTGTTATTATTGACTATCATTATTAGTTCCTTAGTGCACATTTGGGCCTTCTCCAAAATTGGCACTACATGCCTGTTGGTCCTTACTGCCCTGGAGGTGGAGAGCCTCCAGTTCTCACGTTAGGGAAGACACTTCCTTATCCTGAGCAATCAATTGCTCTTTGTCTCTTCCACACAATGTTCTGATCTCCCATGGATTGTTAACAAATGTGAGTGTAGTTGGGTGATCCATAGTTGAGATCCAGTCACCTCTATCTTCATTTTCACAATTTTCTTTGTCCTTACTTCTCAGCTTCTTCTTTTGAACTGCCTTGTATTCGGATGTGCTTACCTTGAGCACAGTGATCTTGGACTTGGTACTCTGCAATTCTTTCCCTATTTTTCCCATCAGGTCATCACTATCTTTCTTCCATACTTTGTAGCTTTTTGAGAAAGCATCATACTCCACCCTCTTAGATCTTAGCTCCTTCTTGTTAGCTGCAAGTGTTGTTTCAAGGTCTTGGACCTTAAGTGGGCCATCCTTCATCTCTGGCCGTGCTCCCATCATGATTCTCTTGCGTCCAGTCATATATAACAACACTTCTCTTTGGCTATCACAAGCTGCTCTTGGAGCTGTGTGAGCTCATGATTATCTCCCTAGCTTAGACATTGTTCTTGATACATGCATTTCTTATGAGTAATAGCAAGTTGAGCCTTCAGCCACATAATACTACACTTTGCTTTGGTTAATTCTTTTTCCACTTCCAACTTCTTCTAGACATAAATTTGTACATGATAATTTAGATAATATATCAATTTCTTTTGATGTCATTGTAGAGTACCCTACAATGACATATATTTTGGTAAGTGGAAAAAATTTCTTCTATTGCCTTCAACACTAGCCCCAACACCTGAAGAGAACAATTACCACAATGGTGGATAGTTTAGCATGTGCCCCACACCTTCCTCCTCATTGGGTTTTGATTGAGTTTCCTCTCTTTGTGGGACTTGCGCCTCTTCCTCTTTAAGCAAGTGATCCAGAATTGTTGTTGTGACCACCAGGGTGATCTCCATTGTTAGCACCACTTGGGAGCTTGATGCTTCTCCCTTCTCTTCATCCATTTTTTAGACCACCACTACTTCAAATGCTACCATGGTCTTGGTAACAGCTGCTAGAATCATGAACAAGCTACTTAAGTCTACCAACACTCTCCTTCTTGGTTATTTAGCTTTTCAACACTTCAGAATTGTCCTTGCTCACTTGACTTCCCTCCACCCAATCAAGCTGATGTGCTTTGGGCATCCTTGGTAACTGGTTCTTGAGGTGGAGTTGCCACCCATTATTCATCTCATGGCAACAACAGTTGGAACCTGCACTATGTCCATCTCCAATTCTTCTGTTGGAGGAGTGGCCTTTTGCAAATGCAATATTGGGATGTCCTCCTCTTCATATACTTGTATTCTAGTTGTCTTGGGAGCATATTCATTTGGCATGTCCAGCTCCAGTACTATGGTGGATTGCACCTCCATGCCTTGCTCTGCATTGCCTCCTTCATAATCAAAAGACAACTCAATCTTGGAGAAGGAAGTTGCTGCCTTGGGAATGATTGTACTGCTGCAGGAGATTGTTGGGTATTGGAGGCGCATTGGGAGTGCACTCCAAACTGCAATCATCTCCCACTTCACTTCCCAATCTTGATTTTGACTCAAAAGGGAAATCACTCTCGTTTATAGAATCTACAACCTGGGGATTAGGCTTGTGCCTCTTCTTGATCTACATAAGTCCTATGACCTTTTTTGCTTTGCTAGTGCTCACCCCATAAATCTTGGGAAGCTTGATCCATTTCTGTATTTGGCGGTACTTGATCAATGCCTCCTTATACTTCTCAATTTCAAACTAAAACTGATTATTGACCAAACATGATTAAGTTGCAATTGATCAATGCCTCCTTGTACTTCTCAATTTCAAACTAAAATTGATTATTGACCAAACACAACTATGTTGCAATTGATCAATGCCTCCTTTTACTTCTTAATTTCAAACTAAAATTGATTATTGACCAAACATGATTATGTTGCAATTGATCAATGCCTCCTTTTACTTCTTAATTTCAAACTAAAATTGATTATTGACCAAACATGATTATGTTGCAATTGCTGTTTAAGCATCAAACACATCTTCAAATCTTGCAATTGTTATTTTAACTCATATTTATCATGGTAATCTATGCATCCTTCTCTTAGATAAACTAGTTGTCTATTTCTCTACCATGCACTTTTTGTGGTTGGATGTTTGAGTTTCTACCACCTATGTTGTTGAGTGGCGAGTGAACTTGGGACTTGATAACAAAACAATTCTTTTGTTTGATATGTTATCCTTTGAGCTTGATAATGTATTCAAATTTTGATCCTTCCTAAGTCTTTGTTGTGTGATTGGAGTAATAAGGTTGCTACTATTGAGTGGGAATGTGGCTATGGTTTGGTTTACGGTGGACTTCCAAAGTTTTAGCTTACCGTTTTAGTATGTGAAGGGCAAACCTTCATGGTTTGAGGTTCTTGCACCTAGACTTAGCAGGACCAGCCATAAATAAGAGGAGATTTTAATCAATGACATAATGGACTGTGCAATTCCCTAAAAGAATCCTGCATAAGATTTAGTTATGTCTTGATTATGATGACATTAGAACTGAAGGCTCCGCAAACTGCCATAAGCAAGTAGAATGAAACCTTGCTTTATATTGAAAGATGAATTGAATCTTCTGGTCTACACATGCTTAAAAATTGATTCTATACTTCAGGTATGATCTTAAAGCACTAGAGCTGGAGGTTGCAAACCAACAAGAATTGACCCTAGATACAAGGTTACATACGGGTGCTGCACATGTATAGAGCTGAATGAAGGTCAATTGCAAGTGACAACCATAGAATTTGAATGGTTATTGCAATAAATTTCTTATTGCAGCAAAACAAACTAAGGAGTTTCTGTAGTGCAAAGAGCAGACAGATAACTAGGTGGCCTTGGGAAGTTTTAGGTGGAAATGTTTCCACATATCTTTATACATTTTTATAACCTTTGTATTAACATAGTTGATAAAATATTTTGTGCATGGGGGGGCTCCTTGGTTTTAGCATCAACACAATTATTCAACACTTTTGCAAAGTAATTGTGCCCTTTGACTGTGGGCTTGCTGAATATAAATTATGTTGAGCATCTTGGGGCATACTAAGAATATTGGTTCTGCCTATAAATTCTATTTGATTTTTAGCCACTATTATTTTCATGTCCATGGTGCGAAATTACTTCGAGCATAACTTTTACAATCAAGTCCTTGCCAGATCTTGTGATGATGATCAAAACTGTCTTTCTAGAAGGTTGTTTCAACCTGTTGCTTGAGCTGACAGTAGATCAATCTGCCCAACACAAGTGGGACACCATCTTACACCTAGTGAACATATGTGACAAAAGATTGATTGACACCTAATGGTTGCTCCATTTTTTTTCCACAATACCCTCTCCATTCTGCTCAGTTTTTCTTTATATGGTATAGAGATCCTTGGAGACATGGCATTGAATAATTGCAATAGGAGGTTTTGGTTTCCTAGCAGGAAATTATTTAAATCTACAATTTTTTGCAAATAAAGGAGTGAGATGGGAAGAGGTTCATGATACATACAAATTCCCTGTGCCTTCTAGATAGTATATACTTGTATCACTTGCACAAAGATCTTTGGGGTAAATTTTAATTGGAGAAAGATGAGGATACTTGTAGAAGACAGGATTTTGTGCTTTGCATGACATGAAACTAGGGTGGGCCAATAGATACTCACTTAATCAAAGTTTTTTCCATGGAATTATTTATCCATTGTAACGTTTCAAATCTCAACTTTAATTCTTGCTCACACACACCAAATTTTTTCTTGGCTCAAGTTTTACAAAACCTTGTCATGATAAACATTCTCCTATCTGATAAGGGTTTTGTGACAGCCCAATTTTGACATACTTATACTATAATCAGTAAGAGCAGGTAGTTACAAGGAGAATACAAGTTGGAAATGATGAAGAATGAAATAAAGTGTAAGAGTTTGTTTATTGTTTTTTATTTAACCTCTTGGGCAAGAGGATAGTGTCACCCCTTGTGGCACTAAAGAAAAAAGGAAACAAAAGAATCTATTTCACTCTAAGTTTTATCCAGGATTTCTCCTGAAGATGATGGCTCACTTCACTTTGAGTACCACTCCATTCCAAAGTTGTTACTTTTGCAAGTGCATTACACCCTTCCCAAGAGGTGCAACTTGCATGCCACACTTCCAGTTGGCCAAATGTCTTTGGTATTTTGCTTTTGTGGTACTGCCCATACAGTGGGGTTTCCAATACACTCTTTGCACAAGTTCACTCCTCCAGATCCTTCAATGCACACATTGATCCAGGATGAGTACCAGCTCCATACCAAGCACTTCAGAACTTACTATGAAATTCCTCACCTCTACTCTCACTTTGACATTTTACTACATATAAAATGGAAAGGCATAGAACTTGCAAGGAATCTAGAGTACTCTTGACTTCTAATCAAAGCATAAAGAAACATGTGCCTTTGGTCCTTAGCCTTAACTACATTTTTGGCTTTGAGCCAAAGGGATCAAGATCCGAAGTGGATCTCTAAGAATCATAAACCACATTGTACATCACTCAATTAAGGTCCTAATCTTATCTTATCCTAATTACTTGCAAGTTCATTAGGTGCCTAACATGTGTTAGGCAAGGTGTCAGGTCTTCCCCACAGAATCTAATTTAAACTACAACTCCAAACTCATGTACAATTCTAAGTGCCAAGTGAAGTATATACAATTCCAAGTGCAAATAACAAACAACTCTGAGTAGTTGTCTATGTATAACTCTAAGTACCTAAATAAGTGCTAAGAGTGCCTATGTCGTGAAATAACTTCCTCTTATGGACAATTTTGAGTGCAAATAATATACAACTCGGAGTAATTGTCTAGTGTACAACTCTAAATACCTAAATAACTGCTAAGAGTGCCTATATTTTCAAAAGAATTCCTCTTGGTGGAGTGCCTTTAGCCTAAATTGCTAGGGTGATAGACTATGTTCAATCCCTCAAGTACCTAACTAACTGATCAATTTGAGCTTGATATTTAGCAACATCTAATAAGTAGGTTTGAAAAACTTCTGTGAATTTTTTGTTGGAGTGCTACCCTAACCACAAGGAAAGGAGATTCATCTTCTCCTCCCATTAGGCTTGGCTTTGTAATCTCTGAACTTGGAACTTCAGCTCATGATGTTTTCCTACAGTGCTCAAAGTTGTCCTCCCTCCTTGAGCTTTTCAATGAAGAAATTCCAGGCTTCCTCTAGGTGATGCATTGTCTTGAGCCAATTTTCCTCCATCTGTTGGGTCAGAGTATCCTATTCTTCATTCAGTGCTTCCTGCAAGTGGATACTTTTTGCTTGTTTGGCCTTCTCTTCCTCCAACTCCTTGGTCAAGCAGACCAATTGTAGCTCCACCTCCTTCCAATACTCTTGGATTTGAATTTCTAAGGTGATAACTTAATCATGTACTCCAAGTGCTCTCCAAGTCTTTGCACTTGCCATAAAATTGGTCTTTGGCTTCTTTCTACTGCTGGTCGTACTCAAATCAAAGTGCCTTCCAATAGATGATGAGAGGAAAACTAGATAGTTCAAAAAGTGAGCTAGAGCAATTAAAAATCCTCAGAACTACAATCCAAGTGTGCATTAAGGCAATGGACATGCCATGATGAGAAAGGTAGAGAGTTAACTTAGGAGTTTGTAGTTGTACAAACTCAAATATATTAGATCCAACCTTTACAAGATTATTTAAGTGCATTAAAAAAACAAGCTTACAGAAGCAAAAGGTCAGGAAATGAGCTTATTAAAAGAAGTGTAGAGGAAAGACAACTTCATTCTGATTTACACTCTGCAGAGGTTAAAGCCAAGGTGGTGGAGATTTCCTTGGGGACACTTCAGAATGAGTGCAATATCAAAATTACATGTTTGAAGCATATATTGGATAAAGAAGAAGAAGACTTAAAGTGTCATGTGGCTGCATTATCAAAAAGTAAGTTTGTTATCAGCAAAGGCAGATTCAGAAGCTCCAAAAGAAGAAAAGTTGGAGGAGTTTAAACTTTAGTTTTAGGCCCAAATTTCTACCCAAATGAAAGGTGCAATGATAGAAGCTCAATTACCCCATGCTTAAGTTGTGTGTACAAAAGGTAACAAATAAGGTAGCTCATGATGTAGACATGCATACATTATTTTTAAAACTGTATAGCCAATGTGATAAGAAGGTGCAAGAAGCATGTGATAGTCTTTGTCTAGACGTCAATATGATGCAAAGTGACATGAGGGATTTTTGCAACTTAATTAACCCCAGAGAGGCTTTGTAGTGTGAGCTAAAAGATGAAGTAGTTTTAGGAGTAGAAGATAGAACCATAAGCAAAGAGGAAGTAGAGAAGTCAAGAGATTCAACATTGATAGTTAATGTGGTAACATAGGACAATGGCTGAAGTAACAATGATTTTCAGTTTTTGTAATGCCTGAGTGGGCTGGCTATTTATAGCAGACATTCAAAGTGCTTTGTGTTTTGTTTGAGCAGAAGGTCAATAAGTGAAAGAGCCTAGAGATCCTCATCATTTTCTCAATTCTTGAGTACAGATTCTGCAACTTTGTGTTTAATATGTTTGATGAATCTTTGAAGTGAAGTGATGAATGTTCTATGTGTTTGATCTTGAGCATTTTCTAGCCATGTGTGTTTGATCCTTATTCAAATTTTCCAAAGCAATAACTTGACTGATCTTGAGGGAACTGTAGTAATGATAGTAATCAACATTTGGGGCAAATGGGGGAAAATTTGCAATGAAACGTGATTTCAAGTGACACAAATTTTAAGTGAAGTAGATGCCTTTGTATTAAATTTAATCACCACATTCAAGACCAATTTGGATTTAGAGTTCATGATATTGTGATTTTTGAGTTCTTATTTCTACAATACACCTTCTTGGTGTTGTCATGCTCTTTTGTGAGTGGTTTTTCCCCCAACAGTTGAATGATATGATAGCAAAGAGCTAAATTACTAACTTTCACTTTGTATTTCACTATTTTTTACCAGTATCCTTGTGAGAAAAATTTATCACTCACAATTTTACTACAATTGAGTAACTTGTGAGTTGTTACAATTCTCATTCATCTTCAAAAGATAACTCCAATGAGGAGGGTGGATTTAAAGGTTCTAAGGATGAAGAAGGTGAGCTGTATTCTGATCTATTGTACTTCTTAGCAATATGGCCATGAATGGACCTGCCAGACTGGTTCAACTTGGTTGACTTGTACAATTTTGCTACTTTGATTACATTAGCCAAAGTATTATGGTCCTATTCCTTGGCAAAGACAGAAACTTCCGCTAGCAATCCTCACAAAATCCATGCTATTGCTTGCACATCTAAGCAACCAAGAGTACCATCTATTTGGGCACCCTACTCATGAGGCTTCAAAAGCTCTCTATGTAGTTCCTTAACTTCTCATGCCAATTATGGTCTAAGCTATTGAGAGTAGCAAAAACATTTGCTTCATATTTAAGTTCATATAAAAAACCCAAAAAATGCTCTCTAATGGTGGCCAAGCTTGCACATTTTCCAGATTTAGGGTAACATGCATATAAAAAAATTTGGCCTTCATTTTGAGCAGACTTGGAAAAATTCAAAGTCAATCAACATCAAAATCTTCTGTTGTATGAATCTACCTTTATGGCCTCAATATCTCTCATGAAAGTATGGGGGTCTTCTTCTTCATCCTTCCTTTTGAATAGTTCTATCTCATGAAGGAGGTGCAATTTGCCATCCAAGTCAGAAACCACATATTTTCAAGAATATTCTCTTTTGGAGAGGAACCAAGAAGGTCACAATCAAGTGCAAACTTCAAGAATAATTCTTCTTCTTTTGCCAGTAGCAATGATAAACTCAATTTTGTCACTTTGGAGTTGTACAAGTGTTGTAGAGTACTCTCATTGTCCAAAGAAGTTTTAGGCTTTGGTTCTTCAATGAAGATCTCAAGAAAGAGGTCTATCGATGCTGATGATGATAAAATTTCTCATTGTTCCAAGCGTGAAGAGGGAACCAATCTAGGAATGTCATCACAACCTTACTCCTATGATGATTCCTTCACTTTCATTCTTGGTGGTGACTTTGGTCCTTGGAGAAACATTTATTATAGAAGGAGCCAAAAAGAAGTTTTATGTGACATTCTTGAACCCCACCTTCCCTCTATTCAACAACTTTCACCAAATAGCTAACTCATTATCCTTTTTTATACTTCTCTCAAGCTGAGGTACATATGCTTGAGCTTTTCATTCTTGGATATAGTGCCACATAGATTCACCTAAACTCAATCAAGCATTCACATGTTCATCTTCTACTCTTTGTAGGCCTGATTTTGGAATCATTAGACCTGGAGTTTCAGTTCATGGTTGAGTGGGAGAGTAGATTTCAGAGCATAGAGGAGTGAGAGATATTAGTGCTTGAGCATGAGAGTAGATTGGAGAGTGTAAAAGAGCAAGAGAGATTAGTAATTGAGCATGAGAGTAGATTGGAGATTGTAAAGGAGAAAAAGAGATTAGTGCTTGAGTGTGAGAGTAGATTGGAGAATGTAGAGGAGCAAGAGTGATTATTTCTTGAGCATGTGAGTAGATTGGAGAGCTTGTAGGATTAGGGTAGATTGTTAACAGAAAGAGAGACTCCTTTGTGAGAGAGAGGATCTTGTTGCTGCAAATAAAAGGAGGCATTTGACCTTTATTACTTATGAGATGGAGAGAGCAAAGATTATTTTACTTTTACTTGGACTTAGACATCCTATGTGCCACTGCCATGGTTGAGGGTTATAGGGTCTAGTTATAGAATCATACACAAGAGTTAGCATTTGCTATGGAGAGGTGCGAGAGTGCACATGTTTAGGTAGAGGAGAGCAAGAGTAGTCTAGCTTAGGTGCATGCTAGTGTGACTTATCTTGGGATGAGACCACATACTATTGCTCAACAGACCTAGACCCATAGTGAGATGCATACCCAAATTGATGCCACACATTTGTTACCCCACAATGTTATGACTTGAGAGACCAAGACTTTTGCCTCCCATTCCTTACCTTGCAATGTGCTGACTCAAGGGACTTAGAATGATTTTAGAGAGAGGCTTTTTGTATCAAGAGAGTATATTCTATATATTTTCTTCTCTGGCTTTCTACAAAAGAATATTATTGTGGATGTTACTTGTTTGGCATCATTATGGCTTTGTGGTAGCATTGATTTCCGTGCATGTGAAATTTGGATGACTAGGCAAAGCTAGTGCACTCACACACAATCAGGCCTATAGGGTGGGTAGCACATCATGGTGTTAGAATTTCATCTAGTTCTATTTTCTTCTCTTTGAGGTTATCTTTCAGATAGATCTTACTCCAAATGGATTGGAATGGTTGCTATAGAGCATCTGGCAATGGTCAGAACTCCTTGAGGGAGTTCATATTGTGTCTTGCTTCATGGCCTGTTTGTGTTCTACATATGTTTAACAAGATGATGAGTTTAGAGGACTTAGAGTTAGATCATATGAGCATCACTTCATTAGGTTTACCTCTTTTGTGATCTTTTGATCCTAAATAGTTATGCACTCTCTTATTGTAGAAATCATCCACATGGTGATATCCATCATACCAACTTCTATCCTAACAAGGTAGAGAGAACATCATACACTTGGTCATTTGATCCCTTGATGAGTGCTTTGGATAGATTTTTCCATGATGATAGGCCTGCTATTAGTTGGGGAAAAGAGGGATGGACATCCAATAGTTTGAGTTCTTATAGTAGTGATTTGTATTCCCTTCTTTGTAGTGGTATTAGGCATTGACACTTGGATGAGAATGAGTGGTGCCTTTGATGGTCATTGAGTCCATTTAGGATTCAACATCATGTATACCAATGTAGATTTGAGGATGCAATAGCAACACTTAGACACCATGTTGCATCTTCCCTCTCGTCTTCTCCTCCAGCATAGTGACTAGATTTAGTGGCTACACATTATACACATCTTATGTACCAAATTCTTTCTCATGCTTTCATTTCCATTCTCAATTTCTCCTTGTCAAACTTTCATATCTCTTTTCATGGGATATGGCTCACTTGTGACGTGACACTTTGCATCATTATTTAACTTTATAATTGGGTGTCACTTGCCACCTATACGTGCCTCCCACAAACAACAAGTCATACTAAACTTGCCCTAAACCCAAACTGGTCATACTTGGCTTTGATGCACATTTTCACACATGGCACTAAGTGGCATTAGGCGGCATCCCATGGCATTGGGTGCCTACATGCACTTTTGCCTATGCATGTCACCTAGCACCTATGCGTATCATGCAACAACAATGGGTGTCACTGCATGCTGTCCTAAACCCAACCGGTGCCACTTGCCTTTGGTGCACACTTTGGGGTACAGGACTAGGTGGCACTGGATGTGAATCAGTGCCACTGTGCACCAATGAGTGATAGCCAGCAGTGATGAGCAATAGTGATAGTACGCTTCATAGTCATAATACATAGTCTTAATTAACTCAATTTAACTCATCTTTACTATATACATACTCAAATTACATTATGGTGGTTTACTATTTGCTATCACTAGAGTTAATAAATTTGGAGTAGGATATTTTGCTCCAAACTGTAACTTGTAGTAGAAGGATTGATTTCATGCTAAACTTGAATTAGCACTTTGAAATACTGGATTGTTTCCTCATGAGATTTTCCTACCCATATGAGACTCATTTTGATTTCATGAGTGTGCATTGACTCTAAACTCATCTCCTTGAACCTATGTTTGTTTTCCCTAGCTATCTTTTTATATATACTCAATTTCTTGTCAATTTCAACTTTCATCTTCTTTATCTCTAATCTAACAAGCTCAACTTTTATTTTCATCAATGTTTTCTTTCTTTTGCTCATGTTTGTGGCTTCTAGTTTAGCTAGTTGTAACCTCTCCCTAGATTCTATAGCATTGGCCTTCAACATGGTGATTTTTGCTAAATGTTGAGACCATGACATACTAGGTGACATCTAGGATACCTTTCTTGCTGATATTCCACTTTTTTCCTCTTTGGATCACATTCTCCTTCTTGGTCAAGGAAAGTGCCCCCTGGCCCATCCCTTGTAGACATTAGTGGAGGTGGTGTAACAAAAGGTGAGTACTCCAATGATGCAACAAATTGTGACTCCACCTCAAGTGATTGGATTCCATTATCAATGTTAGCACTAGAAGTATATGTTTCACCCCTTGGGTGTTTGGGAGAAATTGGGGGTACAAGTCCAGGAGCACCACCTTTGGGGAGATGGGAATTGAAGGCCCTCCTTGGCACCTTCAAGGACCTCCTTGACACCAACCTCACTCAAATTGGGATTTAAACATCCCAAACTTACCATAGTAGGTGGACTAATGTTTGATCTATTCCCAAACATGGCTTCCATTCTAGCAAAATGTGAGCACATTCCATTCAATTTGTCTTCTATAGTTCTCCACCCTTTTTCATATTCCTTCTACATGAGACCTTCTCATGTAGACTTGTTCTTGAGCTCTCAAATTCTTTCTACAATTTCATGTACCTCAACCAATTTGTGTAAAGCCTATTGACTATCATAGAAGTAGGAAATCCTAGCCCCTTCCAAATAAAAAGAGTTTCCATGAAACTAAAAGCAATGGATTTTTTAATAGGCTTTTTGCAATTCTCACTATGAACCTGTGCAAAATGCTCATGGTCATCTAAATATTCCAGTATTGGCCATGATGGTGCACCACTATGCAGAAGCGATCATCCTCTTTTTTTTGGCTAGGCACTGAAGAAGCTATCCTCAACAATTCTCTAAACGTCTGTAATGATTGTTCAGGTTGCAAATCCAAATGTGAGTCTATAGGTCTTGGATCTGCATCCAAATGAGCATCTTGCACTACAACAAGGTACTTGATCTCCCATTGCTAAATTTCTGTTGCTCTTTTGTGGTAAAATTCCTTGACTCCAATCAATTTCTTGGTTGCCATAGGGTGGCACGGATCATTTTTCATAACTCACAATATTCTTTGCTGCACTAATCTATGGAAATGAACCACCACACCAATCCAAAACTACAAAACCCACCATTTAGTTTACTAACAAAAAGAGCATTTCCACAAAGAATGGTGAATGTCAGTTTGAATAGTTGAGAGGCATTTTTTATCCGCCAAATTTTTTCATCAATCCCACTCCAAGAACCACACACCAAAAAACAAGGCAACCTCTCAAGAAACAATGTCACATCTTCAAGCAATGATTTATTTCAATATAGGAATTCTAAACATCCATAATACTCTATCTAACTTTTATAAATGGATGTAACTTTCACAAAATATTCCATAACACAATTTTTGAGGTATACATTTGTTACCGCCTCATCTTGAAGGTTACATACAAAGTTTGTTATTTATACCGTTGAGAATGAAGATTAAATAGATTGAGAATCATTTTGGATCTGCCAAAAAATTTCATAAATCCCACTCCAAGAACCACACACCAAACAACAAAGCAACTCTCTAAAGAAACAATGTCACCTCTTCAAACAATGATTTATTTCAATATGGAAATCCCTAACATCCATAATATGTAATATGTAATATTACACCTAGTTTTCATAAATGAACACAAGTTATAAAAAATATTCCATAACACAATTTATGGGATGTACATTTATTACCGCACTCATCTTGAAGGTTACATACAAAATTTGTTATTTATCCCGTTGAGAATGAAGATTAAATAGAGATTAGAAACATTGAGAGTGAGAGAGGAAGAACATTGCAAGTAGTTTTACTAAGCAGGATTGACTTATAGCCCTCTCTCCTAAGGTATTATACATGGTGCAAATAACCCATCAAACCACTCTCCATAGGTTACTTGGCTTGGCTACAATTTTAGAACATGATGTAGAACGAATCTATAACCATGCCCTAACCTACTATGAGTACCAATTTCATACAATTAGCCAATCTGATTGACCCGGAAGTGTTAGAATAGGACCAGTGAGGCAGACTTATCCAATAAAAATGAACATGAAGGGGTTGATTGCAAGAGGCAGATGTGGACCTTGGTGAATCAATGTAAAATTTTAAAGGAAGGGAAAAGGCGACCGCATAGGAAAAATGAAGGATGGGAAGACCCCATCAAACTGTACAAGGGAGAAACAAAAAAGGTAACATGGGGCTAAGCCCAAACATAGTCTATATGAGAAATCTGCCCTACCTCACCTAAGATATCCGAGCTATGCAAGTCGTAAGATCTACACACAACTAGAGTATCCAAAGAAACACCACCTAATGTGATTGCTCTCTTATGGATTGCACTAGCAACTGCCCTTTGTAGAGCAATGGACACATGATGTCTAAAATATGCTACAAAGTATGAGAGTGAAAGTGGTACTCTTTGACGCCTAACATGATAAGCTCTCATGCACTCCCTAACAAATGTGTCAAATGCCGTGTTCATCACTCCATATAACTCCAAGGCTAGAGGAACAAAGAGGTGACCTTGCTGCATGCCCCTATACTTGGAGACCTTGCAACTTGCTGTTGCACTTTCCGCCTATCCAGGGAGATGGGTAATCACTCCTTCCAAAACTGTATTCCGCGTAGGGTCCATAACCATGACATCTGCAGCTGTCATCTGATCATCTTGGACCAAGTATAAGTCTGCACTAACACGTGTTGTCTGCAAAGCATACAAATGCTCCAAGCCAAGTATCCACTCTCTTGTGCCACAGCAAACACTATGTCCCTAATGGCATCATGGGTAGCTATCCTCTGTCCTCCAAAAGGACACCATGTCATGTGGACCATTGCTGCATCTAGTGTAGAACCACACTCACAAGTGAGTAATGAATATGAAAATAGGTGGACCAAACCTATGCAAAACTTCATCATTGTAGAGAAAGTAGCTAGTACGAGTTGGAATGCTCTAATGCAAGAGTTAAGATGTAACAATACGGAGATTAGCGACAAAGTTAATTGGGTTTATGAAGTAGCACATAAGACAAATTAGCCTAGAATATTCCAAAAGTATCTAAGAAGCTTCTTGGGAAGCTTCTTGGCTAGCTTAGCTTGCACCTCAAGTAAGTAGCTTTTAGAAGGAAGTTTCTAGAAGCTTCTAGAAGGAAGTTTCTAGAAGCTTCCAACTAGCTTAACTTACACGCCAAGTAGATGGTTTCTAGAACAAAGTTTCTTGAGAAGCTTCCTAGTTAACTTGGCTTGCACTCTAAGAAAGCGGTTTGAGTAAGCTTCTTGAGAAGCTTCTCAAAGGCTTTGTATGCTACCTATAAATATCAAAGCCAAAGCTCATGCTAGGCATTTAGAATTTTCCCTCATTCAAGTGTCCCAATGTGAATTTCTATTCTTTTATTTTTCTCCTCTGATTTGGTCTTTTACATAGGATCCAAGAGCCTACACCTTTGCCAAAGCAAGAGCAAAGATGTGCTCTAGTAGCTTGAGGAATGGACGAGTCGACTAAGAGAGAATGTAGTGTACACTCACACTGTCACTCCATCAAGGAAGACTTCAAACCTCTAGTCCAATCTGACAATAGTGAAGCAAAAGGTGAGAAATCCTCTTGTGCTCATGGGGATAGACTATCTCTCGTCTGCCACAATAACACCTGGAGAGAGAAGGATCCTCTCTCCACCTCTATCACATAAGTCTCCAAAACTGGCCTATCAGCAACCACAAAACAAGAGGAAAGAAGTCAAGAAAGCCCAACTACCCAAAAATGCTATAGGCACCATCTCCTCCGTAGAAAGCAAGACAACCCCACCACATGAGATTGGTAGAGCCGTCTGTCTATGTGCCAAATCCCTTGTCACGCACTCAAAAGTCCTTGGTCCAATAATGTCACCAAAGACTCCCATAATCCTCCTATCAAATGCTCTCGGACGTGATAAGAAGGATGATGCGGGGGGAATTGTATGGATGAGGTAGGATGGTTGCCAAGCAATACTAGAAGAGAGTATACCAAATGCCACCTACTGATCTCCTAGTAGTGGAAGGTCATCCACATGGAGAACATCCTTTGCAAGGGTAGCATCTAAGAAGCATGTGACAAAACCCTTTGATCCTACTGGCACTCCAAGAACATAAAGTCCATCTATGGATGTATACCCCTTTGGAAGCTCAAGGTGGGGAGGGATACCTAAAGGGGACCATGCCCTTTATCATGACCATGGGGACACCTTGACTCTCAAGTCTACTAGATGTAGCTTGGTAGTCAAGTAGTCAAAGGCCTACCTAATCTGATCTATAGGGCCCATGATGTGTGTATCATCTGCCAAGGAGGGAAATACACAACCTAGCATGGCCAAAGTAGATAGAAAAGCTCTAAAGTGAGCCATGGCAAATAAGGCCCCCCCCCCCCCCCAAAGGATCTCCCTGATGTGTACCAACAACAGACTCCAAGACGATGACTTCCTCGTGTGAACCACTATGTTCGTAGTAAAGTGAAGCAAGAGAACCATAAAAAGACTGCACAAAAGGAATGAGACTCGCCAAGGATCCACTAGCCTCCCTTAGCTCTCTAAACATGGATTCTCGTGAGACGTTATTAAAAGCATTCTCAACATCCACATGTAGGATGACCCACTCCAGATGGATGTCTAGGAGTGCTCTAATGCCTAGAGATATAGCCTCACATCCTCTAGGTGTAGCTCCTCCAAACTGATGTGGACTAAGGTGCTGTCAAAAGTGAGAATGATGCTGAAGGACAATGGTATGATTGACCAAATGCAAAAAGATCTCTCCAATAGCAATCTGTCTAATGCCTCCTGTGTCCTTCTCTATCGCGAGAAGTCGACTAGCACATAATACACAACTAACAGACATACGAATGTCTCCTCTCGCTATTGCTGCAGCCACTTGGAACAACTCGGTAAAACCACTAGAAGGATCATCTGCTTGGAAGTAATCTCTAAGGTGCTCATAAACCATCTCTGAAAAGCCTCTTGAGAAAAGGCGAGGGGTAGTGCACAATGCTTGTGCAAAAAGTGACCTATCAAGACATAAAGGCTACTCAAGTTGATAATCTAAGACCTCTAGTGGTAGTCCAACTACTGCTATAAGATATAGTGAGCATAGGGAAGAGATAGTCTCATCAGTATGACTCACCATAGACAAAGGGTGTAGCGCTTGTGCTGCTCTGCTAAACTCTCTTGTCTGACCCAATGTCTTACACCGTCGTAATTGAGTGGACTCTATGGTATCTTGTGGCGATGCTTGTCTCCTAGATCATGTAGCCTTAACAGACTCCTCCTAAAGGGTTGCACAATCTCCCGCTCGAAATCAACAAAATCTAGCATCCACCTCTCTATGCCCTGCACATCCCCCTCAAGCATAACGTAGACACCATCAAGGGAGTAAGAGGAATAGGAACCATGCTAACTCGTCCAAGGGATCACGTGCCAAACGATCAAGTGGTAGGCAAAAAGCGTGTCTAGCCTCATCATGGAGTGTGCGGGGTAGCCTATGGAATAGATATGGATATGGAAAACTAGTCTCAAATAACCCAAAATGCAACCCGCTTGAGAAGCTAACAATTCCCACGACTCAATCGGTATCCTTGGAACGATCAACAAATGGACATAAGAAGCATGCATACTTCCGAGTGTCATTGTTGTTGATGTGGTTGCTCGTCTCATGTGAGCATCCCAAGTGGTCCAATCATAGTCCTTGTGCATCCTTCTCACATGGATCCTTACCTCTTGTGAGGTAAACCGTTGGTGACACACCGAGCATGGTGTATCCTGAGTCGCTCTAGGCAACCCCACATGGGAAAGTGTAACCATGGCAAGCACAAAAATAATGATAGTAACACATGCAGCTCCTCTCCATATCTGTAAAACTATAACCTTTCACTTTCCAACTCACATAAGAAAACAATCTATCCGAACTCTAAAATTTATAAATTTTCATAACTTTTAATTTTCATTACCAAAATTTTTAAACTAAATTCCCATGGAATTTAATCATAAAAATTAAAAAAGAAAATTCTAGATCCATTGTTCTCAATGTATGTATTGTTGTTCATAACTTACTACTCCATTTTCCTTAGTTTTCAATCTAGATGCCAATGTAATGTACGTATTGTTGTTCATAACTTACTACTCCATTTTCCCTAGTCTTAAATCTAGATGCCAATGTAATGTAACCAAAATTGAAAAATAATAAAAATATACTATTCAATAGAGTTCTAGATAGTCTTCAATCCATATGCCAATGTAACCAAAATTGAAAAATGATAAGAATAGACTATTCAATAGAGTGCTAGATGCTAGAGTACCCTCGAAAATTATGAATATATTTTCACGTCTCTCCCTCTCCTCTCCCATCTCCACACTCTCCCGCAGCTCCCGATCGCAGGAAGTCTGAAGAAAAAGAATAAACGAAGATGGAATAATGATATGGAACAGACTCGTGTAGTAATTGGCAAATTAGTGTTGACCCGCCATCCTCACGGTTGATAGTGAGGGGGACCCACATAATCGGACACCGAATTCACAGTGTGACTTGAGTGACAGGGGCATCTGATCCTAGTTGCCAGCTTGGCGATCATTGCCTGACGGAAATCATTCCGCCTGGCAAGGAGGATAATCCTCAAGGCACTTGGGCCCACGGCTGTGTCTAGTATATAAGAGTCTTCAACTCCACAATCTTTAATCTTTTGCTGAGCAATTCACGTGTAGAAGGAACTGGATAGGGAGAGACGTGCTGCAGTCCAGAATTTTTCGAGGTAGCACACTGGACTGAAATGCACATAGCGAAACTGAAAATCCTCATCAAGCTGTGAGCTCCAGCCGCTTCTGCGGGTAATGAATCGTAATTGCATGAGTTCGTGTGCTTGCTTTTCAAATAGTAAATGTGCTTCATGATGTGCGATGGCTGATTCAGTAACTCCCCTTAATATGAACAATTGCTCATGTGCTGTTGACTGTATGTCCTACAACTGCTCATTTGTTCTGTTACTTTGTCTGGTGATCGTTATCAAATCGTTGTTGAGGTCACAAGAGTACGGACTATCAACTCCAATGTGTTTATCATCCTGTGTAGACGTGGATCGCATATTCAAACAGTTGCTGTCTTTTCACCCCAGTACCATCATCGACTCGTGTTAAAACTCCACCGGCACTCCGACACGATTCGACGTGTCGGAGTTTCGATAAAAAAGTTTTGAAAATACAAAGAATGTCCCGGACGCCGTGTCCAACAATGAAACCCGGAGATGTTGCACTCGTGAGCACAAATGAAACCGGAGGTCTCATTCCTGCCCCTTGTCTCTAAATCGCAAGTCAAAATTAGGGAACGAGATTTCTCAATCTTACTTCGGGACTGGCGTCCATCTACGTATCAAGTGTGAAGGACGACGGAAGGAATGTGGTACTCTGGAGTGTTTCCAAGCGACTGAGCATTGAAACGTGAACTTGATTTCTCAAGAAGGCAAGATCCCTATGATGATATTGATTCGGACATTGGCTCTGAAGTGCAGCCCCCGGAGTCAGAAATATCTGAAAAGCCCCCCGGCTTATCTTTATCAGCTCTCGTGTTCTCGTACGTATTCAACTGTGTGCAGTTCGTACAAATTTGTCGCCATCATCCTATTGAGGGAAAATCGAATGTGAGTTTTGACGGGATAAACCATATGGTGCTTTTGGGATCGCTTTAACAGATAGCTGGTTTTGAGATTCTCTGATGCCTGCTCTATTTTGACAGGCAAGGCAGACCACATTCTTCGACAGTCGATATATTGTATCACATGGTTCGCTCGCTTCGAAGGAGTCGGAGCGGCGCTCTGTTGATGGAATTCCTTTTCAAGTGATGAGAGAAATCATGAAATATTGTCCTACAGGCCAAATACATTTCTCTAAGGATGTGCCCTGCTATCAGTTGCCTCTACTTATGCCAAGTACCAGATGGATATATTATCACAGAAATGTACTAGACATTTGTGAAGGATATTACTGATGTCAACCTGGTTGACGTTCAAGACTAGCAGCGAAGTGTGATCTAGAAGCTCTCAAAGACGCGGCCAGCGAACATGTGGAGAAATTCTGAGTTGTGAGGATTCTCAAGGAGATCAGGAGAATGAAGACTGCGAGACTTATCACGAAGAAGCAGATCAGCGGGAGAATCCCTGCTTCTGGATTGTGAATGTGCCTCGTGCAAAGGCGAGATGACTAATGCAACAACATCCTCAAGACGGTCTTTTGTCATGTTTTCTGTGATCTTGTCTCGTTTCCTTATCAAGTGTTTTCAGAAAAGTGCGGATTATCTTGCACATCTAATGTGTCAAATCTAAAAGTGCGGATTATCTTGCGCTTCAAGCACCCATTCTGAGGAACCGTATATAAGGTCGGCATGAGATTGACGCTGAGATAGTGGCTGACATCCTGCACGCTCTTCTTCTTCATCTTCTTCAGCTTTTCAAGGCCCGGAGGCCACCTGTGTTCCCAAGGTTGTCCTTACTCTTGCTCTAAACTGCTGAGAGCATTTTTGCTTAGGAAATGCTGGAGGGCAACTATATTTCTTACCCAGAACTTACGTTCTCTGATCTGACGACATCGGTGTTAATTAGTGATCTTGCGTGACTCCGTATGTCGGATGTTACCTTCTCAAGCTTAAGACGGGATCCCCTTCTGTGAAGGGGAGAGGGCTGCATTGTCATTCGTGAAAGTTGACTCAAAGGGTGCCTTGCAGTCCATGAATTCTAAGGGACGGTAGAACGTCCAGGGTTGCTCTAATCGTCAACAAAACTCCTATTAGGAGTGTGGGATGTAGGAGGTGGCGGTCCTACATCCCAGAAACGGTGTCAACGGTTTCAAATTTACAGGCTTCCTCTATCTCCTCTAGTGTACACGTATGCGACGAGTGGTCAAAGCTAGGGCTATCGCTCTTGAATTCGTTTATCGTTTCCTCCTTCCTCCCTTCCATAGTCTGCAATGCCTTCTCGGCATATAAAAATTGGGGACTGATCTCTATGTCAACATCATCTACGAGCTCTGAACCATGACAGATAAAGATATGCCACAGCACTAATTTAAAGATAGAGATCAAGCCGGGGCGGACTTCCAAACCAAGTTTATATTAGTTAACAACCATCAGTCATCTCCAATTGTTGGACCAGATTACACCACTACATCAGCGCCTTTGTGGACATATTCATAATTTCTGCATTCTTGAACCAGCTCTTACGCACTGCAGGAAATAGCACAAACAAGAATGCATCCAATTTCCACTACAAAGCCTCAAACATTATCATCCGCTAAGTTACAGCTCAAAATGAGATCCTCTACAATAATTCTAGATGCATACATACAGCAATGACTAAGTTCATAATAAAAGAATTGGTGGCTGAATAGCATAATCTACATCAACTAAAGTATATACACAGAACATATATATGCAGAACCTCAATGGTAGCACTAATGGTTCTAAACCCATTTTATCTAGGCCGCACGGCACTGAGGTGGACAAGCTGTATTGCTGAGCTGTTCGTTGACCCCGACGGAAACAAGGCACACTCTTCATTCTCATCGCCACAAGCAGTGGTTCGGTCTCCTATGGTGTCTTCAAATAATGTCTTGTACATTTCCATTCGGTCTACCAGTGGACTCCTAGTAGCCTTCTGTAACTGACAAAGTATCTCGCTGGCAACTTCTGTACCCCCCATAAGCATGCTTACCACTTGAGACATGCTTGGGCGGCTCTTGAGATCCGGCTGAAGACACTGGAGGGCCGTCTCGAGCACAAGCAGAACTTGTCTTGAGGGACATGTACCTTGCAAATCTTCCTGTAAGAGGTTTAATAGCTTGTCCTCCTTTTGTAAATATTTAGCCTGCACATAGAATGCGCAGCACAGGGTAGCTGGTTGTCAAATGCATATCTGACCCCATTTAGATCCGTTCGCTTGTTAATCCCTGTTTCCGCAGTCAGAAATTTTGCATAAAATGAAATGTTTTCAATGTGCAATGTTGGTCAAGTACACCTACCCAGATTCGAAGGTACTGCTGATCCGGTGGCTTATTCAAGTCAATGCACTGCGTCCCAGAGACAATTTCTCGGACAAGAATACCATAACTGTATACATCGAGCTTCTCCGTTAGTATACCGTCAGTCGCATACTCTGGCGATAGGTAACCCCTGTATCATGACGAAGTAGTAATGTTAGTAATAGTTCCAAAATTTATGATTTGGGACAATGTTCAGCAATTATTCACGAAGAGAACTCACTTTGTTCCTCCGATCTTTAAGGTCAACTGAGTGACATCTGTTTCAGCCGCCGGTCGCGCCAGTCCAAAATCCGCAATCTTAGCATTATAGTCCTTGTCGAGGAGAATGTTTTGAGGTTTGATATCTCTGATCACGAGGAACAGATCGCGAATTCAAGAACACAGGAATAGTATTACGAGAGATTAAGGACACTTGCAAAGTCTCTTGATCATGACCGTCAAAGGAGAACCTTTCGGACGATTTCCTTCCTGTAACAAGGAAACACTTGGACTGAAGTCCAGAACCACAAAATTACAATTCCCATTCTTGAGAGCCGAATAAAGGAATTATTGGTCTTGTCTTATTTTAGTAGCTCTTTAGCGTAATAGTAGATAGTTGGTCAAGATAATGACCTGTGTATGATCTTGGGCTGCAACTCTTCATGCAAATAACTAAGACCACGAGCAACGCCAAGCATATGTTGAACCGTTTCGACCAATCCAACACAGAGGATTTCTGCTCACCTGCAGATATTACTCGGTTATTAGTCAACTTTCTAAGCTTGCGTGTCCAGATTATCCTCTTGAAGACAGCAGACAGTGTATGCGAGACCTTATAGGGCTATACGTTGGCCTTTCGTCGCATAGGACGATAGACACTTCGAACTTCGGAAATTCAAGCTTCCAGCCAAGGCAAAGGATAGAGACGTACCCCACAAAGCCTCTGCGAGGTCTTTGTTTTCAGCGAACTCGTAAACCAACATTCGCTCCTTCTCTCCTACAGAACATCCTTTGAGCTGAATCAGATGTCTATGTTTGATGCCGGATATAAGGACCATGTCCTTCAAGAAGTCCGCTACATTTTGCTCTGTCGGGAACAGTCGCTTAACAGCCAGAATGGTTCCGTCCGTTTGCACAGCCTGCTCAAAAGTGACCAATTCGAAATGCCAGCGCACATGTTGGTTGCTTGGAGATAACGTTAAAGTATATAATGACTATGTTTCTCAATACGCAGATCAGATTCTTGGATGTCGGCGACACTCTACGTTCAAACTCACTATTCGCGCCAAGGTCGTTGGTGCCTGCTCTCGGTCACCTAACAAGGAACCTTCTTTGTTTAATTTATGCCATTTGGGATACCCATTGTAAGAGCTGTCGAGAGCTCTGTCGTGGGAGTACCCACTGTGACAGCAGTTGGCGACTTACTCTGTAAACAGAACCGAAACCACCTCTGCCCAACTCGTTTTCAGTTGAGAAGCCCCCTGTTGCCGCTTTGAGGTCCTCGTAATCGAACCATGGTGGTCTCACATCTTGTTTAGCTAGAGCTGTCAGAAAAAAGAATCCGCGTCAATTAATAAACTGGTAAGACCTCGTAACCCTGTTTACATCATCTATCTACTATGATCAGTGAAGAGCTTGAGGTCATATCATTGTGAGAAACCTTTAGTTCTTGATGGGTAACGAACCTTCTTGAATCTCATGAAGCTGACGTGCCCGTATTCGCACTTTTCGAACGAACTGACCAACGATGGTAGCCATCACAAGGAGAGAAATTGCCGAGACAACACTGATGATAATTATCATCTTCTTATTCACGCCTTTGTTGTCTGCACCTAAATGTCCAGAACATGTATCAGGCCCATGTAATTCGCCAGATGCTTCACTTCCTTGCAATGGCCAAGTACTTGATAGAAAGGTTTCGAATGCCTTCATTTGCTAGCGTGAATCAACTTGAAGTCAAGGATCTGAAGCTTACTGTCGGTTTGAGGCCAAAGACCGTATTCATTGTGCCGGCAGAGATACCTTGAGACCGTAGTTTCATTTACATTCATGCACCAAGGATTTCCTCCAAGCCTGCAGCGCATTCATAATTGAGCAACGCTTTTGCAATTGATTATGAAAAAACTCTGCTTGCCAATGGAACGATTCATAGCAACCCAAGACATTTTTGATCCCGGTAGTAACAGTTTTAGAACTTTGTATATAGATATGTCGTGATCACTGATCAGATCATATGCTTAAAATCAGCAATGTGAGACTGGCTGACCTTATCACATCCTTTTGAAAGCTGTAGATTTTCATATAAGTTCACAATGTATTGGTTGACGGAACTCACAGTATAAATGAGGTTGGTTCGGTTCCCTTATCCAGTTCCAGGAAGCGCTGTTCAAGGAACTCCCCTCCATCTGCATAATCTGCATGTTGTGGTAAAAGGACTTGGGAAATGTGATTGTTCACTAGTCTCACTTTCTGGTGAACATTATACGATCCATCGTCAAGCTTCTTCTGTGTGGCGGTGAACCAAGTCATTAAGTTCAGCACCTCAAAACGATTGTCGGATAAATCCCTGCTCGCAAAACGTTAATCAAGAGCTATTTTAGTTGAGATTGGAGAGCGAATCGGTGCATGTTATTAAAACTGGATAACGGTGGAAGTCAACTTAATCTGGTCTACACCTCAATTTAGTTGCACATCACGTTCTAGGTATCTACATATTCACACGATTTATCTGTTCGACCATTATAGCAAAGCTCGTGATGGCTATTTGTATATTAACTTTGATTAAGATAATCAGTTTTTACTACATTATAATGTTTAAAAGTTTTTCCACAAGACAATGAAAGTAGAGTTTCAGAACATTGAAACTCTATTTTTATTTAAGAACAATATTGGAAACCAAAATGGTAATGCTAACATAATTTCACTTAATTAAAATTATATCAAATCATCCACATTTCGTAGACCGCAAGACGAAGGACCAACTTGAATCGATGATCTTTGTGGAGATAGGGAATTTCCTGTCGTGCTTTTGACCTATGACTTTCGGACGGAATGCTGATCTCAATGGAATTTACGTAAAGGCCTACTCATATAAGAACAGTGAGGTAATATGTATAGAAAATACCCCGAAAGAAAGGGGAAACAAGTACAAAGCACAAACAACTGACGACAACTACATCTGAATTTGTTTGTCCTCAATTGTATCAAATCATCCAAATGAGTCAATTTCATCCATATAACACTAGCAGATGAATGCAACAACTCTCCTTCAAGTTGGACTGAAAGAAAAGAGTATCATAACCAACCTAATCATGGATGAAAGACACTTGAAGGACTCCAGTATATTTATCAAATTACATTCTTTACCCATATACTACAAGTATCAAAAGTGGTATGATCTTTTCTTAATCTTACAAGATTCTGTTGCAGATGAGTAATATAAACTTAGCTCTTAGTGAAATTATGTGATAAAAATTGTAAGGAAACCATGATCACAGTAAGTGATCATGATTCTACGACTATGAAATTTTTGGAAGTGTTGCAATAAATAAAATGGAAACTTTTTATAAGAAAAATAGTAGAGGAGATGTAATATTACTCTATATAACTGATTTTATCTATAATGTTTGTAGATAATTCTGCTATGAGCTAATTTAGTAAAATGAGTGAAAATGTGAATTCCTTATGAATAAATTATAGATGGTATTTTTTAAATGATCAATTTAATTGAAATTATTCCTAAGAAATATGATTAGCTCCGTAAAAAATATTCAAAAAAGAAGAAAGCATAAATATTATAACACATTGACTTTCACATTTGCTGAATAGAGACCGTTTGTAAAAGAAGACATTCTTGGGGATATATTATCAACCTGCATAAACATCTGAATTCCATGGTTCAAGCAATATGTGCGGATGACTTACACTTCTAGGTTTAGAGAAGTCGAAATCCGGTCAAAAATGCTCCCAGAAACCATGCCGTTTAGGCTACTATTATTCAATTTCCTGAAAACGAAGAAAATATTAAACGATATACCATGCACTACAAAGATAGGAAAATAAGAAAAGTAGTCTGAGGAAGTAAACAACAAAAGGAACTTTAGCACTAATCATAGTGCGGGTGTTGTATTATTATAACCATGAAGTTGTTGAACTTAAATTCTCTCATAATTAAGATTGTTCTGTAATTACACATCGTCTTCGAATGCCCTTCCCCTTGAAATGAAATCGAAATAGGTGAACGTCTGCAAGAGTTAATTAGCCTTGACCGAACTTTACTCACAAGCTTTTGAGGGCTTCAAGCTTGCTGATATTGAATTTCAATTCCCCACTGAATAAATTACGGGATAGGTCCAATATTTGCAAATTTCGGAGAATTCCTATCTCTTCAGGTAAATCGCCACTGAACTGATTGTAGCTAGGTCTCTGCAAACAATACACAACATTATATGACAGACCAAAAGACCAATCGATTTTGAACAACAAAAAAGTGCTATAGAACTTAGTGACAAAAAGTGAGTCATCTTTGTTATTAAGATAAAATATCATCAATAAAAATTAATGTAATCTGCATTGAAAACAACCATCAAAATAGGAAATCTCTATCCATATAAAAGTCGCTCAAGAAGACGTGCTTACTGATTTATATATACCATAAAAAATGCATTCGATACCCACGTATTAGCTATCCACGACAGCTGTTGCTACTCTGAGCATGCACTAACAATACACATATTTCACAAATATATTGACGCTCTAGTTTAATATATAATTAATATTGACACTTAGAGTTATAAGATTCATTTCACCATCATCAAGATAATTACGAAGTATAGAATGTAGAATAGTATTAGAATGTTCGAGCAAAATAACATTGGTAATATCTAATTGATGTTAAGAATATATAAAGAGTGGTACGTTTATGTACACATAAATCAAGGAAGAATCTCTCCAACTTGGAAGTTTCAGGAAACTTACAGGTTGAAGATCTGATTATCTAAAGCTCCGGTGAGAGAGGTTAAGGTCCCATTGAATTTGTTCCTAGAGAGTGATCTGCAATCCAAGGTGAAGTTAGGTCTGATGAGTTGAGAAGAGCCAGCTGGTGGTTCCGATATACACAGTTCATTAGTTTATCAGCTATGGCTACAAGTATTAGAAACACCAATAAACGAACAGTACTTAGTAGACTCGAGATACAGTGCAATATCTCAGCAACCGTGAAACCATGTAATGTGAATATATATAGAAACCATCCACGTGAACAACAGATCACTGTGAAAATTCGACACCTACAACTGGATACGGATGCTGGAGTGACTTCAATTTAAGTTAGTTCCGGAACAGCTTTTCGGTGGAGATCGAGCTGATATAAAATACTTCATTTTCGAACCGCAGAAGATCCGTTCACGATATAATAACTTTATGATCATCGGAATCGATCATGAACTGTCATAACTATACTAATGCTCGCAATTATCATGTCATAGTATACTTACAATGACTCCAGATTTTTCAGCGATCCCTCAGGAAATCCACCAGAAAGTTCGTTGCCATTCAAGTTCCTAGCAGGACAAATTCCACAAGAGGAGACACGTAGTGAATGAATGCATACACATGTCCAAATTCTGAGCTTAATCGCACAGAGCTGAGCTGAGCACTGAGCTTTTCCTACGCGGTCGTCTTTTACTCTAATTCTGAGCTTAATCGCACAGAACTATGTATTCCAAGGTTCCAACCACTTTATAATCATGTGAATACAGCTAGCTTATGACCCTTTGGTAGACCTAAATCATTAAAGAACCTACCCAAAGTCTATGCATTTTTCCGTCGACTATCATTGCCTCTACTATATCTAATTCAACTCCGGAGTGTAAAAAACTCCAATCTGCAAGCAAAGTATTCTGTATATCGGACAACATGTGTGAAACAATTCAAATAGTAAGAATCCAAAAGAGCTATTTAAAAAATCTCATTGAGTTCCAATGAATCTAAACATTATGGGAGAACCAAATTTCAACCAAAAGCTCACAATATTAAATAAATGAATCACATGAGGGAGAATCGGTGGAGTTCTTACAGTAGTCTGAGAGCGGTAAGGTGCACAATCCATTCCGGCAAGGTCCCATTGAAGTGATTATCCGAGAGATCCAAAATGGTTAGAGAGTTCAATATGCCAAAGTCTGCCTGAAGCTCTGTTCGCAGCCCTTTATTGGTGACATTTCTGTGCATGTACAATGCCCAAGGTGAGGAAAAAGCAAAGATAAAGAATTCTCTTTGTCAACTACCTCTAGCTTATTGACAATAAATTTCTTGAACTTCCTCCTTAAGATTTCTTATAATGCATCACTATTACACCATTCAGAAGAGAATTTCAAATTAAAGAGATTTTGTATCTGACGAGGGAATCCAATCAGATTGGCGTTAACGCACAACGTCAAATCAGTGGCAACTGAATTAAATCAGCTTGGCATCATTGCAACAGGTATGAGAAGAATATCCAAACTCAGAGTCTCAATGAATAAATAGTATAGCATATTTAAACAGTATACAGTCCAGAAAAATGGAAAATGACATTAGAAAGTTACATATATTACTAGAAAAATCTAAAATCTGTTTAATAACTGAATTCAATGTCATTAAAAACTGGAATGTGTTCAATTAAAAGTCTACACCACCAATTTTCAAAAGAAGTTCTAACAAATATATAGAGATTCAGGTAAAGAATCTCTATGTAATCTCTCTTTATTTGATATATTCATGTAATCTATGAATTCATATTCAAATGCTCTTACGCATCAAGAAGTATGTGTGTAAGTCTTTGATGATAACATATTATATACGAATAAATAATAAAATATCAGTTAATATAGACTATGTGATTATCATTCAGATTATACGCACATGTAATCTGAACTAATTTGTAAGTGTGACCCTGAACTACGATCAGGGTTACACTGACAAGCCGGTTCCTAATGGAAAGAGAGTTGAAAAAAGTTACATCCCTCCGTAATGCAGAAATATATTTCATTACATTTTGTCGAGAGTAACTTCCAACCATGCAACTAACCACGTACGCGGGATTTATTACAGTATTATATCACATTCTTATGGGTGATATATTACAGTATCATACGCGGGATTTATTACAGTATTATATCACATTCTTATGGTGTGTATGGCTTGTAGGATTTCATAGATGCATGGGTCCCTATTGTCAACAAAATTAGACATTTTAATGCTTTATTCATATTCGATAAGTTATTTTGTTTGTTATTCTCTAGTCATTCATATATGTTCGTAGAATCTATTCGAAGTTGCTTCTTCTTATAGCAAATATAAATTGAACTAAGATAAAGGGGGGGATTTGGCGACAGGCTCATCTTGCATATTTACCTCCCATAAATGTTTTTTACTATCTCGCATCAAGAATATATGAATATGCTTCTCATGTTTTAGGAATAGGTTATTTCATTATTTCATAAGTAAATTTTACTTCCATCAGATTTTTTAGGTCTTTCTGGTTTATAGGTTGTCTCTTAGCTCATAAAAATTTATAATATATCTTATTAAATTTTATAAAAATATCTCTAATATCACATCCTATAATAATCTACAAAATATCTCATTGACCTCCCATATAAATAAAATATTTTTATGACACCAAAATGCTTAAATCAAACCCCTTTGGTATATTAATCATAACATTGTGGTAAAGGCCAGGCTTCTTCTCTCACAAGAGCTCCTCAGTACAATTGACCTCTCTGAGTCTTTCCAGCAAAATGTCAGGCATGGTGGAAGCAGATGTTGAGCTGTTGGAAAAAGATTGTGATAGCACCTGCGGTACGAGATGCAGCAAGTGTGGCAAGATTTCCAAAGTGAGTATGATGACAAAGTATGATGTGAGTATGATGACAAAGCCTTTGAGTCTATTATCAAATCCATTAAGAAAGAATGACTCGATGACACATTCAAACTTTCTTCAATGCTATACTTATTGATATCTCCGTCTTGCAGAGACATTGACATGACATCATGGACTGAAGGTGCTCATTCGTTGCTAAAGAAGGACCTTGAAGTCTCCTATAAGCTGTATAATCATTACAATATAGGTGGAATTGCAGTATGAGATTGCAAATGAGAAAGTGGAATGGCCTACAAATACATCATTTCTCTATCAGAATCGAGTCTAGGTTAAAGCGATCCAACATGTACAAACTCTCTTCTCAAAATATCCCCCTAGTACCAACAATGACACTGATTCTTCCAAACTGTTAACACAATTCACTTAATACAACATGGTACACGCATTCATATCTTGAAAGATTGTTGGGGTAAGACATGATCCTTCAAGATCACCCAATTCCACAAACATTGGCACTTTATTGAGATGATATGCCATCCGTTTGATCTTTGGGTTTTGGTAAGGGAACCTACTATCATACAACCTCACGGCAGGCTTATTGGAGCTATGAATGGACCCCAAAGTTCCTGACAGGCTTAGACATCGGCGTCTACTAGAGGGCCCCTCACAATTTGAGATTGCTCTCTTATAGGAAAGTAGCCAAGGGCACAGTGGACAGGGACGAGGGCATGACAGCGGAGGTTAAAGCCAAGGGAATACTATCTTGCAACCAACAAGCAAAAATAGAAGATAAAGAGCTGCTGCATCCGAGTCTAATCTCTTCCAAAGTAACTATGATTGGGTTATTCAAATTCTGAAACAGTAGAATTTAACGTTAATCACATTAACATGGACTAACCCGGTTAAGAAAGGGTTAGTCAGAGCGAGTGGGCTGATCCGAGCCAAGGGGGTCGCTTTATCAAAGAATATATTTAAGTCTTACACTCTTTGTAACAATTTAAAGATTTAACAATTTAAAGAGATAGTATCTAACCTTCATCCAAAATCATTCACAATATACATATGCTTAATTATATTTGGTTCACAATAAATCTAAACTTTACTTGAATTCCATAAGACATAAAGCAGTAATGGTGAAGCTATTTAACAGAAAATTCAAAATCTTTCATTCTTAAAATGCAATGAAGTATATATATATATATATGAATCAAAGTGAACTCATTATTGCTATGCATGATGTTTTGGGATTACTGGCCCATGCTTCTTTTCAAAAAATGAGTTTCGTAATCTCTTTTCATAGTTATTGATAATGCATTTATTTTATGTTGCAATCTCAAAGATTTTCTCTTCCAAAATAAAAATAAAACAATATATTTCCTGATAGGATAAGGTATCTTTCGTGATTGATACCTTTTTAAGTTGTTGTTTGAATCAGATAAAATCTTACAATCAAGTAATAGTATAGTATACACATTTTTATAATATCATACGATATTATACTATTTAGAGTCAAATACCTTCAACTAGTTCGGTTCATAATTTTACAAGAGTAAGAGATGAATGGACTATATTTCTTCTTTCAAAAGTTACTATTTAACTTCATTGTTAAGTATTCTTAATAAATTAATATAATGATACAGAATGCATTTCATTGAAATCCCAAGGACTCTTGGAATTTCAATGAAATGCCTTCTGTATCATTGAAATGCAAATGCAAACCAACATGAAATGCAACTTGAGTGAATCCTCAAGAATCCGTTAAGGAAATCAAAAATCTTTCAACATCAATGGAATTCATATTAAAGCATCAAATACCAGATAGACAAGACTGCATGGAACTTGGTTAGCATGAACATAATTCAATCATAAATTTATTTATTTGAAAGGAAGATGACCATGTGTAAAGAGGGTAAGAAAAAAAATAGCTGGAGGATTGTTCTTCCATGGGGAGGAGCACTACATAGATGTGAATAATATATCCTCTTACTATAAATCCAAGGAAAGAAATTTGGTAATAAATCTGACAGGTTTATCATAATTACACGAGGAATGCAAACGGGTAATTACATCTTATAATAAATGTGATAGGTCTGTCATAATTAATGGACATAAAATAGGACAAATAGTATTATTTCACATAAATAGTATGATATGACTTTTGGATATCAAACAAGTTGACCAGATTCCGCGGAGTCAGTGGATGAAGCTTTTCCTGGTCAGAGACTGAGCCCAATTTTACCTCTTGTGCTTTTCTCTTTGTGCGAACTTGATGAGGTCTTTCCATCGTTTTTGTATCCCTGCGCGGTCGCCTTTCCCATGGTCTCGTTAATTATCGGGTTTTTCTTCACCATCGCGGAAAAACTACAGTCCGACCTCGGGAAGTGCATCGCTTAACTTGAATAGAAACCGCACTCAAGAAAGGTACCCAGCAACAGCAATAATCTGAATGTACGCAGTTGACATTGAATTTCATATAAATAAATCGTCGATTAAACAAATGCTCTTATCAATCAAGAAGTATGTGTGTAAGTTTATAGCAACAACATATTTTACAAGTAATAATTGATAAAATATCAATTAATTTTCAATATTCAATTGAAGTTCAGATTATATACACATATAATCCAAATTAATTCGCGAGTGTCACAGTTAACATAGGTCGCAGTTAGCACTGAATGTCATATAAATAAAATCGTCAATTAAAAAAATGCTCTTATCAATCAAGAAGTATGTGTGTAAATTTTTAGCAACAACGTATTGTACAAATAATAATTGATAAAATATCAATTAATATTCAATATGCGATTGGAGTTCAGATTATATACACATATAATCTAAACTAATTCGCGAGTGTAACAGTTAACACAGTTCGCAGTTAACATTGAATTTCATATAAATAAAATCGTCGATTAACAAAATGCTCTTATCAATCAAGAAGTATGAGTGTAAGTTTTTAGCAACAAAATATTGTACAAGTAATAATTGATAAAATATCAATTAATATTCAATATTGGAGTTCAGATTATATACATATATAATCCAAACTAATTCGCGAGTGTCCGACTATGTTCACGCTTACAGTGACAAGTTGTTTCCTAATGGAGAGACAGTTGAAAAACCTTACATTCCTCCATAATACACAAATACATTTATTTTTTTCATTCTGCTGAGAGTAACTTTCCACCATGCGACTAACCGGGTACAGGGCTTTAATTACAGTATTATTGATATCTATATTTTTATTGTGGGTGTTGCGTATGACTCGTAAGATTTTATAAATGCATGGATTCCTAGTAGTCAAAAAATTAAAAGGACTTGGGTATCAATCGGTAAACATGTCTTATGGTATAAACATCTCAAGATTTCCAAATTCTGACGACTTTCAAACTCAGATGACATCCAGGATCTGATTTTATATATAGTGTCCCACTGTAGTTAATGGATTACGTGCTTTTGTTGTTTGATTCTTTAATCAGCATATCTTGCCAATAGTGATCGTCGGCACCGTTAAGAATAGCAGCACTTCATTTTAGCTTTCTATTATAGTACGTACGATACAGACTACGTAGAGAAAATCATTCTGAGGCGTTCATGGAATCCAGTTGTGAATCTGAAATTTGCGAGGAGAAGAACACGATCACTTACAATTTGTAAAGACGAATAATAACATGAGAATCAGATATATTATCATTAGAAGGCAATGCATTTCCACCCATGT
The DNA here is from genome assembly GCA_948567375.1 of Lunularia cruciata. Lineage (NCBI taxonomy): Eukaryota > Viridiplantae > Streptophyta > Marchantiopsida > Lunulariales > Lunulariaceae > Lunularia > Lunularia cruciata. The sequence goes on along the minus strand of OX419755.1, from coordinate 9,302,026 downwards.
GAGCGTGAAGCAAATTGGTCTGGGGATCGGGTTCACAGTTCATTAAAAGTATCGGGTCGCTAGCCTTGAAATGCATTTTTCATCCTTATTAACTTATGAGTTGGGTAGAAAAGAGTCTTAAACTCTCATATAGGGTCCTCTTGTATAATCCGAGGACCAAAACTAGAATAAAGCACAGGTGGCTTTTAATTTATATGTTTCTCTCAATGGATGAGAGCGTCACTCATATTCATTTTTATACTTGAAGTATTTATAGAGTATTTTTGTGATCATTAAAGAATCTGTGGATTCTATGAAAACTCGTCAAATCTTATTAGTAAGAACTTAATAACAATAATTACAGGATCTTTGTTTTGACTTACTTCATCCATATCAATGACCCATCCCAATAATTGATCCAACAATAACGAACGATAAAGCTCGGTAAGGTAAGAATGAAAACCTGTTACAAGAAAATGATACCTTCATATTCTTATCGACCCAGATTCTTACAGATACTATTGGGGGATAGCCACATATTATAGTTGTACGGCTTGATAGGATTTTCCCATCCTTCTTGCTATCTGTTATCTTACGCAATCGCCTTTTCCGTATCATCGCAATTGGTAATTATGAGTTCCTCATTAATTAGAGATTCAGAAGTTTCGCAAAATTCACACCGAATTCCGAAATTCTTTTTATTTTTTAGAAATTAGGAAGCTAAGTTCGATCGGAATCCATTCTCTAACTACAGTCCCGAATTTCATTTTTTAGTCTTGTAAGTCTCATAAATTCTAATCTCATCAGTAGGACTCAAGTTCATTTAGTCATTTGGGATGTGAGGGGTTGCGGTTTTGCAATTACGGGGAGATATGAAGAGGAGTATCATGTGTTATTATCATTATTCTTGTACTAATCATGGCTACACCTCCCCATGTGGGTTTTCTCGAGTGGCTCGGAATACACCATGCCCAGTATGTCATTGACATTTTACCTTGCAAGGAGCAAAGACCATGTGGGAAGGATGCACAAGGATTATGATTGGTATCACTTGGGGATGCGCACATGAGGTGAGCTATCACATCGACAGTAGTGACACTCAAGATTACACATGCTTCTTCTATCCCTTTGTTGACCATTCAAAGGATACCAATCAAGTCATGGGAGAGGTTAGCTTCTCAAGCGGGTTGCATTTTGAGGTTATTTGAGAATAATTTTCCATATTCACATCTATTCCATAGGCTACCCCACACAGTCCGTGATGAGGCCAGACAGGCCTTTCACTTACCACTTGATTGTTTGGCACATTATCCCTTGGATGAGTATGCATGGTTCCTATTCTCTTACTCCCTTAATGGTGTCTTCATTATGCTAGAGGGAGACATGCAGGGCATAGAGAGGTGACTGCTAGATTTCATTGATTTTGATTAGGGGACTGGGCTGCCCTTTAGGAGAGGTCTCTTCGGGCTACATGTTTTAAGAGACATGTTTTGCCATATGATATCATAGAGTCCACTCAATTACGATGGTGTAGGACCTTGGGTCAAGCGGGAGATTTTAGTAGAGTAGCACAAGCATTACACCCTTTGTCTATATTGAGTCCTACTGATGAGATTATCTCTTCCCTATGTTCACTAGATCTTATAGTAGTAGAAGGACTACCACCAAAGGTCTTAGATTCTCAGCTTGAACAACCTTTATGTCTTGATGGGTCACTTTTTGCACAAGCATTATGCATTGCCTCTCATCTATTCTCAAGAAGCTTTTTTGGGATGGTTTATGAGCACCTTAGAGATTTCTTTCAAGCAAATGATACTTTTAGTGGTTTTATCACGTTATTTCAAGTGGTTGTAGCAATAACAAAAGGAGACATTACTATGTCTATTAGTTGGGTGTTAGGTGCTAATAGACTTCTCGTGATGGAGAAGGACAAGGGGACATTAGATTGATTATTATTGGAGAGATCTTTGTATTTAGTAAGTCGTACCATTGTCCTTCAGCATTTTTTTCACTTTTGACAACACCTTAGTCCACATCAGTTTGGAGTAGCTACACTTAGGGGATGTGAAGTATATCTCTAGGCATTAGGGTACTCCTAGATATCCATCTATAGTGGGTCGTCCTACAGGTGGATGTTGAGAATGCTTTTAATAATGTCTCACTGACATCCATATTTAGAGAGCTTGGTGGATCCTTGGTGAGTCCTATTCTTGTAGTGTGGTCTTTTTATGGCCATCTTGCTTCCCTTTACTAGAAGCACGGGTGGTTCATAAGAGGGAGCCATCGTCTTGGAGTCAATTATGGGTACATGTCAAGGAGATCCTTTAGGGGGACCCTTATTTGCCATGGTTCACTTTAGAGCTCTCTTGTCTACTACTTTGGCCATGCCAAGTTGTGTATGTCTCTCCTTGGGAGAAGATACACACATCATGGGCCTTGTAGATCAGATTAGGAATGCCTTTGACCACTTGACTACCAAGTTACATCTTGTAGACTTGAGAGTCAAGGTGTCAAAGTGCATGGCATGGTCCCCTTTAGGTATTCTTCCCCACCTTGAGTTTCTAGAGAGGTGTATCACATCTATAGATGGACTAGGTATTATTGGAGTGCCAATAGTATCCAAGGCTTTTGTCACATGCTTCTTAGATGCTGCAATTGTGGAGGATGTTCTCCATGTGGATGACCTTCAATTACTAGGAGATTTGCAGGTGGCATTTGGTATACTCTCCTCTAGTATTGCTTATTGACCGTCCTACCTCATCCATATAGTTCCCTCTTCCTCGCCCTTCCTATCACATCTAATAGCCTTTGATAGGAGGATTATAAAAGTCTTTGGTGATACTATTGGACCAAGGAAATTTGAGTGTGTGATAGGGGATTTGGCATGTAGAAAAATGGCTCTACCAATCTCATGTGGAGGGGTTGGCTTGCTATCTATGGAAGAGAATGCACCTATAGCATTTTTGGGTAGTTATGCTCTCTTGGCACCCCTACTTTCCTCTCATTTTGTGGTTGTTTAAGGCCAATTTTGGAGACTTATGTGACAAAGGTAGATGGGGGATCCTTTTCTCTCCAAACGTTATTACGGAAAATGAGAGATAGTCTATTCTCCTAGGCATGAGAGGACTTTCCATCTTTCCCTTCACTATAGTTAGATTGGACTAAAGGTTTATAGTCTTCCTTAGTGGATCGACAATGTGAGCATACGCTACATTCTCTCTTAGTTGGCTCATCCATTCCTCATGCTACTAGAGCATGTCTTTGCTCTTGCTCCGGGAAGGATGAAGGCTCTTGGATCCTAGCTCCACCATGCATTAGTGCATTTCGAATCGCACCATCTACTTTCTCTACAACAATGAAGTTTTGCCTAGGTTTGGTCCACCCATCTGCATCTTCATTACTCACTTGTGAGAGTGGTTCTACACTAGATGTAACAACCGTCCATATGACACAGTGTCCTTTCGGAAGATAGAGAATAGCTACCCATGATGCTATTAGGGACATAGTATTTTCTATGGCATGAGAGAGTGGATACTTGGCTTGGAGGGAGTATCATATGCTTTGCAAATGACACATGTCAGGGTAGACTTATACTTGGTCTGTGATGATCAGGTGATAGTAGCAGATGTTGTGGTTATGTACACTATCCAAGATATAGTTTTGGAGGGAGTGATTAACCATCCTCATGGATTGGCGGCAAGTGCAACAGTAGGTCCCAAGGTCTCCAAGTATAGGGGCATGCAGCCAGGTCACCTCTTTGTTCCTCTCGCCTTGGACTTATATGGAGTGATGGACACAATGGTCAGGGAGTGCATGAGAGCTTATCATGTTAGACACTAGGGGGTACCACTATCACTCTCATAATTTTTAGCATATTTTAGACAGCATGTGTCCATTGCTCTACAAAATTCAATCGCTAGTGCAATCCATAGGAGAGCAATCACACTAGGTGATGCTTCTTTAGATGCTCCAGTTGTTTGGAGACCACACAACTTCATAGCTCAGATATCTTAGGTGCAGTAGTGCAGATTTCTCATATAGACTCTATTGGGGCTTAGCCCCATTTTACCTTTTTCCATCTCTCCCTTGCTTGGCTTGATCAGATGTTCCTATCCTACATTTTTTCTATGTGGTCACCCTTGTTCTTTTTTCTTTGAATTATGGAGAACTTCTTTCTTGTAACTTGATGTCACTTTCTGATGGGAATATCATATTCTTGTAGGATTCCATCCGAGACGTGAGCTTCTTTGGATTGGATAGAGGAAGTGAAGCGGGTGACTGGATAGAGGAAGTGAAGCGGGTGACTGCTTGCGAAAACAAGGAGGGAAAGACCCCATAACAAGGAAAGGAAGGAAAAAACATAGGGCTAAGCCCCAATAGTATTTGTAAAAACAACCTACAGCCCCTAGTTAGCGATATAGATTCACGTTGATTTTCTCCGCTCCAAACACAGTTGGTAGAAGTTATGAAATGAGTCTAACGGTAAAGGACGACCACGTAGAAAACACGAGGGATGGAAAACCCCAACAAGCCGTTATGAAATGATAGACCATACCATATCATAGCAGATGTAAGGAGTCAAATATAAGGTATTCTTCTTGTAACTTGATATCATTTTCTGACTGGAATATAATATTCTCGTGGGGTTAAAATGTAAGGCTAAAATGGGGCTAAGCCCAATAGTATCTGTAAAAAGAATCTACCCGACATGCCCCAAGATAGTAGGAACTTAGCAATCTAGATGCACGTTGAGTTTCTCCGCCCCAAAAAACAGTTGGTAGAAGTTATGAACTGATAGACCATACCATATCATAGCAGATGTAGGGAGGCAGACATAAGGTAGGGTCCATATGTAATGACGGACTGACAAAGTAAGTTTTTGGTGTTTATGATAGTATTATATAGTCCGAAGTAGATGACGCATCATTTTGAGATATGCATGTTTTGATAGATAAGCATGATTATATTGTACAATAAGTCAAACTCTGAAATGTCCTACCATGGATTTTCTAGGGACACTTACTGTAGTTTCTGAGGGGAATAAAATATTCTTGCGGGGTCTTAGATTCCATCCCAAACGTGAGCTTCTTTGGATTGGATAGTAGGAAGTGAAGAAGGTGACTGTGGGTGAAAACAAGAAGGGGGAATGACCCCATAATGCCGGACAAGGAAAAGACAAAAGGGTAAGGCAATCCCACCATTCACCATAACAAAGTAGAAATAACTTTAGTTCACTTCATCTCACTTCAAGTAAAAATTGCGCATGCTGTCAAAGCCCTCCGCCAAGTTAAGCGGGGCATTCATGTGCTGTCATGATGCTGCTAAGTGAGTTGAAGTTGCTGAGCGAGGAGAAGATTCAAATAATAATTTTAGGTACATGGAATATTTTGGAGAATACCTTTTCTTAAAGAGAAAAAGGAGACCGCGTAGGAAAAATGAAGGATGGGAAGACCCCATCAAGCCATACAAGGGAGAGACAAAAGAGGTAACATGGGGCTAAGCCCCAATAGAGTCTGTATGAGAAATTTGCCCTACCGCACCTAAGATATCCGAGCTATGCAAGTCGTACGGTCTACACACAACTGGAGCATCCAAAGAAACATCACCTAATGTGATTGCTCTCCTATGGATTGCACTAGCCACTGCCCTCTATAGAGTAATGGACACACACTGTCTAAAATATGCTACAAAGTATGAGAGTGAGAGTGGTACCTCCTGACGCCTAACATGATAAGCTCTCGTGCACTCCCTGACAAATGTGTCAAATGCCGTGTCCATTGCTCCATATAACTCCAAGGCTAGAGGAACAAAGAGGTGACCTCGCTGCATGCCCCTATACTTGGAGACCTTGCGACCTGCTGCTGCACTCGCTGCCCATCCAGGGGGATGGGTAATCACTCCCTCCAAAATTGTATCCCGCATAGGGTCCGTGACCACGACATCCGCTATTGTCACCTGATCATCTCGGACCAAGTATAAGTCTGCCCTGACACGTGTTGTCTGCAACGCATACAAACGCTCCCTCCAAGCCAAGTATCCACTCTCTCGTGCCATAGCAAACACTAGCAAACTCTAATGGCATCATGGGTAGCTATCCTCTGTCCACCAAAAGGACACTGTGTCATGTGGACTGCCGCTGCATCTAGTGTAGAACCACACTCACAAGTGAGTAGTGAAGATGGAGATGGGTGGACAAAACCTAGGCGAAACCTCATCGCTGTAGAGAAAGTAGCCGGTGCGAGTCGGAAAGCCCTAATGCATGGTCGAGCTAGGATCCATGAGCCTGCACCCTTGCCGGAGCAAGAGTGTAGACGTGCTCTAGTAGCCTGAGGAATGGACGAGTCGACTAAGAGAGAATGTAGCGTATGCTCACACTATCGCTCCATCAAGGAAGACTGTAGACCTCTAGTCCAATCTGACAATAGTGAAGCAAACGGTGGAAAACCCTCTTGTGCTCATGGTGATAGACTATCTCTCGTCTGCCACAATAACACCTGGAGAGAAAAGGATCCTCCCTCCACCTCTCACATAAGTCTCCAAAATTGGCCTATCAGCAACCACAAAACAAGAGGAAAGTAGGGGTGCCGAACGAGCCCAACTACCCAAAAACGCTATAGGTAACATCTCCTCCATAGAAAGTAAGCCAACCCCACCACATGAGATCAGTAGAGCCATTTGTCTACGTGCCAAGTCCCTTGTCACACACTCAAAAGTCCCTGGTTCAATAATATCACCAAAGACTCCCGTAATCCTCCTATCAAATGCTCTCAGATGTGATAGGAAGGACAGTAAGGGGGGAACTGTACGGATGAGGTAGGATGGTCGACAAGCAATACTGGAAGAGAGTATACCAAATGCCACATGTGGATCTCCTAGTAATGGAAGGTCATCCACATGGAAAACATCCTCTCCAAGGGCAGCGTCCAAGAAGCGTGTGACAAAATCCTCCGATCCTACTGCCACTCCAAGAACATGAAGTCCATCTGTGGGTGTGATACACCCCTCTAGAAGCTCAAGGTGGGGAGGGATACCTAAAGGGGACCATGCCCTACACTTTGACACCTTGACTCTCAAGCCTACTAGATGTAGCTCGGTAGTCAAGTAGTCAAAGGCCTGCCTAATCTGATCTACATGGCCTACGATGTGTGTATCATCTGCCAAGGAGGGAAATACACAACCTGGCATGGCCAAAGTAATAGATAGGAGAGCTCTAAAGTGAGCCATGGCAAATAAGGCCCCCCCTCCCCAAAGGATCTCCCTGATGTGTACCAACAGCTGACTCTAAGATGATGACTCTCTCCTGTGAACCACCATGCTGGTAGTAAAGGGAAGCAGGAGAGCCATAAAAAGACCACACAAAAGGAATGAGACTCGCCAAGGATCCACCAGTCTCCCTAAGCTCTCTAAAGATGGATGCATGTGAGACGCTATTAAAAGCATTCTCAACAGCCACCTGTAGGATGACACACTCAAGATGGATATCTAGGAGTGCTCTAATGCCTAGAGATATAGCCTCACATCTTCCAGGTGTAGTTACTCCAAACTGATGTGGACTAAGGTGTTGCGAAAGTGAGAATGATGATGAAGGATAATGGTACGACTTACCAAATGCAAAAAGATCTCTCCAATAGCAATCGGTCTAATGCCTCCCGTGTCCTTCTTGATCGCAAGAAGTCGACTAGCACCTAAGACCCGACTAATAGACATAAGAATGTCTCCTCTTGCTACTGCTGCAACCACCTGAAACAACTCGGTAAAACCACTAGAAGGATCATCTGCCTGGAAGCAATCTCTAAGGTGCTCATAAACCATCCCTGACAAGCCTCCTGAGGAAAGGCGAGGGGTAGTGCACAATGCTTGTGCAAATAATGACCTATCAAGACATAAAAGCTGCTCAGGCTGATAATCTAAGACCTCTAGTGGTAGTCTCTCTACTGCTATAGGATGCAATGAGCGAAGGGAAGAGATGGTCTCATCAGTAGGACTCGCTATAGACAAAGGGTGTAGCGCTCATGCTGCTCTACTAAACTCTCCCGCTTGACCCAATGTCCTACATCGTCGTAATCAAGTGGAATCTATGGTATCCTGTGGTGATGCTTGTCTCCTAAATCGTGTAGCACTAACATACTCCTCCTGAAGAGCTGCCCAATCCCCCGCTTGGAATCGATGAAATCTAGCCGCCACCTCTCTATACCCCGCACGTCCCCCTCTAGCATAACGAAGACACCATCGGGGGAGTAGGAGGAATAGGAACCACGCTAACTCGTCCAAGGGATCACGTGCCAAACAATCCAGTGGTAGGCAAAAAGCCTATCTAGCCTCATCATGGAGTGTGCAGGGTAGCCTATGGAATAGACGTGGAGATGTAAAACTAGTCTCAAATAACCCCAAAATGCAACCCGCATGAGAAGCTAACCACTCCCACGACTAGATCGGTATCCCTGGAACGATCAATGAAGGTATAGAAGAAGCATGCGTAATCCCAAGTGTCACTGCTGTTAATGTGGTCGCTCGTCTCACGTGGGCATCCCAAGTGGTCCAATCATAGTCCTTGTGCATCATAGTCCTTTTCTTAGATAAAATATTTTGGAAAATTCATATAAGGGTAAAATGGAACTAACCCCAATAGCATATGTGAAGAAAATCTCCTTTACATCACCTAAGATATCTAAGTAAGTTAGCGATCGAGATTCATGTCTACTTTCTCCGCCCCAAAGACAGTTGGTAGAGTTATGAAATGATAAACCATACCATATCATATCATACTATATCATAGCAGATCCAAAGAGTCGAATATAAGGTAGGGCCCATATGTAATGACGGATTGACAAAATGAGTTTTGGAGTTTATGATATTATTATCTTTTATATGAGTTATTCTACTCTTTGGCGCCGGGCCATCGGCTCTCAAGCGTGTCGCTTCTGAAATTTCACTCATCATATGCAAAATTCCACCAATGAGCATGGGTCACATTTTGAGAACTCCATTGGATCAAAATAAATATACAGATGCTAAACTCCACCAATGGCATGGGGCCACGAGCATGGGACCGGAAACTAAGAACCACGAGTCACATATTAAAACAACTTTATTATGTAGTCCGAAGCAGATAATGTATCGTTTTCGAAATATGCATATTTGACATATAAACATGATAATATTCTCCAGTAAATCAAAGTCTGAAATATCATAAGCTGGATTGGTAGGGACACTTAATGTAACAATAGAGAAGGAAAATCACTTCAGGTCACATAGTAACTCAGACTTTAGAGTTTAATCCAAACGAATAAAGATATTTAGAAAACGAAATCACTCTGAAAGGTATGATTGTGTCATACCGTTTCTTGCCTGGTTATATATAGCATTGACCTTCACATCAATACTCTTAAGTCTCAACTCAAAAAGCAGTTGATTTAGGACATATCCCATTACAATTATGGCTTCAATCATAGCGAATGCACCATGAAATATTTTGATCTTTACCACTCAAATCTATCTAATCTAACTAAAATATTTAAATAAAAGGATATTTTACTTTATACATTGTGGAGAGACTTTTGTATTTGATAACCCTGGTTATGAGTTTATAAGCTTGCTATATTTCTAGGTGAGGTTGAGTCTAAAGTTAATTGACTTTGGATTGGATTTGGATTTGGTATATAATCATAAAATCAATGATTTTTATTATAAAATTCAATTATATAATATAAATTCCAAAATAAATATAAAAATATATGTATTATTGCTAGTATTTTTTTTACTTCATTTTAAAATGCATGTTATATAGTTCATATTTTTACAGTTAATATATATATATATATTTATTTATTTATTTATTTAATCACATTCAAATTCTCATAAAGTATCACGATCAAAAGAACATTAATTGGTGTTATGCGCTATATAGTGTTTTAGTGTTGCGTACTAAATAGGCTTTTGGAGCTTCACAATGTTCTTGTAGACCATCACCATCAAACACTCTTCTGGTTGAAGTGTGCTTTTCTCTTTTTTAACTTTTTGGTATCTTGTTAACAAGTACTAACAAGGATGATGATTATGTTTCAAAACGTTATGTCAAAAAGTGTACTAATTTAAAGAGGTTTGAAAGATCAGCGTTTCTTCCATGTGGCCGTTCATGTTGAACCACATCTCTCCCGTAATGTAGACAAAGAGAGAACATAGGCGGACTTTTTGAACTCCATGTCTTCGCCCGAGAGTCTCAAATACTGCAACCACAACACCGCCTTGTTATAACCTCGTCACTCACGAACTTGGTGCTAGCCACCACAGCGCAGTTGAGAAGGTATTGTCATCAAAAAGCACAAGTGCAATTGGGAGCAAAAGATTGACGGCAGATGCAGACGATGCATGTCGGAGTGGACTCCGAAGGCGTCTTTACTTGAGGTCAAAGGATATTCATGATTGCAGAATTACAATAGGTGGTTTCATAAATAGTTATACGAAGTTTCATAACTTTTCATATAGATTGTTACGAAGCGTTGACTAAATGGGTACAGGTGTGTGACCGAGAGGTAGAAAAGGTATTGTTACGGAGTTTGGGCCAAGTTCCTTATTATTAGCACACTCCGTATGAGGTGGTTCGTAGAAAATAAGGGATAAGGAATTTTTGTTATCACTCCGTAGTGCATTGATTGCACATTAGGGTTAATAAAGTTATCGTTTAGGGTTAGAGTGAAAGTGACGGCTACCAAAAGGAGCATCCAGGATGTTTGAGAACACCCATGGTAATGAAATGATGAGCGGCAACTCAGCAAATTTTTACCACCAAGGAAGATTGGAGGGAGCATGAGTGGAAAGATTTGAGGGCATGCAAAAATTGACCACCCAATGAAGATTTGAGAGACCCATACCCAGAGGTGGAAGGGGGAGTGAATTTGTTTGGAGTGGGAAGATTTGAGTGCAAGCTGTGGGAAGGTAAGAGGGAGGAGTGATTTTGTTTGAAGTGTTACTCTAGATTTCATTATTAAAAAAAATTTGTCTCTTGTACGAGTATGAAATGTATACCTTTCTTCCCCTTGAATAATGAAATGAAATTCATGAACTTGTTTTCTTGTTACAGAATGAAATTGATGAGATGGTTTTTTTGTGCGCACAGAGAATAGAGATGCCCCTTTGCTGAAATTTCATGGGGAAGAGAGATGCCCCTTCGTCGATAAGGAGTTATCAGTGGTGATTAAAATTTGAGTAAAATCATGCCGAGAGGGAGCACTTGTTTAGAACTAACCAGAAATATTAGAAAATATATTCAATGGATGATTCGGTTAGATTTGGAGATATAGCTACAAGGATTAGAAGATGAAGGCGAGGAATTAGGAGGAGATTTAGATATGCTAGAATGTTTTATTAGTGGATGGGAGTATGCACATACTCATTGATACTTTATTGATACTTGGAACCCGGTGTTACTTACCCTCATAGTAGAGAGTTTGTGAAGGAGTATTTTAGAAATCTAGATACTAAGGCCTTTCACCAGCTTACTATAATGGATGGGGATTCTTTTCCAACATTAGTGGATTTGATTAAGACTCACATGATTTTTGAGAAAAGGTACCGCAGAGAGCAAACACCCGTGTGGATCCAAGTTGCCCTAGCATTTGATAAATTTGGGCATCACGGAAATGGAGCTTGTGTTGCACGGGGTATACATATTTGGGGCATTAGTGTTGGTTCAAAAATTGCTTTTATTGATAGAGTTATAACAACCATATTAGATGTGATGAGGAGTCAAGTTGCTTGGCCCAAACTCAAGGAGAGGAGGAGGATATCCACTGTTTTTGCACAGAAGGTTTTCCCGGTTGTGTTGGTTTGGTAGATGGAACATTGTTTTCTCTTGCAGCCCGATCAACTGTGGACGAGGAAATATATTTCAACCGCAAGGGATCATATTCTATAAACGGCCAAGTTATTTGTGATGATAAAAGGAGAATAATCCATTTTTTCAGAGGTATGTTTGATGTTATGTGTTGTTTTGTTAGGTATTTTTGCAATGCATTGGTGATCTATTTTGTTTAGTTTACTAAAAGTATGGACTTTTTTATTTGTAGGAATACAAGGGTCATGTCATGACATGACTTGTTTGAAAAAATCGTCACTATGGAATGATTTGAACCTAAGAGGGAGCTGTTGCACTTTTGAGGCAAAGGAGTACCTTTTAGGTGAATTGGGTTATGTACCCATGCATCACCTAGTCCCCGCTTTCAAGCAGGCTTGCTCAGAGGACAAGCAGGAGTTTAATAAATATTAAGCAAAGGCAAGAGTGATAAATGAGCATTGTATAGGAGTATTGAAAGCTAGATGGCATTCTCTTTGCAAGCTAAGAGTGCAACTGAAAGACAATAGTAGAAATGCTTATTTGTTAAAGTGGGTATCGGTGTGTATTATTTTACATAATTTTTTAATCAATAAGTCTGACCTTTGGTTAGCGGACAATGGCGGATTGATAAAGGAAACTCAAATAGATTCAGAAATGTCCTTTCATGGTATAGAACTTGGTAGAGAAGAAAGTAGATCAACGGTGATGCAGCATTGCATTGATTATAACAATGATGATATACTTGATTGATTGAGATTCCATATAATGAAATATATATTTTTCAGTTATTCATCTCATATCTCATAGTCTCGCAACTTAGACCATGAGTCTTTATCTTAGACCATGAGTGTATCTTGATGTAATATTGGGATAAGAATTTGAAGGATGCAAAAAGAATTCTATGAAGCTTAATCTATACATTTGTAAGGCCTCTGTTTACACTTACAATGTGGTGTTTAGCAAGTTTACACTTGAAAGCCACTTGTTGGATGTTGTTGGAAAAAAATGAGCCAATGTTGCAGACACCGTGAGATGACGCTTGTACACGCTGGGGGCCGCTCACAAACTTAAAAATTGCTTCCGGTTCATTGAGTGGTGCTCGTAGACCCTGGCAGACGCTGTGGACCGCACTCCAATATGCACAAATATTAAATGCACTCATAGGTGCCGGTAGGCACCGGTGGTAGGTGCTGGTAGGCGCTGCGTGCAATATGCAATGCTTGCTTGCACCAGTTAGCGACATGGAGTGCCGCATGTTGCCAATTTGGATTTGAGTTCTTTCGGTTGAAAAATGAAATTTTTCCTCCAAAGTGTACATTTTAGGATGTTTGGTATTGAGTTTTTTTTGCAACTGCCTGGGTTATATAAACCTTCTTCTTTTCAATTCATGTCATTCCCGTGGGTGTGGAGGTGCTAGAAAGCCTCATTCACGAGTGTGTGGGGTGTTGTAACAAGAAAGTGTCATTTTTCGAGGGTGTGCATGGGTGTGTGAGTTGTTCAAAGGAGAAAGAGCCATTTCAAGAAAGGGTCATTTCACGAGGGTGTGCGAGTTGTTTGAAGGAGAAAGAACCATTTTGAGAGTGGGGTATTCAGAAGGAAACATACTCACTTGAATGAGGAAAACTGGCTGAAGCCCAACTCGAAGGAGACCAACTCGCTGTGGAGAGCCTGGGAGAGTTGGGAATTTGTGGGGCCAAAGAGTTGGAAGAATTCCATTCACATTTCTAATTGAAGGAGTGCTTTGAAGACTCTAGAGAAACAACAAGGAGAGATTGAGAAGAGAGATAAGAGAGCATTTGAGAGATTGAGAGGAGATTCAATTTGAACCATGGCAGAAATCTGGGGATACGAAAAGATAGTTGACGGGCCCGACATGAGAAATACTCAGGAAGGAGATTGGCTCATAGCATTCCATAGCATTCAACACTCAGCCAATTTCATCAAGTGGTGTTGGCTGGACAAACATCAGATTTGAACTGCTATTTCGGGAATTTGGGAGATTGATCTAGATGTAATGGGGCTCAAAATAACTCTTGGACTTCACTATCCACAGCCAGAGGTATTCTTCAAACCTTCCTCATTGTTTTCTTTTCATTCCACCTCAAGATTTTCATTTATTTCAGGTTTATTGCTTCCAAATCAGTAGCGCCTCCCAGCCTGTCCCGCAGTGCCTCCCAATGTCCTCCCGCGCCATCCCCAAACCCTAAACCCCTATGCTTGAGCACCTTCCCGTGACCCCGCACGGCACCCAACGTTTCCGTAGGGCTGCACGGACCTCCTTGTGTCTCCCTCCCTATCCCATAGCGCCTACCAACATCCTTGCACATCATCGAGTGCCGTCCAACGCCATCCCTAAACCCTATACCCTTGCGCGCGAGTGCCTTCTTGCGACCCCGCAAGGCACCCAACACTTCCGCGGGGCTGCACGTGGCTCCTACCGTCTCCCTCATTGTCCCGCAGTGCCATCCAGCATAGTTGCACTTGCGGGCAGCGTGCACAGGCGCCTACGCGCGGTGTCGAGTGCCTCCCTGGCGCCCAAGGGGGCGCCCCGTGCCGTCAAGCGGCTCCCAATCACAGCAACCAGCGGCAACCCACAGCTCTTTTGACATTTATATTGTACGTGGGCACCTTCAAGCGACACCCCCTGAGCTTGAGTCCTTGGGAGAGAAGTTTGAGCTGATTTTTTTGGTGGGTTTTGCAGGTCATTCCATTTACAAAGTTTGTGAGTTCATGGGACAAGGTTTGGTAAGAGGTAGGCAGTTTCAATTGACTGCATATATAGTTAGAGATGCACTTGCCATGCCAAGGGGGAGAACACCAAGATTGATGACACTTCCTTACACAGCTATTTCAGACTAGTTTCCACAAAGGGACAGGGTTGCAAAAAGATATCTTGCAAGGCAATGGGTATATCATGCATTTTGAGCTTTCTTCCACTTGATGGGTGCACTTGTTGCACCCACTATTAGGCCCAAGATTGTACATGGGCATTTGGTACCCAACACCAAGACCAAGTTGAGGAGATTTGGTGTGGAGGATTATGATTGGGGAGAGTTAGCTTTTAGAGCTATCATTGCAAAGTTGGGGAGTTTGCAAAGCCAATTGAGGAGTCCTAAGGAGCGTAGGTTCAAAGTCACATTCCTTGGATAGATACTCACGCATCTCTTTGTGGAGAGAGGTTTCATTCCAGAGGAGGACATGATGTACCTGAGTGATGGAGAGGAGGAGATTACACTTTGTTGAGATAGCTCCTTTTCACTCTTCTTCCCCTTCACCACTTTCTCCATCTGTGGAGGGGGTTGGTGACCCCATGCATTTCAGAGTACCTTCACCTCCTTCTTGTTCAGTTGACATCACTTGCATTTTAGATGATTGTGTTTGAGTGGCTGAGTGTAGAGAGAGAAATCTCCTTGAGTGTGAGAGTAGATTGGAGAGTGTAGAGGAGAGAGAGAGATTAGTGCTTGAGCATGAGAGTAGACTAGAGAGTGTAGAGGAGAGAGAGAGATTAGTGCTTGAGCGTGAGAGTAGATTGGAAAGTGTAGAAGAGAGAGAAAGATTAGTGCTAGAGCAAGAGAGATTCCTTTGTGAGCGAGAGGATTTACTTGTGCAAAGGAGGAGAGGCATCTGACCTTGCTTACTTCTGAGATGGAGAGAGAGCAAAGATTAGGTGACTTGGACTTGGACTTGGACATGGACATGGACATACTAGGTGCCGCTGCCATGGCGGAGGGTTACAAGCTCCAGTTATGGAATCAGGCACAAGAGTTAGCATATGTTATAGAGAGATGTGAGAGTGCACATGTTCAGGTAGAGGAGAGCGAGAGTAGTCTAGCTCAGATGAGAGCTCATGTAGAGGAGAGTGAGAGTAGTCTAGCTCATTTGAGGGCTCGTGTGGCTTATCTTGGATCCAGACTACGTACTATTGCTCGCGAGACCCATACTTGTCATGAGATTCATACCCAAACTGATGCCACCCATGTGTTACCTCATAGTGTGGAGACTCAGGGAACTCAAACTGAGTTTAGAGAGAGGATTTTCTATCAGGAGAGTATATTCCATGTATCCTCTTCCTCGGCTTCCTACGGAAGAAGATTATTATTGTGGATGTTACTTGTATGTGTTCATTATGGATTCGTGGTGCTATAAGTGTCCGTGCATGGGAGACCGGGACGACTAGGCATAGTTGGTGCCCTCATACACAGTCCGGGTCTGTAGGGTGGGTATCCCATCCTGGTGTAAGCCATTTCATCTAGTTCTATTTGCTACGCTTTTGAGGTTATCTTGTGGATAGATCTTACTCCGGATGGAGTGGAGTGGTTGCTACGGAGCATGTGGCAGTGGTCTGAACTCCCAGAGGGAGTTCACATTGGGTCTCACCTCATGGCCTGTTTGTGTTCTAGAGATATCCAGCGAGATTCTGAGTTCAGAGGACTTAGAGTTAGATCATATGAGCATCTTACTTCATTAGGTTTACCTCTTCGTGGTCGTTGCATTGTTGCCGTTTCTCAACAGCATCATGGACATAGGATTTTACGATTGTTCCCCCTTAGTGTCTATGTCCCGTGCGGATATACATGATATGAGTCAGCGTAGAGTCTTCCAGTTGGAGGTGGTGGTTCTTGTTATTAATAATGGAAGTTGCTTTTTTAGCTTCACTTTGCGCGTTCCTACGCTCAGCAGTGGACATAAAACCGCAAGTAAGCACTGTGTACCTTTCAGTGGTATGCTGATGATGAGAAAGGCCTCAAAGGGTATGAAACAGAACCTAGAACCTAGATTTAGTTTCGTATCTTTGTGACACAAATACGCTGGATATTGTACCTCGCTTTCAGTCGATTCTGTGAGAATCGAGAGGTTAGAAGCAGGTGATCCGCCACTCCAGTGCTAGGAATGCAGGGGCTCTACACTCAACAGCATGGTAATAACAACCCTTGTTAATTAGGTCCATCTCTCAACTAAAATAGCTAGGCTATTGGGTTTTGGTTCCTATCTTTTTAAACCTTGTACACGGATAGTGTATCCAAGTTTCTGATCTGTCAATTCTAAATTTAGGTCCTAGAGCTTTCTTACTATGTTTTAGGAAACTTATCAAACTTCGGTTCATCCACGTTACTCATAGGATAAGTTGTATTCCCGTCGCAGACGGTGGGAAACACCATAATTGGAGTAGACAATGATGAGGGAACAAAGAAAAGGCTTATTTCTCGGAATCAGCATCACCATCGAAAGGTAATTATCTTACCTGCAACTTTTATGTTCTCAGCTGAGCCTAGGGAAGTGCAAAGCGAAGTATAAGACAAACTGCCATGAGTAATCGCAAGAACCACCACTCCAACTGAAACAGACTCTATCCCGCCTAGTGTAATGTAAATCCGCATGGGAAATGGACATGCCCATGATGCTGTTGAAAAAAACGGCAACAATATGGCGATGAATGTGGTGAAGTTTACAAAAACTGACCTCCAAACGAGAACACATAAATTTACTCGGACCAACCCCACATAAGGCAAGGGGAAAGCAAAAGTCTTCTTGGGGCCTGGTCGAAAGAAACACCTCCTAGCGCTAACTTCGACAAAAGCATAAAGGGATTGTGCAAAAGCCTGGAAAACGTTGCACAGAGAAAGAGTTATTAGGTGTAAGCCCGTTGAGTTGAAAAGGTGTCAGAATACAGTTTGCTTGGATAACAACTTAACATAAGCGACTTTAGGAATAAGGAGCTTCCAAACCAAATAAAGTCTTACGTTACCTTAAAGGCTCCACACAGGTGTACCACGATGCATAAGTTCCCCAATATCACCAAATAGTGAGGTTCATAGAATCCGAAATCCGTGAGCAAGTTCCTAGGAGCTGCATTTCCAGAAGCAGCATATCCAAAACAACCGACAGAAAGATAAAATAAACTACAAGTTACGTTAGTGACTCAAGCAACTTTTTGCATCGTTCTATTTTCTCCGGATGGCCGTCTTAGTGTATCCTAGATTCTTGCCAAAAGAGAAATGATCAGTCCAATGCAAAAAGTTAACTTGTGCATTATTTTCTAGTATTGTATTAAAGGAAAACCTATTTTACATAATTTTTAACTCTACTTTAACCTTGAAAGCTAAAAAACATTTGAAAATGATATACTTACTTAGATGTTGATTAAAATGATTATGAAGCCATATGCGAAAGCAATATTGTCCAAAGCAGAAAACATTTTACACATCTTTTGAGAGTATTCATCCTCCTCGGATGAATAGTCTTGTCCAGCTGGATAACCCCTTGTCAATGGGAATGGCCAGTCTGGAATGTCTTGACGATAATTAGAACTAAACCTATGCATCTATATGCTGAACTCTATTGGCGCTTTCGCTCCATTTTACCTCTTTAGTCTCTCCCTTGTGCGGCTTGATGGTGTTTTCTAAGCTATCTCCCTTTTACTATGAAAAATATGAAAAAAGCATCACGTTGGCTACAATAGACAACTACTAGGCCTCTGCCAGGTTTGGGTTCCGAGTGAAGAATATCTATACCATTTAAAAAATTTAATGTTTACAATATAAGTAATATTATTATTATAAAATTTATTATTATAAAATTAATAAAAATATATATCTTCATTTCAGTATAAAGTTCCTGGTTCCTTGATAAATCTGAATTATTTTGAAATAGAACAGGGTGAGTTCAACTTTTGTCTAGGTCAAGTTTAAATTTCTCATTTAGTTTTCAGTAACACTGAACAATAAATAAATAAAATTCCCTAAATAATTAACTCTTCAATATAACATTACAATGAGTACCTTGATTGACATCCTGATATGGTCATATTGCTGAGAAGGATTTACACCAATTCTTAAGTCTTAACAATCTTATGAATAATCTTCATGATAGTTCATTTGCTATCAATAAAATTTTATTTTTATTAAAATTTTATAAATTATAATTATTTATATTTTTTTATTTATCTTATATTTCAATATATTACATTTTTATGAAAATAATTATTTATTAATTAAATTTCTTTTAAATAATATAATATTAATTATATATATAATTATTTAAATTAAAAACGTCTATATTATAAAAATATAAAAAATTATACTTACGCAAAACTGAACCGTTCTAAAATTCATTGGTGATGGACGATCCAAGATATACCGGTAGATTATCGTATGAGATTATGCTATTCTTTGGATGTGGTGAGAGCATTAACTCCTTCACTCCATCCGAAAATTAATCAAACATACCTGATGAGATCATAATGGAAGTAGAATTCAACATACATGACTGATGAGATCATAATGGAAATAGAATTCAACATACATGATATCGTGCACGTCCATCATTGTTGAGTTCTACTTCCCCCGTGATTTCATCCCGTACGAGGTCTTGTGATGAACTCGAAGCCAATTTTACATTTGATTTCTCTGAGTTATTCAATTTTCGAGATTACAAATCACTCCTTTTCCTTCCACCACCCAGTAAACTTGTGACAGTCTCTCGAGGAGGACCTGCTCAATAAGCTTTCTACGCTTATGCTGCGACTCATGTGACCAGCCTTATAAGCTGTTCATGCTCATACAGACTACCAACGCCAGTTCGTCAGTAGCCTCTAAGTTTCCAAACGAACTCGGAAGCGGGTGGTGGATGCCCGCAACCAAACACGACTAGCAGATGAAGAAGCTGCCCAAAAGAATCCGGCAGTGACTGCGGATTCCGGCACCACACCGCTCGCTGCAAATCGGTAAGCTCATATATCAGAATCTCTTTTCGGATATCGTAAATTCAAGTTTAGGATCTCTCCACTATGGTTACCTCACAATTCATCTGTGTCTTCTTCATTTACGCGCGCTTCTGTTAGCTTCCAGTCTTGTATCAGATTTCGAAATCCATCTGCACACCGTGTTTGTGGCCGTGGACACTTGCAATGTAGAGATATAAAGTTACTGTAATTCTATACTTATCTCTTTGGCTGAGTCTTTTGTAGAAATAAAAGAGTTTAGACACTAACTAGGTACTTTGGTCGTCCAAATGCCATGATTTTCCTTAATCGAATCTGAGAAGTGTATTTGTAACTGTACAACAAGATCCGAAAGTCCCTGACAGTTCCAAAACAGTAAAATCCTGCGCTTAACTTTGTTTGTATCTCGGCGGTTTGAAGGATTTGGATTCTTTCAAGAATTTTATTTGTTCTGTGTATTTTCCAAATATCGTCTCTGGCCTTGTCATACCAAGTGTTTTCATGACAATGACTTCCGTTGGTACGAATTTTGAAACAAGCTTTTGAATCCAAATGGAAATCTACATTGTCATGGGATGACATCTTGCTTACTGGTCGTAATTAGTATTGGAGAAAAGTGTAATTGTGGGAAGTCAGAGTCACACAACGCGCCGATCCGTGTTGTTGTCGTTTCCGTGAATCTCCAGTACGGGAGATTGTTGTACTCTAGATCAATCTAGTGTTTGAATGCTTCCGGTCTCATGGCGGGTCACGTGCTTTTAACCTCCCGATTCTCACAGGCGTGACTTCACAGGGGCATTAGTGTGTGTCGACTGTAAACTAGGCACTAGATCCAGAGTATCTGTGTCACAGAGATATGAAATTAAATCTTTATGTGTCTTGGGAATCACCTCCGCTTCTTACGTATTAATACTATCAAACCTGGGTCTATCCACAGTACTCAGAGCACAAGTTGTATTCCGGTTGAATGTCACAAAAGTATGGAACGAAATTTTTCTGTCTTGGGAGTCACATCCACTTCTTACGTACTAATACTATTAAACCTCAGTCCATCTACAGTACAAAGAGGATAAGTTGTACTCCAGGGGCAGCCAGTGAGAAACACCATAATTGGAGTAGACACTGGTGAAACATGATGGCAAAAAATAAAGAGAAGGCATATTTCCAAAAGAAATTTTATATTAAATTGGAGACAAACACAAATGAAAATTATACATTAGACTCAACGATTGCACCCCCGAGAATATATCAACTAAACATATGACAGCAGCTTCTCTAAGATGTATTTCTTACGCATTTCTGCTAATCAGCATTACCATCGAAAGGTACATAATGCTTACTTGCAGCTTTTATGTCCACTGCTGAGCCTAGGACGCGCAAAGCGAAACTAAAAGACAAGCTACCATGAGTAACCACAAGAACCACCACCTCCAACTGAAAGACTGTATCCCTACTCGTATCATGTACATACGCACGGAGAAATAGACACATAGAGGAAAGAATCCTAAGGCCCCCAATATGCCCATGATGCTCTTGAGAAACGGCAACAATCTAGCGATGAATGTGGTAAGGCCTACGAAAACTGACCTCCAAACGAGAACACCTAAATTTACTCTGACCAACCCGACATAAGGCAAGGAGAAAGCAAAAGTCTTGACATTGCGGCCTGGTCGAAAGAAACATCTCCTAGCGTTGACTTCAACAAACGCATAGAGGGGTTGTGCAAAAACCTGAAGATCGTTCACAGAAAGAAGAGTTGTTAGGTGTAAGCGCGTTGAGTTGAACAGGTGTCAGAAAGCAGTTTGCTTGGATAACAACTTTAACATAGGCGACTTTACGTACAAGGACCTTTCAAACCAAAGAAAGTCGTACGTTACTTAAAAGGCTCCACACAGATGTACGACGATGCATAAGTTCCCGAATGCCACTAATTGGTAAGGCTCGTAGACTCCGAAACCCGTGACCAAGTTTCCAGGAGCTGCATTTCCAAAAGCAGCATATCCAAAACATCCCACGGACAGATAGAATAATGTACAAGTTACGTCGGTGACTAGCGCAACCTTTCACATCGTTCTATTTTCTGCCGGAGGCCGTCTAAGTGTATCCTGGTTTTATTGCAAAACAGAAAGATGGTCAGGCCACTACAAAAAGTTAGCTTGTGCATAAATCACTGAGACATAAACCTCGAGAGTTTAGATAGTATTTGAACTCTAAAATGAAAATATTTACTCACTTGAATGTTGATCAAAATTATTATAAAGCCATAGGCAAAAGCAATAGCCGAAAACGTTTTCCACATCTTTTCAGCATGAGAGTATTCACCCTCTTCGGGACCGACTGGAGAACCCCCTAGAGTTCCATGAGAATGCCCGGCATGGAATGTCTTGACAATACTCAGAGCTAAACCTATGCTTGCATATGAAAAGGACATCACAGCGGCCACAACCGACAACCACCAGGACTCTGCCAAGTTTGGGATCTGAGAGAGACGATCTGTATCAACCCAAAAATCAACATATATATATATTTCTGGACAATTTGCAGCTCGCGTTGTGTCCCTTCTCGTGGAACACACAGCACGTTTAACAGCCCTGCCACAAAGAGACACACGGTATCTAAGATCAAGTTCCTTGAACCTGAGATTGAACGCGTTGTGAGCTGAGAGCACAATGAAAGGAAAATCTGAACCCTTACACCATGCTGGTGGCTGCTGTGATTGTATATCCCACACAAACACCGAAAAGATTTATGTACTGAACGAGACCGCACACAAACGTCTCCACGGGCCCTACGAGCAGATTCAAACTGCATTCCATTAATCGGACATCACTCAGTATTAATCCTAACCGTCTGAGAATTTCCCTCTGGTGAACGGACGAGAAATATGCTTTAACAGCATCCATGTAGGTATATAACCTCCTCCTCGATACACGGTCCATGTAACGATAAGAATCGGCAAGTAGAATGGATGTCAAGTATGTTACACGGCGAAACCGGAGTTCACCAGCGGGCCAGCTATCCAGCCAAGTTGAGCAACACTCCAAGCCAAACTAAGCACTCCAGATCCTATCACAGCCGTGGTAGCGTGTGCAGAGGCTGTCAGGAACGTTCCTGCTCACAATATTGTACAGTAAGGGAAACGAAGCATGTAAGTAAGTAGGAGAGGACATTGAGTTCAGATGGAAGTGTAAATTGTGATAAGAACCAAGCTTCTTACTCTTTGAAGTGGAAGGTCTATCACTCCCTTTTATCTCTGATGTATCAGACATCACTACTGCAATACTAGACCTCTTTCTTTGTATCTCAACTCACAAGCATCAAGTAGGTTTTCTCACGCAGCATTAGTAACCTCTAATACTGAGATATCAAAAGATTATCTTGAGATGATGTTAGGAAACTTAGGACTTCATGAAATGCATGGAAGAGGTGTTGAGAATCACCCTTGTTGAAGAACTAACTGAAACAGGAGTAGAAAGCACTCTTATATACACTTCAGCAAACCGTAGGGGGTTGCTTTGCTTAACCCTAATTAGGGTTGCGCCCCTCTTTACCCTAAGTAGATGACATTTGGCAGGGCTTCTAGAGGATTCTAACAAAACCTTAAACCAAAAGAAGTCTCTAAACTAGAGATTAACTAAACTAACACTCCCACTTAATGAGAGTTCAGGACTATTCCCATTTCTACTACACATTTTATGTGTTTATCTTTAGGTAATGCTTTTGTAAACACATCTGCTGTCATCTCCTGTGTAGGACAGTAAACTAACTTCACAACATTCTCCTTTTCTTTCTCCTCTACAAATCTTCTTCTAATCTCAATGTGCTTAGTCCTGGGGTGATGTACAGGATTTTTGCTGAGTGCTATACTTCTTGTATTGTCACAGTACAATGTAGTAGGACTTTCTTGCTCAAAACCCAACTCCTTAAGAAGTCTCCTGTTCCAGATGACTTCTTGAGTAGCATTTGAGGCAGCCATAAATTCTGCCTCAGTAGTAGACAGTGCAACAGATGTTTGTTGTTTACTACGCCAACTGATTGCTCCACCACTAAGCAAAACTACATATCCCTAGTTGATATGCTGCTATCTATGTCATCTTCCCAACTAGCATCTGTATATGCTTCAAGAGTAGGAGCAAGTATGTTACCTTGCCTTTGGTACTCCAAGAATGCATCTTGAGTACCCTCTAAGTACCTAAATACTCTCTTTATACCTTTCCAATGTACTTGTGCAGGGTTGCTAGTATATCTACCTAGTGCTCCCACTGCATAGCATATGTCTGGTCTTGTATAGACCATGATAAACATTAGAGAACCAAGAGCACTCTGATACAACACTTTGTCATAGAGATTCACCTCCCCATCTATGATTCTGCTGTGCTTCCACCCCAGATCAAGAGGTGTAGAGACAGGATTTGCCTCTGTCATCTGATACTTAGCTAGTATGGATCTCACATACTGTGGTTGGCTGATCCGGATCCATCCTGCTTCTCTGTATCTGCTCACTTTGATTCCCAAAACGAGTTTTACTGGACCAAGGATAGTCATCTCAAAAACAAAGCACAAGAAATCTATCACTCCTGTGATAGATTCACTGTTCCCCAACAGTAACAGATCATCTACATGTACAGCTATGTATACACACTCATGTCAGAATCTGCTCGTTCAAAATCCTGCTCTCTCAAGTATGAGTCCAGTTTCTCATACCAGGCTCTAGGAGCTTGCTTAAGGCCATATAAAGCCTTCTTAAGCAAGCATACTTTTCCTTTGCCTTTGGTATATCCATCTGGAACATCCATGTAAATAGTCTCTCTCAAATCTCCATTGACAAAGGCTATTTTCACATCTAACTACTCCACTTCCCAATCTCTCTCAGCTGCAAGAGCTAGAAGCATGCTAATAGATCCATACCTGGCAACTGGTGCAAAATTTTCTCAATAACCTATTGATGCTTTCTGATTGAAGCCCTTTGCAACAAGTCTTGCTTTGTACTTCAGAATCTCATTCTCAGCTCCCCGTTTGACCCTGAAAACCCATTTGCAGCCAATTGCTTTCCTACCTGGTGGTAAATCAGCTAGTACCCATGTACCATTAGTCTGAAGAGACTTCTTCTCTTCTGCTATAGCCAACTCCCACTGACTCGAATCTGGTCTGAGCATAGCTTGCTGTAAAGTGTCTGGATCACAATTTTCATGACAGATGTAAGATTCATCTAACATCTCTTTTGATAGAAGACCAAGTCTGTCAATAGGTTTTTCTATCTCTCTGTGATCTTCTTGGCTCTGTGCCCAGAAGATTCATGCCGTCTCTTGACATCTCTGGAGTCTCACTGAGAGATCCTACATCTGCAGACTGCTTGTGGGAGTCACCTTCTGTAGTATCAGAATCAACCATTGTCTGTTTAGGCCTTCTTTTGTACACCTTCAGACTCTCCTTTGGTGAACCATCAGTTTCAGGTAGAGATTGCTCTTCTGATGATTGATCTGAAAAACTGACTCTGCAGCTTGGGAAGATAGATTGATCAGGCTGATCAAACTGATCAGCTTCCTTCTGCAGCTCATCACTATTCTCACTCCAAGTCCCCAGTTCATCAAAGAGTACATCTCTACTTCTGATGACTTAGGATTGTACAAAAGATATCCTTTCAGTCCCTCTTCATATCCTATAAAAAGCATTCTCTCAGCCTTCTTTGTGAACTTCCTCCTCTGCTCCTTGGGGATATGAACATAGGCAGGACATCCAAAGACTTTCAAAGCTGAAAAGATTAGGTGTCTTACCACTCCAACATTCTTCAGGAGTTCTTCCTTCCAATGCTGTGGTACCAGTGATATTTCTAAGAAAATTTGCAGTGATAATTGCAGCACCCCAAAACTTTCTCTCCAGCTTGGCATGTTGGAGCATTGCCAATGCTTTGTCCACAAATGTCCTATTCAACCGTTTTGCAACTCCATTCTATGCAGGACTGTCTCTTGCAGTACAGTCAAGGAGAATTCCTTTCTCTGACAGAAAAGAGAGGAATTCCTCATTCCTGTACTTGTACTCTCTGCCTCCATCTGTTCTCAATCACTTGACTTTCCTCCCGGTCTGCAACTCAGCCATGGCTACAAACTTCTGCAAGTTTTGCAACACTTCATCCTTGCTTTTCATGAGATAGATAAAGCTCTTGCTACTGTAATTATCCACAAAGGAAATATAGTAGGTTGCTCCACTCAATGACTTCTCAGTTATGTATCCCCATACATCAGAATGTATGACATCTAGAATACCAGAAGCTCTAGATGAAGATTTCTTGGGAATAGGAGCCTTGTGTGCCTTACCTTCTGCACACCCAATGCTGAACTCAAGTTTTCCTTTGGGATCTAGTTCCAACCCATCCACTTCCTTCTCTAAAGCAAATAGATTTTGCACTAACAAGTGCCCTAACCTCAAATGCCAGAGATGGATATCATTTCTGTTTTCTGCTACCAATGCAGAATCAGAACCATCAGCTTCCATCAACTTGAACAACTTCCCTTTGGCAGTACCATACCCAAGGACCAGCTCTCCTTTCTTCAAAGTACATTGATTTTTGTTGCTTTCAAACAGAACATCCACACCATGCTCCATGAGGCTATGTACTGATATCAAGATCTTGGTGTAATCTGGAACATACAGTACATTTTCCAAATAGTCTTTTTTAGAACATCCCATGAAGGCTATAGGAACTTTGCCAGTTTCTAACACTGGATTCAGAATCCCAAGTCCACAACGAACACTCTTGGGAATCTTCAGAGGTTGAAGAGTTGAGAACATCTCCTTCTGATAACAGATATGAGAGGTGGCTCCTGAGTCCAAGAACCATCCAGAACCGTTTGATGGCAACTGTGATTCTGCCAACATTCCACAATCCAACTCTTCTGTTGAGTACCCCTCCTCATCATTAACTATCTCATGGCACTCCTCTGATTTGTAAGTTGAACTCCCAGATTTTCGTCCCTTTACTGGTTGAGGTCTCTTGCCTACCATCTTCAGCGCTCGTTCTCTCCTCTTTCCTCTCTTGGGACATATGAGTGCAATATGACCTTTCTCATGACAGAAATAACAAGTCCTGTCATCAACATTACTAACTCCTTTACCAGATTTACTCACTCTGGTTTGCTCTGATTTGCTCACTCTTCTATCTGGCACTCTTCTTGACTGAGAAGAAGCACTGAACAAAGTAGCATCTCACTGCTCATATAACTTCAGCCCTTTGTCTTTCCTATGTATGCTAAACACCAGCAATTTGTGTATCACAAAATTCCATGCGACAGTTTCAACAGGTAAAACTTGCAGAGCTACTAGGACAGAGTCATAGCTTGAAGGAAGACTATCTAAGAGATGATTGATCTCATACTTCTCTCTAAGTACAACCCCATCCTCCTTGAAACACTTGAAAAGCTTCTGCAGTTTTGACAGATAACAGATGAAATCTTCACCTTCCTCCAATCTCAAGTTCTTTACTGTAGACCAGACCCGATAGGAGCTCTTCAGCTTCTCAACAGTGTAATATTTCTTAATTTTTTCCCGAATCTCCCAACTCCAAACATAAGTATCTACTAGGTCTCTAGCTGGCTCTTCCATAGCCCTCAGCAGAAACCTCCTAGTAGTAGAGTGCTTGACTCTCTCCTCCTTGTTCACCTCTAGCTCATCTATATCATGAGCTTCTAATGCAAACTCTAGACAGTCATAACTGTCTAAGATAGTCTTCACATCCAAAGCCCAAGCTTTGTAATTAGTTTTCCCCAGTTTCTCTATCTCTCTGAGTTCTCCTATCAACCCCAGTGTTGATTGTGTGCCCATAACCTTATAAGAACCAAGCTTCCTTCTCTTTGAAGTGGAAGGTCTATCACTCCCTCTTATCTATGATGTATCAAACATCACTAATGCAATACTAGACCTCTCTCTTTGTATCACAACTCACAAGCATCAAGTAGGTTCTCTCACTCAGCACTAGTAGCCTCTAATACTGAGATATCAAAAGATAATCTTGAGATGATGTTAGGCAACTCAGGACTTCACTAAATGCAAAGAAGAGGTATTGTGAATCACCCTTGTTGAAGAACTAATTGAAACAGGAGTAGAAAGCACTCTTATATACACTTCAGCAAACCGTAGGGGGTTGCTTTGCTTAACCCTAATTAGGGCTGTGCCCCTCTTTACCCTAAACAGAGGACATTTGGCAGTGCTTCTAGAGGATTCTAACAAAACCTTAAAAACAAGAGAAGTCCCTTAACTAGAGATTAACTAAACTAACACATTGTATTCAACAACGGGCCCTTTGGAAGTTCCATGAATGAGATGTGTAATGATCATTGTGTCGCTCACCTCATCCTAAGATTGATTAGACAACATACCTGAACGTCTTGGACGTCCATCATCGTCGACCTCCACCGTGATCTCATCTTGTACGGGGCCTTGTGCTGAACTCGGAGCCAATTCTACATTTGACTTCTGTGAGTAACTCATTTTACGAGATAAGAGATCACTCAATGTTCTGCAATCAATCACTCCCTTACCTTTCACCCACCAGAAAACTTGCGCCTTTGTCTCGAGGAGAACCTGATTAATAAACTTACTACACTGATGCTGCGACTCTTGTGAGCAGCCTTATAAGATTTGCATGCTCATGGGCTCGGCTCGGCTGCAACTCATGCCTACAGCCGAGCCTCAAGTAGTCATATGTGGCGCTCACCCACGTACGTACGTCCTCCCCGCATGGCTTCCGCTGGGTATGATATTTGGGGTGAGTAAGGACAAGCTTTATAATGGGGGCCATCGGCGAGACATTACATCTTTAATAACCCGGATTTTGTGTTCTATTTCCTATTAACTTTCGAAGGAAATGTGTCTTTGCATACATACAGGATATAGAGTGCATATATACTGGTGCACGCACTCTTGCCTGCATAAGTATACATTCACTGTTAGACGTGGACAAGACGCGCAGTTCAGTGCGGTTTTGTCTGAGCCATTGGGGAATTAAAGTTGAGATGTGGACAAAGCAGACAGGATTACTCAATGTCCCGGAATCAATCACTCCTTTGCATTACACCCACCAAAAGCCTTGTCCCACTGTGCCCAGGAACAACCGCTTTATAAGTTTTCCATCCATGCTTATGC
The DNA here is from genome assembly GCA_948567375.1 of Lunularia cruciata. Taxonomy (NCBI): domain Eukaryota; kingdom Viridiplantae; phylum Streptophyta; class Marchantiopsida; order Lunulariales; family Lunulariaceae; genus Lunularia; species Lunularia cruciata. The sequence goes on along the minus strand of OX419755.1, from coordinate 9,273,356 downwards.
TGCGACTCATCTAAGCAGCCTTAGAAGTTCTCCATCATGGGCTCGGCTCGGCTGCAACTCATGCCAGCAGTCGAGCCGATAGTCATCTGAGTCCTATATGCCAATCACCCATGTACGTACGTCCGCCTTCGCATACCTTCTGCGGGGTGTGATATTTGGGGTGAGTTAGGACGAGCTTTAGAATCGGTGGCATCTGTCCACCTATTCGGAGGGGAGGCAATCGGCGAAACATTAGATCTTCTCCATTTCGTACAAGTTTTCGAGAAAAATGTGTCTTTATATACAGGATACGACGGAATGAAAACCACCAGGATATCCTCGTCTTCATAAACCTCTGAAGAAGGATACGCAACAACCTATACAATATGTGAAGAGTCAGCCGAATGGTTTCTTCTTGAGTTACGTCATGGAATCCTGGTCAACAAATAACGGTGGAATTCAAATGGGACAGACAAAAAAGGAAAAAGTCGATCGCGTAGGACAAACGAAAGATGGGAAGACCGATCAAGCCCGTACAAGGGAGAGAAAAAAAAGTAACAGAGGGCTAAGCCCCAACAGAGTCTATATGAGAAATCTACCCAATCAAATGGGAAATGGGCAGCCAATTAATGTGTTGAATGGGTGCATATATACCAGAACATGCACATTCCAATTAATGTGTTGATTGAGTGGTACACGCACCTTTGCACTCTTGGTTTCACCTTATTTCCTACCGGTGGCCAGAAGATTAAAGGTGAGACGTGGACAAGTCAAGAGGCGCAGTTCAGAGCGGTTTTGTCTGTGCGATTGGGTATTACATTTGTGATGTGGACAAACTAGACTGGGACTAAATAGCCCGTGTGGAACAAGTGTGTGCATGTGTTTGAATGCTTTATATATCACACATATACTAAATAATGCGGACAAAATAAAGAGAAATATGAAATGTTTGCAAACTGGAAACTAGCTACTTGGAACCTCTCCCCGAATGTAACTAAAATATCTACAAGTTAAGGTAATGCAAAAAGCTCCAGCGAAATATGATAAGCTTGACTTATAATAAGGCGGGCGAACTAAAACGGAACACCCTGTTAAACCTCACTAATATAACGGAAAAGACAAGTTAAATTCCTGTTCTGTTTCCAATTACACTATAAGTTTCATAGGAAATTTCCTTTGAAAGTTATAATGTAGTTGGAAAATTAGAAGACGATCGCATACGAAAAATGAAGGATGGGAAGACCCCCGTCAAGCCCGTAATTGGAAACACTAAAGGAAGGTCAAAAAAATAACAGACACTATGGTATATAATTTTAGTAGGAATATTAATTAGAGATATGCTTTATATTAAAATAATTTTTTAATAATGTCTATTTTAATCATAAGTAAAAATTATGTTAATAATTTAATTTGATTAATATTATTTAGTTGATTTTTAAAATATTGTAAACTAATTTTATTTTTAATACATAATAAAAATAGAAGAAAATTCATGATATATTTAGGGATTATTTTATGTTAAATTGGTGAATAATAATAAATTTACATATTTTCATTCAATTTATATATTTTTAATTGTTTTTTGACATAAAAATATATAATTTTAAATTAATTTTTTTTAAATATTTATTTTTTAATAACAAGATAAAATCATAAAATACATCCAAATTCTGAAAAATAAGATGTGATCCTATGTAAAATATAATATTTTAGGGATTTAAAGATGTTACTATAAGAATAGTAAATAAAAAATACTGAAAAATGAATCATTGGGTGTGAGTCACAGGTAGAAACCCAATCTTTGGGTGATTAAAAAATATTATCTAATAAAATTATAGAAAATATAATGACTCCATAATAGAAAAATAAATATGCAAATAAAAATAGGGAGTATTACTTAAAAAAAATTTAAATTTCTTTTGAAGATGTTATCTTTCCTACTATATAAGTTTTGGAATGTATTCAGTAATTTTGTGTATGAAATATTATTTCCTTGAGTTTGCAACTTATAACATATTTAGGCAATTCTTGCAAGATATCTTTAGAAGTTTTAATACAATCAATGGAAATTTTTAGCACATTGTTTTGGCATGGATATTTTGTATGCCTCTTTTACATGATTCTCTACTCTAGTTTTACACATTGTGGCTCGAGACTCCTCCTCACTCCTCCAATTTTCCTTTTTCCATTGCTACACTCTCCCCTTTAGCCTTCTTTGAGATGCAACACTTTTTAGAAAAGGTTATGGTACCTGCTATCCCGATGACCTGAGGCATGGCTGCTTGAGATACCTGGATAGATGATTCTACTTTGATTGTAAATACAGGTTATTCTTACTCCACTCTTGGTTAACTCTCTATGAAACCTAGAAGGCTAGTCTCTTCAAGTACTCACTTCCATATGTACTGCTTTCTCCACTCTTTGTCAACTCTGTATTACACCTAGAAAGCTAGTCCCTTCAAGTACATGCTTCCTTGTCACTTTAAGGGTAAGTGGATCTTGGTATTCATTGATTGAGTACCTCCTCCAACATTTAATCTAGAGTTGATTGACATGTGCACTACCACTTTCTAGTTCATTATCAAGAAGTTAGTTGATTCTTCTTAGTCTCCTTCCCCTTACCATTGCACATCTAATTTTCATTGGGTATCTTAATATTTGTATGTATAGGACAAGAAATATATATGTCCACTACCTGGAATTAATATGGAGCTTCAATTGATTCTTTGCCAATTCCAACTCCTTTGTCACTTGATTGAGGTCTCCAACAAGTCTCCTTCTTTGGCTTCTATAATCTAGAGGGTAGTCTAAAACTCATTTTGCTTTGTATCAAGCAGCTATTTCTAGTTTGTGTGCATTACACCTTCAACATCCTCATCATTTGAAGTAGATTTGGTCCCCTACTCAATCAAATTGAAAATCATAGAGAATTTTGAATGGAGTGGTGAAGGAGCTCTATGAGTTTCATCAAAATATTATGCAAGGCAAATGGCATTAGCTACGCAATCAAATTCCTCCTCATAGTCTCCTCCATCCTTTGATTGGTGCAAATCCACCATAGTGGGTATGGTTTGGGTTTGAGTGAGGTTCATAGCTGGTATAACATGACTTTGTTAGGTTCTTCCTTGCTAGGAGTGGCTCTCATGGCCAGTTGGGTTAGAGCTGTGGTGGCTTGATAGGTCCAAACTGCTAAGTATTGGTCTTGTTTTTCTTTGTCTTTTGGTATGAGTAAATCAAGTATTCATGAATATGATATAGGTAGAGAAAAATTCTAGAAAATCTACCTCTCCCATCACTACTGGCTAGGTTTTATGGAGTCTTGGTAGCGTAGTTAACATTTCTTGTAATCTACCTGAGTTAACCTTCCTGTATCAAGTATGGCACGTACTAGTACATCTACAAAAGTCTTGCTAATATTTGGGTGAATAATATGGAATATTGAGAGAACGAACTTGAATACCACTACCTTAATTTTTTACAATCCAACCAAATCTATATCCTTCTCTTGAGTTGTAAGCATCTTCCTCAAGCATAATAAGAGTGGTGGAATCTAGATCTCCATCCCTTGGTGGTAACCATTTTTCATTATTTTGTTTACATCTATGATAAGTCTATATCCTAAATATTGATAACTCCTTGAATGGTAAAGTATTTCCTAGGGAGAAAATTCACACTAATTCATTGTTTTATCATCCCATCTATTCTAAACTCCCATGGAACATCTAGAAAATACTCCCACATCTATGACAATCAACTATCTTATCAAACATGCATATGGATCTTCTTCTTAAGCAAAAGCTTAGATGTTTGCTTTGATCTTCTCATAATTCTTCAGATTAATCTCCAATCTGCAGGATGAAACCAACTGTTCCACTCTATCTTCTTCACTCAATTCCTCTTGCTCTTGTAATGTGGTTGGCTCATGAGTGCTTAACAATTCAAAGTGCTCCTAGTCAGGTCAACTTCTAAGTATTTTACTATTCATATGAGGTTTGGATTTTCTCTCCTCACAAATGGTATAAGGTACTCTCATGAAAGTATGCATTATATCTTGCAGCCCACAATGACTCACAAGGACCTTCTAATAAATAAAACTTTCACTTGTGTACAGTGTGCATTGTTTGTGTGTACCTTTGGATATGGGCATAGGTTGTTTTTGGATCCAATGTGGGTTGGTTACCCATCATAATCAAATTTACACTAATATTGATGTTTTGGGTATCTTCTAGCCATACAATGAGGTTAGTATGATATTTGCAATCCAATTGATCTTTGTTAATTACAGCCTTTCTTCCAACAAATTTATGTTATAAGGATATTGTAGTCATTATTACGAAACATTTTGATTTTAGATGAGTTAAGAACTGGGTTAATTGAGAGTTAGACATAGAGTACATCTTACATTATCTTGATTTTAAGACAAAATATACAAAAAGATCTTCATTAAGATAAGATTGCTACATTGCAATAGCTAATAACTCATCCTGATTACAACACTAGAAGTACTTCAGTCAATTTAGGATTATGGAAAAGTCAACTCTACAATTGCAATCCTTGCCTAAAATTAAGCCATAATGGTATTATCTCTTCTCCTTGGTAGATAGAAAAACTTGGTTTCTATCAGATATAGATATATGGTTGTAATCCATATATATCATCCTTTGTACTTGAATTTTTTTCTCCAATGCAAGAGCAAATAATCCTTGTTAATGAACCAAAAAGTAACACATTGAACCCAATGTGGAAACAAAAAAATTTGAACCCAATCCTTTAATATGAGAAATCCTTCTAAAATCTTCCCAATATTACTACGACCATCCTTAGGAAATAAAATATGTCATTCTCTTTTGAAATTTTTTTTGGATTTGCTTCCTCAATCTTTTGTAAAGGGATTTTGTGTTGGCAAAACATCTTTTTGCCCTTGTTATGTTGACCTTTCATTTTTATTATTCTTCTTTTTTTTGTATCATGATCAATTTCAATTCTTTTCTTTTAGAGAAATCTTGTCTTGATGAATTTAAATAAACATTGAAATTTTTTTATATTACAAGAATTTTGATAAAAAAAAGTTTGAATGTAAAATAACATGAAGAAAGTTGCCCTAGCAGCACTTGAGTTGGTGAAGTTGGGCAGATTTGGAGATGTTTGAATTTGCAAGAAGAAAAGCTTGAGGCTGAAATTTAGAGAGTGATGCTTGTGGCCTTTGAGAACTTAGCAATTCCTTAGCATAAAGATACCTTACACTATGATACTATTTGAGGAATAGATTATAGACCCTTGATCTATTGATTTCATCTATGTGATTATATATATCTAAAACATATTGCACCAACAACACCTGATGTTACTACATGCCACACTATTTTGAGAGTGCATAAGGTTTTGCCTTCCGGAATCCTCATGTTGGAAGGATATGATGGTGCTTTTGGGAAGATTATATGTACAGTTATGTGCCATTCCACCTCCCAAACATTGATGGCACTATGGACCTAAGCTTAAAACTTGTATGTGCAGGCTTGCAATGTATATTATGTAATTGTTCTTTTGGAGCCATTACTATGTAAGGGTATGATGGTGGATTGAGATGATGGCATATGGTGTGTTTGACTCCTCCTCTCATGATGGTCCCTCAAGAACAGTGGTTATGTCCTAGATGTACTTGACCTATAGCGTGTTCACTCTTTGTGTGGTATAGATTGCACATGAGAGATTAATACAAGAGATTAAAAATGGGTATCAATAGCAACTAGCATCTTGATCTTTGCACACCATAGGGCATATCATATATTTTTAGTAGATGGCTATCTAAAGTTAGATCAACTAAGTTCCTAGCTATGGTGCAATTGTGGCACTGTACAGTTCATGTATGAGTTATGTGTGAGTTATACATCTACAGTGTATGATGTTGATAACAATGTATGTTATGAAGTGATGTATATATGCACAACAAGATGGTCTTAGTGATGTTGAGAAGACCTTATAAGGATCATCCAAAAACATTTTAATCAAAATGTGAAATTTTATCTTTAGGATTGGGCTCAATTTTCCTACATGTGGTTATTTTTATCTTGGTTCATTAGATGTTTTATCTAGTTTTGAATTTGGAGAAAAATGTCAAGGACAAATCATGAAATATATAATTACTACCATATAAATATCTAATAAAAAGAAAAATTGTGATTAATTAAGGAGTCAAGGCAATACTATTTATGGCTTAACCAAAGGACTAGAATTGATAGTTGTCTTTCTCATAAGCCTAAATTTGCTAAGGTAGTCCTAGTGTGGTAAATAGAATTTTAGGACTTTTTTAACCTTTTAATAGTGTAATTCTCTTCTAAGTTATTATGTCATCAAGCAATATAGTGTAAGATATGTTATAAGGTTGATCCACATCTTAACCAACTCTAAGCCCATCCAAAACTTACTCAATAGGTAGTACAAAGTTGCAATATCCTTAGAAGCAAAGTAGTAATTGAATAATAAGGACAACCATGTAGAAAACATGAAGGATGGGAAGAGGAGTGAGGAGTGATTGGATTACAAAGATCATACCAACCTTATTGTATGGCTAAAGGACAACAACAACATCAACATTAAGGCATAGGTGATTGTGCTACGTGAATTATCTACACCTGACCAAAACCTGATGTGTGAACAATCAAAGTGATAAAAATGATGCAAAGTATACATCAAAGATTGAGGTTAATTTAGATTACAAAATCAAATGGTTGGAAATGTGATATTTTAGATCACTTGTGATGGTATATGGGAGAACACACATAGTTTGAGGATTGATCTTACACCATTTATGAGGAGAGAAGAACCAAACTTCAGTTGAATACTGAAATACTCAGAAGCTAATCTCACAAGTGCCAATTTGAATTGCTAAGCATCTACCCACATACCTAGCCACAAGTGCAAGAATAATTGAGTTAAGAAGATAGAGTGCAATAAGGGATCATGGTTGAAGACTGCAGATTAGCATACAAGCTGTGACACTAACGAAGCTACTCCCAAGCTCTTGCTTGAGAGATTAGCTCAAAGAAACTATCTAATATAGGTATAAGGTTAACATTGAAGACTAAATGGCCATTGGGTGTGTGTGTGTTTTCTAGCCTTTCCCTAAGAATTTAGACTAGACATGAAAATAAAAGACTTAAATAGTGGGAAGGTACTTATAAGATTTATTTGACTATGCAAGTAGTTACCAACACTTTGGATTTATGATTAATCATGGTCACATACAAATTGAGGGATGTAAGAGAAGGATTCCCAACAAGAGGATAAGCTTGGATCACACCATTTTTTTCAAGATGATAATTATAATAGAAGAGAGGTATACAAAATTATTAAAATTTTGGGCTACAACGGTGTTTAAGTTTCTTCTCCTAATATTCCACCTAGATCAGCTTGATTGTATAAGCAAGACTTGTGTAGCTATAGTGGGACATACTATCATTGATGTAAAAAGGTTAACTTGACTTTATCATTTCAAATGAGTCTATGGCAACTAGACTCTACCAAGAAAAGAGGTAGATTTGCTAGAAGCTCTCCCTACCTATAGCATATTTATAGAACCTATTATCTACTCTAACCAAAAGAGGGTGAATAGGATAAATAGTTATTATTATAGACTTATTAGACCCCACCACTGATAACCTAACTGCTCATTAGCAGACCTCCTAGCAAGGAGGAATCTGACAAAGTGCATGTCGTACCCATTATGAACCTCATCCCAACCAAAGCCTTACTTACGGTGATGGAGTTGCTCCAAGTTTGATCTATAATCAGTCAATAAAAAGGTAGAGGAATAGAAGGAAAATTTTGATGGCATTATTATTCCTAATTATTATTGACCTTTCCCTCCACAATATTTGGATTCAATTCATAGAGTTTCTTCCTAGGCCATTCAAAATTCTCCATGAGTTCCAATTCAGTATTTTAGATAGTAAATCTATTCTCAACATCATGGGATGTTGAGAATATCATGGAAACAGCCTAGAAATGGATCCTTAACACAAAGGAGAAATATGTAACCTCTATATTGCAAAGTAAGGAGATTGATAGGAGATCTAACCTAAGTGATTAAGGAGCTAGAATCAACAACAAAATGAGCAATCAATGATGGTCAATTCTAGTTGGTGCATATATTTATTGCAATGGATGCATAAATTTCATTTCGAGCCTATACATGTTGAGACATATAATGCAAGTTATGAAAGATTGCATAACTTTCATTAGAAGAAAGAAGAAGAAGAATCAACTACCTTCTTAACCACTAACTAAAAATTTGGAGGGTATGTTATAATCAATTCAAGATGAGATGTTGGAGGAGATACACAATCAATGGGTACAGAAGATACAGTCCAGGTAACTTAAAGGCATAAAAAAGCAAAATATTGAAGGACAATGCTTCTAGGTATGAAAAAGGATTGACCAAGAGTAAGAGGTAATTTACGTGTGGATGTAGTCAAGGTCAAGTCATTAGGTGGGGTGTTGAACTCTTCATTGAACTGCAATTTTGATTTTGCAGTTAGACAAAATCCTTGTGGAGATATATCTCTCTAGACATGCACAACAATTGTCTGCATGGTTGAAGTTGATAAATCTTGCTAGACAATTTAGTTGCCAACTACGGAGTTTAAAGTAATATCAAAACAGAGTGATAGTGTCACTCAAAAGCAAAAAATCAAACTTGTGATAGACCAAGGATAGACAGTTAGCCATAGTAGATACAAGGATTGATGGTCATCAAGAATTATTAATGCTAAAGCAGATGTATAGGAGACCACTTATCTATTGGTTTGCATTGTTTCACCATAAAACATTCATGGAGGAATAGACCATGAAATTAATGAAGTCCAGATTGAGACTAATTTGTCTTGCTTTCAAACTGAGTACTTGGTTGTGCTGACTATAGATCAAGGATTATATCTTGATGATAGGGTGCTCATGCTCACTTGTATTCTCAAAAGTTAAGAATTTTTACCCTTGTCCTACATGTTCCTTCTATTCTACCAGGTAAGAAATGTATAACTTAGCTTATGATCACAACAAGGGTAATGCTTTACATAACTTATGATCACAACATGGGTGGTTTTGGGTTTATTAATTATCATTTCCAATATCACCAAAGAGAAACATACAACACAACAAAAGAAAATAGTGTAAATATAATATTTGCACACCATTCCAATCCAATTGGGTATACACTCAATATCACCAAGGGGAAACATATAGCACACCAAAAGAAAAATTACCTGAATATAATATCCACACACTATCCCAAAGTAATGTGGGTATACATTCAAGCATGTAGAGGACTCAAACACAAGCAACTAAGCACAACTCTACTTAATCCTTGTACACAAGTGTCATGGAGATTTTGTCGTGCGTATATACATCTCTACACAACATACATCGCTATCAACATCATACACTATAGAAGCACAACTCACACATAAGTCATACATAAGCTCTAAAGTGCCACAATAGTCAGATTGTTTACAACTCTTGAATCCACTCCACTCTAATCAATACTTGATTTAGCACTCTATAAATTGCCAACAACTGGGCACTGATTATAGTCATACCACACCCACTCTAGCTAAGAGAATCCAGGTGATGCTCGCCGGCCTCTGTCCACCATAGCCAAGAACTCGAAGGCTCAACATCAAAAAAGTGAGCTCTTTGGAGCTGCACTTCAAAAGTATACCCCTAGACTCAAGCTAAGTCTAAAACCCTAACGGTCCTGCTGATGGCACACTCAATGGTGCAAACGGTGCAAAGTGACAGTGGGCCACACCATGAAGTCAGTACCCCAAACACAAAATCTGACTGTCAGAAAGTAGTCTCTGAGAAATTGTTGAAATAACTCTAACTACAATCATTGCAACTCCAGTGTCTAAGCAATCTAGATGTGACACTACAAATGGTGTGACAAGTCCTTGCTATATCCAAGAACTATTTCTAGTATTTACTTTAACACTTGATTGAAACATGTATTCCAAATATACTAATTATATCCTTGAAAAATAATCCCAAGGATTGACCTAAGATGGCTTCTTCAACTGGTTCCAAATAAAAAATTCTAAGACTCATTGGATTGCCTGCAAGATAATGTTTTCAATGATAAATAATACATCTCAATCCAATCACTACAATTTTAGGGACAATGTCTTAAGAAGAGTTTGATTTTTAAAGCTCAAAATACTAACTCAAAACCTTAAATAAAGGTGCCACTATTAGTTCTTAAAAAAAATTTGCAAGAGTTTTGGCTCAAGGATTCAAGTATCAAAAACTCTAAGTAAGTTGTCATTTCATCAACCATGAACTCAAATGTAGAGAGAGGGGCAATGTTACAAAGTGCCTACAAGAGCCATTCCTAGCAAGAATAAACTTGACAAAATGCATGCTATACCAATTTTGAACCTTGTGGAAAATCAAACCATACCCACTCTAGTGGACTTGCATCTATCTACAGTCAATCAAAAGATAGAAGGTACAATGGGAAGGAATTCAAAATTCTTAGCTGAACTAAGGGTAAAGAACCAAGGTACCAAGAGAAAATCTTCCAATATTCTAAGCGTATAATTTGGTAATTAGGTATGGTACTAAGATACAAGTGGAGAACCATATTACACGTTAAATCCATCCTAAGGTTCTCTAACCAAAGCCAAATTTTAGATCTTGGTGCAAATCTATGGCCCAAGAACCTTGTCACAAGGGTTAAGCCTATTATGGTCCTCTACCTATAGCTTACCTATAGCTACAGTAATGTACCCAATCACCAACCCAAGCTTGTGCGAAGGTCCTACAGCTAAGCTAAAGGCCAAAGACCCAAATTACTGCTACTACCATGTGATTATTGTTGGTTTAGAGCTTGTGCAAATAGCTTTCCTCTAATTATTATGAAATTCCTTTTTACTAAACAATCTACATGCAAAAATGAAAAATGAGTAAGTCATTAAATACAAAGGATTTAAAGAAGTAAGTTGCAAGTTTCTTTCAATCTCCTTTACTTCCTTTTGTCCCATTTCACTAAAATGGACGTGGAGCTTCTTCTTGTTCTATTTTGCTTAAAGGGACAAGGAGCTTCCTAAGTGCCAAGTTTAGACAAAGAGACAACTTCTTTGTTACATACCACCATTAGACAAGAAAATTTAATCATGCTCCTTATGTGGTAGGTATTTTTAGCTGTCATTGGGTTACAATCACTAAAAGATTTAAAAAATGGACAAGAGAACCAAATTAAAAATATTTTGAGATGTACCAGATCCACTTTTTCTTTTCTTCTTTCAAGGTATTCAAAACATTCAAAGATTGGAACATTCAAAACATTGGACAAATGATAGATGATAAGACATTGTATCAAAGGGATCTTTGGTCATCTAATTTTTTTTAAGATAAGATCAAATTTTAAACTTGGCTAAAAATCTTATTTTGGTTGAGGTTTATGATTAATAATGCAAAATGAATAGAATGAGAGATTAATGATGAGAACCAAAATTGAATTTTCTTCTCACTATATATAGGTTCAACCAAGAAGATGGCATAATAATTTCCAAATTGAAGAGATGATTTAAATTTTCATGATTTATTAATAAAAATTAAATTATAATTTGACATGAATTTTATGAAATTTTTACTAATAAGTTGGTAAATACACCCTTACATGTTATGAGTTTCAATTTCTTCTTGTTATTTTTCCATGCAATAATTTTATCAAATTCTTGTAATTTCATCAATTTGCAATCTCTTTCAAGTTCTATTCAAATTCGAATTCCTTAAAGATAGCTTTTTCTAATAGAAACAAGGCTAATAAGACCAAAATTAATTTGTAATAATCAAGAAAAGAAAAATAATAACTCAATGGCAAAAGCTTGGGAGTAGCTTTGTTAGTGTCATAGCTTGTATGCTAATTTGTTGTCTTCAACCATAACCTGTTATTGCACTCTATCTTCTTAATTCAATTATTCTTGCACTTGTAGCTAGGTATGTTGGTAGATGCTTAACAATTCAAATTTGCCCTTGTGAGATTAGTTTCTGAGTATTTCAGTATTCAACTAGAGCTTTGTTCTACTCTCCTCTTAAATGGTGTAATATCAATCCTCAAATTATGTGTGTTCTCCCACATATCATCACAAGTGATCTTCTAAAATATCACATTTCCAACCATTTGATTCTGTAATTTAAATTAACCTTAATCTTTGGTGTATAAGTTGCATCATTTTCATCACTTTGATTGGTCACACATCAGGTTTTGGTCCGGTATAGATAATTCACCCACCACAATCACCTATGCCTTAATGTTGATGTTGTTGTTGTCCTTTAGCAGTACAATAAGGTTGGCATGATCTTTTTAATCCAATCACTTTTCACTCATCTTCCCATCCTTCATGTTTTCTACATGGTTGTCCTTATTCTTCAATTAATACTTTGCTTCTTATGATGTTGCAACTTTATACCACCTATTGAGTAAGCTTTGGATGGGTTTAGAGTTGGTTAAGATGTGGATCAACCTTAGAACATATCTCACACTATCTTGCTTGAAGACATAATAATGTAGAAGAGAATTACACTTATTAAAAAGTCCTAACATTCTATTTACCACACTAGGACTAATTTAGAAAATTTATGTTTATGAGGAAGACAACTATCAATTCTAGTCCTTTGGTTAAGCCATAAATAGTATTGCCTTGACTCCTCTATTAATCACACTTTTTCTTTTTATTAGATATAGATATGGTAGTAATTATATATTTCATGCTTTGTCCTTGAAATTTTTCTCCAAATTCAAAACTAGATAACCATCTAATGAACCAAGATAAAAATAACTACATGTAAGAAACTTGAGCCCAATCCTGAAGATAAAATTTCACATTTTGATAATAATGTTTTTGGAGAATCCTTGTATGGTCTTCTCAATATCACTAAGACCATCTTTTTGTGCATATATATATCACTTCACAACATACATTGTTGTCAACATCATACACTATAGATGTATAACTCACACATAACTCATACATGAACTGTAGAGTGCCACAATTGCCCCCTAGCAAGGATTTTGGTTGCTCTAACTTTAGATAGCCATCTCCTACAAATATATGATATGCCCTATGGTGTGCAAAGATCAAGATGCTAGTTGCTATTGAGACCCATTGTTAATCTCTTGTATTAATCTCACATGTGCAATCTATACCACACAAAGAGTGAACACTCTATAGGTCAAGGACATCTAGGATATAACGACTGTCCTTGAGGGACCATTATGCGAGGAGGAGTCAAACACACCATATGCCATCCTCTCAAATAACCATCACACACTTACATAGTAATGGCTCCACAAGAAGAACCACATAATATACACCGCAAGCCTGCACATACAAGTTTTAAGCTTAGGTCCATAGTGCCATCAATGTTTGGGAAGTGGAATGGCACATAGTTGCACTTATAATCCTCCCAAAAAGCACCATCATATCCTTCCAACATGAGGATTTTGGAAGGCAAAACCTTATGCACTCTCAAAATAGTGTGGCATGTAGTAACATCAAGTGCTTTTGGTGCAATCTATTGTAGATATATATAATCACCTAGATGAAATCAATAGATCAAGGGTCTATAATCTCTTCCTCAAATAGTATCATAGTATAAGGTATCTTTATGCTAAGGAATTGCTAAGTTCTCAAAGGCCACATGCATCACTCTCCAAATTTCAACCTCAAGCTTTTCTTCTTGCCAATTCAAACCCTCTCCAAATCTGTCCAACTTCACCAACTCAAGCGCTGGCTAGGGCAAATTTCTTAATGTTATTTTACATTCAATCTTTTTTTATCAAAATTCTTATAATATAAATTTTTTTTCAATGTTCTCTAAGCTTTATTTCAAATTCATCAAGAATCGATTTCTCTAAAAGGAAAGAATTGAAATAGATCATGATACAAAGGAAAAGGAGAACAATAAACATGAAATTTCAACATTACAAGGGCAAAAAGATGCTTTGCTAACACAAAATCCCTTTACAAAAGATCAAGGAAGAAAATCCAAAAAAATTTGCAAAAGAAAATGACATATTTTATTTCCTAAGGATGGTCATAGTGATATTGGGAAGATTTCAGAAGGATTTCTTGTATTAAAGGATTGGATTCTTAGTTTACACAATTGGTTCAATGTGTTCCTTTTTGGTTCATTAACAAGGATCATTTGCTCTTGCATTGGAGAAACAAATTCAAGTACAAAGGATGATATCTATGGATTACAACCATATATCTATATCGGATGGAAACCAAGTTTTTCTATTTTCCAAGGAGTAGAGATAATACCATTATGGATTAACCTTAGGTAAGGATTGCAATTGTAGAGTCAAAATTTCCATAATCCTAAATTGAGTAAAGTACTTCTAGTGTTGTAATCAAAATGAGTTTCTAGCTATTGCACTGTAGAAATCTTATCTTAGTGAAGCTCTTTTGTATATTTTGTCTTAAAATCAAGATAATGTAATATGTATCCTATGTCTAACTCTGAATTTACCCAGTTCTTAACTCATCTAAAATCAAAATGTTTTGTAGTATAGGACTACAATATACTTATAACATAATTTGTTAAAAGAAAGATTGTAACTGACAAAGATCAATTGGATTGCAAATATCATACTAACCTCATTGTATGGCTAGAAGATACCCAACACATCAATATTAGTGCAAATTTGATTATGATGGGTGACCAACCCACATTTGATCCAAAAAGAACCTATGCACATATCCAAAGGTACACAAAAACAATGCAGACTGTACACAAGTGTAAATTATATCTATTAGAAGGTCCTTGTGAGTCATTGTGGGCTGCAAGATATACTGCATACTTTCATGAGAGTACCTTATACCATTTGTGAGTAGAGAAAATCCAAACCTCATTTGAATAGTGAAATACTTAGAAGTTGACCTGACTAGGAGCACTTTTAATTGTTAAGCATTCATGAGCCAACCGCATAACAAGAGCAAGAGGAATTGAGTGAAGAAGATAGAGTGGAACAATTGGGTGCATTCTGCAGATTGGAGACTAATCTGAAGAACTATGACAAAATCAAAGCAAACATCCAAGCTTAAGAAGAAGATCCATATGCATGTGTTGATAAAATACTTGATTGTCATAGATATGGGAGTATTTTCTAGATGTTCCATGGGAATTTAGAATAGATAGGATGATAAAACAATGAATTAGTGTGAATGTTATCCCTAGGATATACTTTACTGTTTAAAGACTTATCAATATTTAGGATATAGACTTATCATAGATGTATGAAAAATATAGAAAGTAGAAAAATGATTACCACCTAGGGATGGAGATCTAGGTTCCACCATCCTTATTATGCTTGAGGAAGATGCTTAAAACTCAAGAGAAGGATATAGATTTGGTTGGATTGTAAAAAATTAGGGTAGTGGTATTCAAGTTCCTTCTCTAAATATTCCACATTATTCACCCAAATATTAGCAAGACTTGGGTAAATGTACTAGTAGGTGCCATACTTGATACAAGAAGGTTAACTCAGGTAGATTACAAGAAATGTTAATTGGGCTACCAAGACTCCATAAAACCTAGCCAGTAGTGATGGGAGAGGTAGATTTACAAGAATTTTCTTCTACCTATATCATATTTATGAATCCTTGATTTACTCACACAAAAGAGGAAGGAAAACAAGACCAATACTTAGCAGTTTGGACCTATCAAGCCACTATAGCTCTAACCCAAGTGGTCATGAGAGCCACTCCTAGCAAGGAAGAACCTAACAAAGTCATGTTATACCAACTATGAACCTCACTCAAACCCAAACCATACCCACTTTGGTGGATTTGCAGCAATCAAAGGATGGAGGAAACTATGAAGAGAAATTTGATTGCATAATATTTTGATGAAACTCATAGAGCTCCTTCACAACCCCATTCAAAATTCTCTATGATTTTCAATTTGATAGAGTAGGGGGCCAAATCTACTTCATATGATGAGGATGTTGAAGGTGTAATCCACACAACCTAGAAATAGCTGCTTGATACAAAGCAGAATGAGTTTTAGGCTACCCTATAGATTATAGAAGCCAGAGAAGGAGACTGGTGGGAGACCTCACTCGAGTGACAAAGGAGTTGGAATTGGCAAAGAATCAATTGAAGCTCCATATTAATTCCAGGTAGTGCGCATATATATTTCTTGTCCTATACATACACATATTAAGACTCCTAATGCAAATTAGATGTGCAATTGTTAGGGGGGAGGAGAAGAAGAAGAATCAACTAACTTCTTGATAATGAACTAGAAAGTTGTAGTGCACGTTTCAATCAACTCAAGATGAAATGTTGCAGGAGGTACTCAATCAATGAATACCCAAGATCCACTTACCCTTAAAGGGACAAGGAAGCATGTACTTGAAGGTACTAGCTTTCTAGGTGTAATAGAGAGTTGGACAAAGAGTGGAGAAAGCAGTACCTATGGAAGTGAGTACTTGAAGAGACTAGCCTTCTAGGTTTAATTGAGAGTTAACCAAGAGTGGAGTAAGAATTACCTATATTTACAATCAAAGTAGAATCATCTATCCAGGTATCTCAAGCAGCCATGCCTCAGGTCATCGGGGTAGCAGGTACCATAACCTTTTCTAAAAAGTGTTGCATCTCAAAGAAGGCTAAAGGGGAGAGTGTAGCAATTAAAGAAGGAAAATTGGAGGAGTGAGGAGTAGTCTTGAGCCACAATGTGTAAAACTAGAGTAGAGAATCATGTAAAAGAGGCATACAAAATATCCATGCCAAAACAATGTGCTAAAAATTTCCATTGATTGTATTAAAACTTCTAAAGATATCTTGCAAGAATTGCCTAAATATGTTATAAGTTGCAAACTCAAGGAAATAATATTTCAAACAAAAAATTACTGAATACAATCCATAATTTATATAGTAGAAAAGATGACATCTTCAAAAGAAATTTATTTTTTTAGGTAATACTCCGTCATTTTTATTTGCATATTTATTTTTCTATTACGGAGTAGTTATATTTTCTATAATTTTATAAGATAATATATAGTATATTTTAATCACCCAAAGATTATGTTTCTACCAGAGACTCACACCCAATGAATCATTTTCAGTATTTTTATTTACTATTTTTAATAGTAATATCTTTAAATCATCTAACATATTTTATTTTTACATAGGCTCACATCTTATTTTCCATTATTTGAATGTATTTTATGATTTTAACTTTTTATCATAAAATATATGTTTTTGAAAAAATAATTTAAATTTAAATATTTTTATATCAAAAATAAACTAAAATATCAAAAATTTGTGTATTGAATGAAAATATATAATTTTATTATTATTTACCAATTTAACATAAAATAATCCCTTAATATATTAAGGAAAATTTTAAATTTTAATTATATATCAAAGATAAATAATTTCAAAATATACAGAAAGTCAACTAAACAATAAAAATTAAATTAATTTATTAAATTTACCTTTTATTAAGTATTGAAATAGACATCATTTTTTATTTTTATTTTAACATAAAATATATCTCTAATTAATTATTCCATCAAAAATTATATACTAGATTTTATGTTATTATTTTTACGTTCCTTTTCTATTTCCAATTACTCTATAACAATTACTCTATAACTTTCAGAGAAAATTTCCTATGAAATTTATAGTGTAACTGGAAACAGAAAAGGAGTTTAACTTTTCGTTTTAATTATATTAGTGAGGTTTAACAAGGTGTTCCGTTTTAGTTCGCCCGCCTTATTATAAGCGAAGCTTATCATATTTCGCTGGAGGTTTTGTGCATTACCTTAACTTGTAGATTTTTTAGTTACATTCGGGGAGAGGTTCCAAGTAGCTAGTTTCCAGTTGGTAAACATTCCATATTTCTCTTATTTTGTCCGCATTATTTAGTATATGTGTGATATATAAAGCATTAAAACACATGCACACACTTGTTCCACACGGCTATTTTAGTCCCTGTCTAGTTTGTCCACATCACAAATGTAATACCCAATCGCACAGACAAAACCGCTCTGAACTGCGCCTCTTGACTTGTCCACGTCTCACCTTTAATCTTCTGGCCACCGGTAGGAAATAAGGTGAAACCAAGAGAGCAAATGTGCATGTACCAGGATTCCATGACGTAACTCCAGAAGAAACCATTCGGCTGACTCTTCACATATTGAATAGGTTGTTGCGTATTCTTCTTCAGAGGTTTATGAAGACGAGGACATCCTGGTGGTTTTCATTCCGTCGTATCCTGTATGTAAAGACACATTTTTCTCCAAAACTTGTACAAAATGGAAAAGATCTAATGTTTCGCCGATTGCCTCCCCTCCGAATAGGTGGACAGATGCCTCCGATTCTAAAGCTCGTCCTAACTCACCCCAAATATCACACCCCGCAGAAGGTATGCGAAGGCGGACGTACGGACGTGGGTGATTGGCACATAGGACTCAGATGACTATCGGCTCGACGGCTGGCACGAGTTGCAGCCGAGCCGTGCCCATGATGGACAACTTCTAAGGCTGCTTAGATGAGTTGCAGCATAAGCATGGATGGAAAACTTATAAAGCTAAAGCTCCTGGGCACAGTGGGACAAGGCTTTTGGTGGGTGTAATGCAAAGGAGTGATTGATTCCGGGACATTGAGTAATCCTGTCTGCTTTGTCCACATCTCAACTTTAATTCCCCAATGGCTCAGACAAAACCGCACTGAACTGCGCGTCTTGTCCACGTCTAACAGTGAATGTATACTTATGCAGGCAAGAGTGCGTGCACCAATATATATGCACTCTATATCCTGTATGTATGCAAATGTATACTTATGCAGGCAAGAGTGCGTGCACGAGTATATATGCACTCAATATCCTGTATGTGTGCAACGACACATTTCCCTCGAAAGTTGATAGGAAATAGAACACAAAATCCGGGTTATTAAAAATTTAATGTCTCGCCGATGGTCCCCATTAGAAAGCTTGTCCTTACTCACCCCAAATATCATACCCAGCGGAAGCAATGCGGGGGAGGACGTAGTACGTGGGTGATCGCCACATATGACTACTTGAGGCTCGGCTGTAGGCATGAGTTGCAGCCGAGCCGAGCCCATGAGCATGCAGATCTTATAAGGCTGCTCACATGAGTCGCAGCACCAGTGTAGTAAATTTATTAATCAGGTTCTCCTCGAGACACAGGCGCAAGTTTTCTGGCGGGTGAAAGGCAAAGGAGTGATTGATTGGAGGACATTGAGTGATCTGTTATCTCGTAAAATGAGTTACTCACAGAAGTCAGATGTAGAATTGGCTCCGAGTTCAGCACAAGACCCCGTACAAGATGAGATCACGCTGGAGGTCGACGATGATGGACGTCCAAGACGTTCAGGTATGTTGTCTACTCAATCTTCGGATGAGGTGAGAGACACAATGATCGTTACACATCTCACTCGTGGAACTTCCAAAGGGCCCGTTCTTGAATACAATGAACACTTGCATCTGAACTCAATGTCCTCTCCTACTTACTTACATGGTTCGTTTCTCTTACTGTACAATGTTGTGAGCAGGAACGTTCCTCACAGCCTCTGCACACGCTATCACGGCTGTGATAGGATCTGGAGTGCTTAGTTTGGCTTGGAGTGTTGCTCAACTTGGCTGGATAGCTGGCCCGCTGGTGAACTTCGGTTTCGCCGTGATCACATACTTGACATCCATTCTACTTGCCGATTCTTATCGTTACATGGACCCTGTATCGGGAAGGAGGCTTTATACCTACATGGATGCTGTTAAAGCATATCTAGGTGCGTCTAGTTTATGTAATTGGTGTATACGCATCAGATACCATCTGGAGATATCATATGTATTAGAAACCGTGGGAGAGGTCACTTAAACGTCAACCTGAAGCTCAAGTGTCAATTGCTAATCATCTTTTTGCTGGCAATCCTAGGAACTGTCTACAGTTTTCTCGTCCGTTCACCGGAGGGAAATTCTCAGACGGTTAGGATTAACACCGAGTGATGTCCGATTAATGGAATGCAGTTTGAATCTGTTCGCAGGGCGAGCGGAGACGTTTGTGTGCGGCCTTGTTCAGTACATAAATCTTTTCGGTGTTTGTGTGGGATATACAATCACAGCAGCCACCAGCATGGTGTAAGGATTCAGATTTTCCTTTCATTGTCCTCTCAGCTCACAAAGCGTTCCATCTCAGGTTCAAGGAACTTGATCTCAGATACTGTATGTGTCTTTGTGGCAGGGCTGTTAAACGTGCTGTATGCTTCCACGAGGAGGGACACAACGCGAGCTGCAAAGTGTCCAGCAATATATATATGTTGATTTTTGGGTTTATACAGATCGTATTCTCTCAGATCCCAAACTTGGCAGAGGCCTGGTGGTTGTCGGTTGTGGCCGCTGTGATGTCGTTTTCATATGCAGGCATAGGTTTAGCTCTGAGTATTGTCAAGACATTCCATGGCGGGCATTCTCATGGAACTCTAGGGGGTTCTCCAGTCGGCCCCGAAAAGGGTGAATACTCTCATGCTGAAAAAATGTGGAAAACGTTTTCGGCTATGGGCGATATTGCTTTTGCCTATGGCTTCATAATAATTTTGATCAACATTCAAGTGAGTAAATATTTTCATTTAGAGTTCAAATTGTTTCTAAACTCTCGAGGTTTATGTCTAATTGATTTATGCACAAGCTCACTTTTTTAAGTGGACTGACCATCTTTCTGTTTTGCAATAAAACCAGGATACACTTAGACGGCCTCCAGCAGAAAATAGAACGATGAGGAAGGTTGCGTTAGTCACCAACGTAACTTGTACATTATTCTACCTGTCCGTGGGATGTTTTGGATATGCTGCTTTTGGAAATGCAGCTCCTGGAAACTTGCTCACGGGTTTCGGATTCTACGAACCTTACCGGTTAGTGGTATTCGGGAACTTATGCATCGTCGTACACCTGTGTGGAGCCTTTCAGGTAACGTACGACTTTCTTTGGTTTAGAAGGTCCTTATTCATAAATTCGCCTATGTTAAGTTGTTATCCAAGCAAAATGTATTCTGACACCTGTTCAACTCAACCGGCTTACACCTAACAACTCTTGTTTATGTGAACTTTCTTCAGGTTTTTGCACAACCCCTTTACGCTTTTGTTGAAGGCCACGCTAGGGGATGTTTCTTTCGACCAGGCCGCAGTGTCAAGACTTTTGCTTTCTCCTTGCCTTATGTCGGGTTGGTTAGAGTTAATTTAGGTGTTCTCGTATGGAGGTCAGTTTTTGTAGGGTTCACCACATTTATCGCGACATTGTTGCCGTTTTTCAACAGCATCATGGGCATATTGGGGGCCTTAGGATTCTTCCCTTTAAGTGTCTATTTCCCCGTGCGTATATACATGATACGAGTAGGGATACAGTGTTTCAGTTGGAGGTGGTGGTTCTTGTGGTTACTCATGCTAGCTTGTCTTTTAGTTTCGCTTTGCGCGTTCCTAGGCTCAGCAGTGGACATAAAAGCTGCAAGTAAGCATTATGTACCTTTCGATGGTAATGCTGATTAGCAGAAATGCCTACGAAACACATCTTAGAGAAGCTACTGACATTTGTTTAGTTGATATGTTCTCCGGGGTGCAATCGTGGAGTGTAATGTGTAATTTTCGTTTGTGTTTGTCTCCAATTTAATATAATTTTCTTTCGGAAACATATCTTATCTTCTTTCTTGCCATCATGTTTCACCATTGTTAACTTCAATTATGGTTTTTCTCAGTGTTTGCCACCGGAGTATCCTCTGAGTTCTCTGGATGAACCCAGGTTTGATAGTATTAGTACGTAAGAAGTGGAGGTAATTCCCAAGACAAAGAAAGATTTCGTTCCATACTTTTGTGACATGCAACCGGAATACAGCTTGTCCTCTGAATACAGTGGATAGATCTAGGTTTGATAGTACTAGTACGTAAGAAGTGGAGGTGACTCCCAAAACAAAGAAAGATTTAGTTTCATATCTCTGTGACACAAATCCTCTAGATCTAGTGTCTAGTTTTCAGTCGACACAAAGTGATGGCCCGGAAGTCAAGCCTGTGAGAATCGAGACGTTAGTAGCAGGTGACCCGGCACTCCAGTGTTGGGATAGCAGTGGCTCTACTGTGAGAAGCATGCTAATAACAACCCTTGCAATAATTTCCCATACTGGAAATCCACGGAAACGAGAACAACACAAATCAGCGCGTTGTTAGTCTCCCACAATTAGAAACTTCTCTACTACTAGTTAAGACCAGGAAGCAAGATGCCATCACTTATAGGTGTAATTTTCCATTTGGATTCAAGAACCTGTTTCAAAATTCGTACCAACGGAAGTCATTGTCAAGAAAACACTTAGTATGACCGGGCCAAAAATGATATTTGTAAGAATACACAGAAAGAATAGGATTCTTCAAAGAATCCACCAAATCCTTCGAGCTGCCGCGAAGCAGAAATACAAATAAAGTTAAGCGCAAGATTTTACTGGATTGGAACTGTCAGGGCCTTTCGGATCTTGTTGTACAGTTACAAATTCACTTCTCAGATTTGATTAAGTAGAGTCATGACATTTGGAAGACTAAAGTACCAAGTTACTGTCTAGAATCTTTTATTTCTACAAAGGACTCAGCCAAAGAGATAAGTAGAGAATTGCAGTTACTTTATATCTTTTCATTGCAAGTGTCCATTATAGAGAAGTTACTGGATTATCGTAAAGAAGAAATTTGCAGAACATATGTAAACTGCTGGAGACAATCATTGCATGAAAGCCTGTCTTCATTTAGAAAAGCTAGGTAATCACCACAATACAAAATCTGCATTTTTCTTTGGGAGGTGGGGGAACGTGTGGATGAGATCCCTGTTTGTGAACGAGCATCGTCCATGAAGTACCGAGGTCCAGACTTAGATAATCGGCTGGAGATGCAAAGCTCTCGACGGCCCAAAGACCACGAAATACTTTGTGGTTCCGAAGGGCCGGGGACCGTCGAACAGGTACCATACCGGTACGTCTTGGACGTCCATCACCATTGAATTTAGAATAATTTGATCTTATCGTGCCGTCAAGACACCAGCATTTCCCATTGCCAATTTTACATTTAACTTGTTCATTTTTGAGATTGCTCAACCTCTAGAAACCAATCACTCATGTATATTTCACCCACAAAAGGATCTGGTTTAAAAGTTTTCCACGCTAATTCGTCTAGTGCAAAATAGATCGTTGGACTGTGCAAAGTGGCCACGAAAGGGTGAGCGGATGGATTTCAAAAACTGATACAAGACTTGGAAGGTAGTAGAAGCTTAATAGTAACTTAATAGTTTTCCCTTTCGAAATTTACGGGAGATATGCTCATCCCATAAATATTTATGGGAGAACCCTGGAAACCGAATTAAGGATATTCACAAATAGACCCGTAAAAAACTAGTGTTCAATTTTATTGTCAGTCAGCAGTTAGCGGGTCTTATGGTCTACTAGACCATAAAAGTTTATGGGTCAGGCAAATCGTGACCTGTTAATCCTTCGAGAGTTACAGAAGGACCTCCCTTAAATAACGCATACCTTCCTATCACATCCCATCAAAATTACAAGACATTCCATAGATCTCTCGTATATATTTGTTTGGATACGAAAATGGCCCAAGTCAAACCCCCTAATATCTCAACATTGCAAATGTCCAGTATAGAGAATTTACTGGATTGTCGTGAAGAAGCAATTTTCAGATCAAATGTAAACTTCAAGCATAATCACTAAATGTAAATTTGTAGAGATAAACACCGCCTGTCTTTATTTGGAAAAGCTAGGTCGATACCACAGTACAGATATCTGAATTCTATCACTTGGGGGGGACCAGTTATATACAAATTCTCTCCAATACTTCGAGAAAGAGACCTCCGTCTTAAAGCGATGATAAACAGAACCTACAAAAGCTAAGCAACATGACCATTAAGAAATTACAAAATTCTTACTTGCTCTGTTTATATTCACTACCGAATCTAGGAACGCTCAAAGTACAGTTAACTAATCAAAGCACCATCAATAACCACCACCTCCTACTGACAGACTCGAATCTAACTAGTGTCATGTATATCCGCACGGGAAATAGACACTAAAGGGGGATAACCCTAAGGCCCTCGATATGCACACAATGCTTGTTTAAAAATGGGAAAAATCCAGCTATGAACTTGGGGCGTCCACAAAAGTCTATCTTCAAGATTGGAAGACCTAAATTCACTCGTATTAATCAAGATATAGATCTTATGACAAACATCTTAGCATAAACAATTTAAGTATCGGAAACAGGCAAATATGAAAGTCCACACGTATATTACCTGAGCACAAGTGTACTACAATGCATAAGTTCCCGAATATCATCTTGATGATATCACATTCTCCAATCCTATTGAGACATTCCGAGAACGCTATTAGTTCTATTATGTCCAAGTCATAGTACGCGGATTCGTTTATGTTCTCGTGAGATTGAGTCCTTCTGAGCATTCAGCCTCAAGATAATAGAATTTTGCATAATATGACATTTTAATAGATTTTTTCACGGATAGTCATTCAAGTCTTATAATTTTGACCTAAAAGAAGTATTGTTTTTGTCACAAACGGCAGGGAGGATACAGTCTAAGTGAAGATATACCTTTGGGAACATTCTTGTTAGATAAAGTCCTACTGCAAGTTTTTGTGGTTGATTAGTTCACATGGATTCTAGTGACGAGTATAAACTTGTATGCATTTCAATCAAGGATAGCTTTTCTACCCTATCAGGGAGGGATATCTTGAACATTCTTGCTGGTTAAGGTTCTACTATGAGTTTCTGTGGTTGATTAGAACACATAGATTCTAGTTGTGCATTTTGGCTTTCAGGCATTTCAATCAAGCTTAGCTTTTCATACTCTATCAGTGAGGGACAGTTGGGTGACTTATTGCATTATTCCATGTTGTAGTTTCATCTTGGCAATAAAATTTTTTGTCTTGTGAGATTCAAAATATATATAGAGCAATAGATAGTTGACGGATTGGCAAAAGAGTTAGCAACAAACAGAGGATGAAGATCCAAGTTTTTCATTTGACTGAGAGAATTAAGTTAGTGTTGAACCGCACAACCACATGAGACCATACACTTAATTAATCATCCAATAAGCTCTTGTAAATAAAGCTCTTGTAAAAAAAGTAGCTTGTATAAATCTATTCTTCAATTGATACAATGGACATTTGGAGCTATTTGCATAATGTTCAAGAGAATTGATCTGACCACCACTTTGACATACTGAGTGATGAAATCCACTCATCAATTTGCACTTCTTTTGGACAAATCTTGGTTGGTTCCCATTGTCTGCTTTGATAGTTCTAGATTGTACTATGCTAGCACTCCAAGAGATTCATGAGCTTTGTTCAAGTTGGAGTTTTCAATAACTTTTCCATTTCAAATCTGTTTAATCATATTTGTGAATGACATAACACATTCATGCTTTTCCTATATATGTGTTTGTTGGCATTGCTATCTATGGACATCAAGCCTTTTCATAGTTCATCCCAAGCTCTAATTACAAGAATTAGATTTCCCACGGGCACCTTATCTGCTCAATCAACTTCATATGAATATGTACAAAGTTACCTACCTTGAAAAACTTAAGTCATAGTCCAATCTCACTTGAGAGTTTTAGTTGGAGTTGCTTCTCCTTATTTCAACAAGGTATTTATTTTACAAAGAATAAAAACACATCCTCCACTGTGGTGCCAATGTTTTGCTGGAAACTAATTCATCAAAAACTTGATTGTATACAACAAAAATCCCAAGACATGGTTTTAGGTTTGAAGTGAGTGTCTTCCAGTAGCAAGTAGAATAAAATGAAAATTAATGATGGTCACAAAGAAAAATATGAGGCATTCCATCACCTTTGTGTCTTTTTGCTTGAAATATTCTATAAAAAGGATTGGATTCTAGCATATTCTAGACAGAATTATTCATTCAAGAGACTTGATTGTTCATGCCATAAATGATTGACATATTTGCTCTAGGGTTTACCCTACGAAACAAGAGTCTTGAGCTTGTTCAATACCACAAATTCTTACCATTGAATAATAATAAATAGATGAGCTGATATTTGATGTAGTTTGAATTTCTTCAAGTTTTATTTTGACTCTCCTTGCTCTTAGATCCAAGAATTGCCAGAATCCTCTATGACTTGCAACATGAACAACTGTGAATTGCTCTCCAATAAAGGTATTACAAACCTTCTCCTACTTTACTCATATAGACTTGATAAACTTGACCATCCTTGAATAGTTGACAAACTCAGAGATTGCTTTAATATTTAATTATTAATAATTTTCTTTAAACTCACCCATTATCTCAAATATTAGTGGGTTGAATTGCTTAAGAAAACTCTTGTAAATATCTTGAGTCATGCTACTATAGCAAGCAAACAAATTTATACATAAGTGGTGCAAAATCACAAGTGCCCCTGCCTCAATGTTCATTTTGCAAGAGAAAATGATGAAGCGCCATCAATCATAAAAAAAATCTTCTTGATCTAGATCAAACAGCCAAGGAGCTTTAATTGCTAGATCCAAAGCTTTCTGATGTTGTAAAAACAATTCCTATCAAGGTCATTTTACCAAAGCAATTGAACTTGATTAAAATCATCAAAGTCAAGTTGTATGAATTTATCTTAAAAAATTTATGAAAAATTTGTGAAATCATTATATATCTTGGCATATGATGTCATGGAGGGCATTTGGACATAAATCTTCTTCAATTCTAATTGAGACATTGTAAATGATATCGAAGATACCATCATCATCAAGAATAATTTTATCCATTTCCATGAACGTGTTTATAGCATCAAGATATCTACCAAATGCCTAGATACCATCATCATCAAGAATTCTTTTACCCATTGCCATGAATGTGTATATAGCATCAAAATCTTTACCAAAAGCCTTGCTTCACCCTTTGGCTTTGACTTGTTACCATAAATTTCTTCATAGTCAATATATAGCCATTGACACCTCATCATACACCAAAGCTCCCCATTGGAAATGAAAGTGCATATCTCCATCATGAAGTCCAACCTGTTTTGTGGCAATTCAGCTCTACAGTGCATATGTGTGATGCCATTAATTGTGCTTTGTGAGATATGACAGTTATGTTCCTCATAGAGGCCAACCATTCCTCCCTTGACAATTTCCTCTCTACCTTGAAAATAATATGTGAATTAGATTTTAATTGTGCACTTATTATTACCAAATTTTCCAGTTTTTAAATATAAAAACCCTTCAAGGATAACATCTTTGCTTTCAAAAAGCCCCAAAGAACTTGTTTTGTCCATCTAAAAAAACTCTTCTCAATGAAAGAGCAATGAACTAGGAAGGATGAGTTACTTTGGCATCTTCTTTTATCATCATAAAAGTGTTCTTTTTCTGCAATGATTTCATCTTGTGGGGGCTTGTGCTTGACCTATATAGCCATGGCCATAAAAAATATTACCACTAATTGTCATTTCTAAATTTAATCTCTTTGAATGGCTCATAAGTCTATGGCTTAACTGCTCAAGGCCTTGGTGTTGAAAATTGGACTTGAGAATTAAAATTGGAGGCAGATTTGTGAATCCATCTCCTTGAATTAGGGATTTAGAAACCCCTATTCTCACAATTCTTCCAAGTTAATCCTTTGTGCCAAGGTATGCTAGGCATTTCTTTAATGTTCCAATTGAAGACATAATTATATTCCTCAAAAAAGGTGGTAAATGCTTGACATTCTTCTTGGGTTATTGATTTAGAAATTGTAAGGATCATCCTTCTCCCATGATCGCATCTTGGCAGTTGTCAAGTTTCACTATATCCTCAACATGACTTAGTGGGCTCACTCCCAATAGTACAGAGGCTTCCTTATGATTTTCAAGTTGATCCTCTAGTTAGTTGTCCATCTCATAGTACTCCATATAGTTTACTACATTCTTCTCCAAAGAATCTTCCAAGTTATCCAAAGAACTCTTGGTGTAGTCGTCCTCTAGGGACTTCCTCCTTACCTCAAATTCATCCTCCTTATCAAATATAATCTTTTTGGGACAGATATACTTCTTAGCTTTCACAAGAACTGACAAAATCAAAACAATATGAGTTATTCTCCTGGCATTTGGTTGAGCATGTTTTGACGCAATTCACAACACAATTCACCTCCAACTCAAGCCATCTATCATTGTCAATCAATGCAACATCTTTGGGTGTTAATTTTTCCAAGTTGAAGAAGTTAATAGTTGCATCCATCTTAGGAAAAGTGGGTGAGACATAAACCTCACTAGGGGTTGAGGGTTAGGTGGGTGTGGGCAAGTCATCCTGGTGTAGTTTGGTGCCTATAATAACCACGCAATAGGTTGTAGGGAGGCATTTTTCATGGTCTTAACTTCTGAAAAGTAGTACACCACATATTAGGCCAAGTGTAAGAAGGGAAATTCTCTTATCTTTGGCTCTAACCATTTGTACTTTGAAGTTTGCAAACTCCTTGATGAGTTCTTCTAACTTGGATCCCAATTGAGTTTGGTTCTATTGATTGCAGTCTACTTTAGATTAATGGACACCCTAATTTTCTCTTTGTGGATTATGTTCATATTTTGAGAAGGATGAAGAGGATGACGTCATGCGGCACAATTAAGAGTTCACCAAAGGTCTTCTTTGCACTATAGCCTTGGCGTGACATTCCAATGGTATCCATCCAAGCAGATTTGTACAACTTTGCCAACCAGATGAATAGGTTTAGCATGCCATGATCTTGTTCCTTTGCAAACACACAGAGTTTGGCAAGCAGTCCTTGCAAAGACCATGCCACTACTTGAGCATCTGATTATCTCAAGTTAGCCACTATTTAAGAACTCAGCTCAATAAGCTTTGCTGTTGTTGTTTCTTATTCTTCCTTTGCTGGATGTAATGAGATTAGAGAAGACATTAGCCTTATAGTCTATGGTACCCATATTTTTTGCTTTTGAAATTTTTTAAGGAAGGAGTGTATAGTTGAAGTTAAATTGGACCCAAAAGGTGAAGAAAGGAGAAGAATTGATGACACAATGCAACCTTCTTTGGGTTGGGCACAAAGAAGATTACTTTGCATCAGGGAAAGGAGAACTCAAATTGGACTTGGCAAGTGCTATACCTAAAGTAAGGAAACTTCAACTTGGCATGATCAACTTGATGCAAAGAATCTATAACAACTTTCCTTTGGACCAACAAGTCAAGAATGTACAACCAAGAAAATTCTAATTTGTGAGCAGGATAAAATCAAGAGTGACAAGAGGAATGCATGCAAAAGACATGAGTATCAAGTGAAGAGAGATTGCAGAATGACCACACATTGTAATACTATAAGATAAAGACTTGTTAAGGAATTTCTGAAATGCCTAGAAGATATCCAAGTTCTCTCAATAGTTATCCAAAAGGAATCCAAATCACAAGGCTGAACAAGAGTTTAATTTTCCAAAGACTTGAGGGAGTTAAAATTGTGCATCTAGGAGAGGAAATATTTTTCTAACAACCGCACATGAGCGCACCATGCCAATGAAGGGCGGTAGGAAGAGTACTCCACTCCTAGTGAGGAATCCTTTGATTTAAAGATTAGATGTAATAATAAGGATCAAATTCTTGAGTAGAATTTGGATCATATGTTTGGCCAAGAATTGGAATTTGAGTTTTCCATGTTTCATGGTAGAAATAGTTGCCAATAATTGTGAAGTTTGTCTTGTGAGCCAGCCTATCTCTCACTCAAGATTAACTTGTGATAGTGTACCATGGACTAAGAAGGTAAAGAATCACAACTCATCATACTCCTCCAAGGCTAACACTCCAAGACTCAAGATATTGTTCATTAGAGAACTCAATGAGAGAGAGATATTTGCCAATGAAAGGATGATAAGTATCTTCTCATCCCTAGTCTATATGTTTGTGAAATAGTTACGCACCAAAGCTAAAAATTACTAGAGTAACTCAAGTTACTAGGCTAAAAGCCAAATAAAATAAAAAAGCTAAAAGATATCCATACTCATGGGAATATTCTCCTAGACATGTGGTCTTATCTTAACTACTAAGTCAAGGATTCTTTCAAATAGGTTCTAATTTATGGTCTCAACCCTCCCATAGAATTCTTGGTCAGCATGACTTTTATGCCAATCATAATAGTCTCCACATCATCTCCACCTTTCATCAACACTAGGCAGAATTTGGACTCTAACTTCTCTACTCTTTCCACATAGACACTGACCTTTTTTCCACATGTTTGCTTAAGGAAGGTAACCTCACTCATCAATCTCTATAACTCTCATGTGAAAGAAAGTTCTTCATAGTGTTGAAGTCAAACTCTCCCAAGACTCTTCTTGTTCATCTCTTTTCTCTCTCTTTTGGTATCCTGATTTATACCATGTAAATGTTGCATCTTCAAAAAAATTTGATAATAATGAGGCACACTCATTCTTCCTTCTCTCATGATTTCTTATGCAAACTCTCTTCAAGTCTTGCACAAAGGCTACCACATCTTTTCCATCCTTGCCAAAGAAAATTGCAAGTTTCTCCATCTTAGCCCTTCACTTTCTTTCTCTTTTTTCTTAATCTTTTTGTTCACACTCTATAACTAATAAAATTATATACATGAATAATACCATTTGAGAGTAATCTATTGTAGAGAAAAAAAAAGGTTCAAGTTGCTCCAAGATTTTTATAGTGAGATCAAATTATAGGGTGAATGTTAATTGAACCCTCATGGATAGTTTATCCATAAGTTGAAAGATAACCTTCATCACTAATCTTGAGAACTAGTTAATGAAGGTGATAGTCTTTTTATAGTTGTACTAAGACTCTCTCCGAGATTTTTCACCAAGGTCTCCACAAGTGGTATTATTCCACTACTCGTGTCTTTTTGGAAGTCCTTCCACTCCACAAACCTCACACAACTCCTTTGTCTTAGATCTCCTCCCTCTAGTCCTGGTGAAGAGGGTCCAACATGCAAACCCAAGTCAAATAAGCTTATTCTTTCCCTCAATCTCTTGCTCTTAAAAGTCAATGGACATGAACTTGCCTTATATTTCTTCTCTCCACATAAAAAACACTTGGTTTCACTCTTTCCTCCAAGTAGTGTATGTTTTTGGATCCTCTCGACACTATCTTTGAGTTTTATTCTCAAGTCTAAACTCTCTTTTCCTCAAGTCCACCCCTACAATCACCTCAACCCCTTTAGGTATCTTTCATAGCCTCAAATTCCACTCTTGGTGACCCTCCATGTTCCCAAGATGAATCTTAACACTCAAACAAACTTTTGGTTATTCTTCCACTCCTCATGCATGAGATCTCAACTCTCCAAAATTGACCCCTCCTCACAATATCATCAATGCTCTCAATTGGTATGTCACATTCCTTTGAAACTTTTTGCACTTAAAAAAACCCTTACTGCATCCACCTTTGCAAAAACTCAGATCTTTTGATCAAGCCATTTGGCATAGAAATATTTCTATTCAACGTATATATTTTAGATTTGGTCTAAAAACCAACCCCCTCACTTTAAAAACTCATAACTTCTTGCATAAAAATGATCTCTCCTTGATTTTTTGACCAAAAATAGATTACTATGTATTGAATTTTCTTGGAAAGTTTCAAAAAATTTAAAGAAAAGTGGAGAAATAGTAACCTTTATATAAAGTTCTAAAAATCATGCTGTTGCTGGAGCAATTTGTATTTTGATGATAGATAGTTATGCACTCTCTTATTATAGGAACCATCCACATGGTGCTATCCACCCTACCCACTTCTGCGCTTATAAGGTACATAGAGCATCATACACTTGGTCATTTGACCCTTTGATGAGTGCTTTGGACAGATTTTTCCATGACGATAGGCCTGCTATTAGTTGGGTAGAAGAGGAGTAGACATCAGGTAGATTGAGTTCTTATAGCTGTGACCCATATCCTCTTCTTGCTAGCGGTATCAGGCATCAAGACTCGGATGAGAGCGAATGGCCCCTATGGTGGTCATTGATTCCATTTAGGATTCAACATCATGTATACCGTCGTAGACTTGAGGATGCAGTAGTAGCACTTAGACACCATAGTGCATCTCCCTCTTCTTCTTCACCTCCTCGACCTCCATAGTCATAGGTTTAGGTTCTATTGGCTCCCCATTTATATACATATTATGTTCATTTCTCCCCATGTATACATTTATGTTTTAGTTTACACTTGTGAACTCTCATATTGTTGTCTAACTCTTGTATTTTCATGTGCTATATACTCAATTGTGCCTTGTGTATCAAACGTGTCTTCACCTTGCAAATATGTGCGCCATTTCCATCAAGAGTCACCACCCTAAACCCATCACGAGCGGCCCTCAGTGCCAACACATGCCATCGAGCGTCTCCAAACGTCTATGAGCCATGACTTGCATCAAGGAGTCCAACAAGCGCAAACAAGCGCCTACCAAATTTATGAGTACCTCCCAATGTCTTTGAGCACCTCCTAGCGGCCACAAGCGTCAACTAGCACCTACCAAATTTATGTTGCGAGCGCCTACGAGTGCCGATGAGCACTAGCTGGCCTTTATTCTTTTTCAGTGTTGTATTGAGCGGTGACTAGCAGCAGTAGGAAAGACTTTTGGGTGGCTATGAGTGCCAACTCGCGGCATCTTGGGCTTACTGTGCTACTAGAAGTTGCAAGAAAGACTTTATGGGCGACTATGAGGGCCAACTTGTGCACTTACTATGTGTGGCCAAGGAAAAACATGAGAGGAACTAAGTAGTAATGAGCTGCATCAAAAACATGAGAGGAATTGAGTGGTAACAAGCTACATTAGGCGGATACTAGAAGCATTAATCAAGTTTCCATAACTCATCTTTATTATAATCATAATAAAGGTTACATGGTGGTATACTATTCACTATCAGTAGAGTATGATGGACGTTGAACCTGAGTGAGCACTTTAAAATAGTTACTTATTTCCTCAAGAGTTTTCCCTGCTTGTATGAGACTCATTTTGATTTCATGAGTGCGCTTTGATTCTAAACTCTTCTCCTAAAAATTGTGTTTGTCTGTCCTAGCTTTCCTTTTATATGCGCTCAATTTTTTCTCAATTTCAATTTTCATCTTCTCTATCTCTAATCTAACACGCTCTGCTTCCATTCTCATCATTGTTTTCTCTCTCTTCCTCATGTTGGTGGCTTCTAGTTCAGTTAGTGGTAACCTCTCTCTGGATTCTATAGTATCTGCCTTCAACATGGTAATTTTTGCTAAATCATGAGACAATGACATACTAGGTGACATCTTGGGTACCTTGCAGATATTCAAGCTTTCCTCCTCTTTGGGTCACATTCCCCTTCTTGGTCAGCAAAAGCACAATCAGATCCATCTCTTGTAGATATTAAATGTGATGGTGTAATGAAAGGCGAGTCCTTGATTGGTGGAACAAATGGAGACTCATCCTCAGGTGATAAGATTCCATTCTCCATGCCACTTGGTAAAATTTCCACCCCTTGGGTGTTTGCAACCAACTCAAGGCCCGAGTCAGGGAGCACCACCTCTGGAGGAGATGAGAATTGGGAGCACTCTTGTGCACCTTCATAGACCTCCTCCTTGCCAGCCTCACAAATCTTGCTCGAATTAGGATTACAATATCCTAAACTTACCATTGCCAGTGGACTTATGTTTGCTCTGGTCCCAAACATGGCTTCCATTCTTGCAAAATGCGGGCACATTCCATTCAATATATCTTCTATAGTTCTCCACCCTTTGCCATATTCCTTCTCGGTGAGACCTTCTTTGTAGACTTGTTCTTAAGCTCCCAGTTTCTTTGTATTGTTTCATGTACCGCAACCATTTCTTGTAAAGTCTATCACATGTCATAAAAGTAGGAAATCCTTGACACTCCCTATTCAAAAAGGTTGCCATGAAACTAAATGCGGTTGATTTCTGAATGTGCTTTTTGCAATCCCCACCATGATTTGTGCAAAATGCTCGGGGTCCTCCAAATAATCCAATATTTGGCTATAATGGTGTGTTGCTATGTGAAATTGTTCATCCTCCTTGGTTTTTCCGAGCACAGAAGAAGCCAAACTCAACAAGTCTCCAAATTTCCCTAATGGTTGTTGAGGTTGCAAATCCAAAGATGAGTCTATAGGTCCCGAATCAGCGTCGATAAGTGAGTCTCTTACACTAAAACAAGGTACTTGATCTCCCATTGCAAAAATTTTGTTGCACTCCTAGCATAAGTATCATCAAAATCGTCACCCTCTAATCAATTTCTTGGTTGCCGCACAGTGGTGCTGATCATTTCCCACACCAATGCAAAACTACAAAACCGCCGTTAGTTGCTTGACAACTTGCATATTTGCTCCAAAGGGTGGTGAATTTGAGTTTAGAAATTTGAATTGTTGGGTCGGACCATTTTGGATCTTGAATACAAAAACCAAATCATCAATCATATGGGACTCAAATGACCATGTGGCCACCCTCTTGAGGAAACACATCACTCTTTCTGGCAATCATTTATTTAGTTATGGCATTCCCAAACATACGTAACATATGATTTGATTTTTATAAATGAATGCAATTTGCAAAATATATCCCTTAACTGAAGTTACAGAGCGTTTAGTTATTACAATCTTGTATCATTACAGAGTTCACTAAAAATTATTATGAAGTTTGTTATTTATCCGTAGACATCCGTCAAACCTATTTCTGAAACCCCTTAATGTAGTTATAGGACGTGCATGTTTAAGCCATGTTGTAAAGGAGATTGTCATATCAGCCGTTTTGACACA
The DNA here is from genome assembly GCA_948567375.1 of Lunularia cruciata. Classification (NCBI taxonomy): domain Eukaryota; kingdom Viridiplantae; phylum Streptophyta; class Marchantiopsida; order Lunulariales; family Lunulariaceae; genus Lunularia; species Lunularia cruciata. The sequence continues at coordinate 9,238,566 of OX419755.1, read as the reverse complement.
ATTAGAGTGAACGCAAAGAGAGACTGAAGTGAATGGTAAAAAAGCTGTATTTGGTTGATTCTCATCTTGGATTTGGATCAAGACAGACCGAGATGACAAATTATTATTTTTGGGACGTGCTATTCCCATTATATTTTTTGTTATTTCTATTGCATTTAACTCCAGTCCAAACACTGAGATTATTTTAGGGTCGATTAATTTACGGTGTTGTGGTGGAAATGTAAAAGATACGGTGGAAACTGCAAATCCCATTTTTAGCTGAGGAGAAACCTAAGATTGTATTTTGGTATGGGAGAATCTTTGCAGTAGAGTAGAACCATTTATTGTGCTCCCATTTTGTTTTTCACCAAGGGAATTTAGAGTAATTATTATAGGTAATATTCTTCATCTAACGTCTTATACCCAATACGTTCAATTCAAGAGTAGATCCCAGTGTGGTCTTTTTTAGCCCACACTTACCATTTCCCAGGTTCATTTAGACAAAGTCCCCTCCGTCTCCTTGTCAACTACACAGTTCTATTCAGATTTCACACTTTTGGTCTCACCTATTCTAAATCTTCCTACCATAAACACTTACTACCAACTATGCACACTTACCACCAATATAAGACCAAACTCTTCTAATGGCACTCTTAGTACATCCATACATACTGCCTCATCAACAACTCACACAACCTTGTCGGATTAGTTGTAATTTTAGCACAACATCAAGGAAGATATAGATATCTTTAAATGATGGCAAAGGCCACTTCTCCTATTACTCTCCAGACCATAGTCATATGCATGTCCTGTCTATTTTGGACTTGCCATACTCATACTCATGGTTATATTCTCATTACTCTATTCAAGCATAGCTACCAAGTTTATCTAGATAACATATGTATATAAGGATCCTTGTACCTTTACCTCACCTAGTCAGCTACCTTATTAAATGACCAAGGGAGAGACATCTGTACTTGGATCTTATTAGCCTTCTTCACACAATGGACTTTACTCCTCCTAGTTCATGGAGATGCATAAGTATACTCCAAGAATTTGCCACTAGGATTCATTGGTTTTTGCATAGAGATTGATGAGCCATATAGGATGAATATACCATAGAGTCCCAAGCAACAGCCAAGAGGATCATGGAGTCCCTAAGGTCATATGCTCTAACTTTAGAGCAACATCATCTACATCATTCCTTGATGTTAGTTCAGGTAAGTGAATATAGACATATAGTCCAAGCATTATAGTCCTCTAGTCCAACACTCTTCTCCATTGGTACTTTATCCATCTTACAAAATCTCCATCCACCTACTACTTGTGACTTTCCCTCCTCCTCCAAACATTGAATGTCTCCTTTGAAAAATGGCTATTTGTGAAGGAATCAATGTCACTTTGTCACAAGTTGTCTATTGTTACATATTTATCTACTTGGGTGGGACAAGTCTCAAAAGAGTGTAATTCACCCCATGGTGGCACAATACAAAAAAGAAAGCCACATCTCCAAATCACATTCACAAAAGATATCCTGGCTCTTGGCTCCTAAAGGTGATGGTTTAGTCTATATAGGAGGTCATCAGCCCCAAGGGTCTATACCTTTGTAGTCACCTATATCGTGCATACTATAATGCCAATGAGGACATTCTACCCTTCCCAAAAGTTGTACCCCACTGCTATACTGCAAGTTCGTGACCAGAGGGGCTTTTTGTTACATGTGGTATTTCATGACAGTCACAACCCTTTTGGCTGGTCAATTTATTGCCTTGATACTTCAGAACACCCAGGGATCCAACACCCCAATCAAAGCCTGATTGCCTTCTTGCACCTCAGCACTTGCATTCTTACTTCCAGTTCCTCATCACTACTCCACCCAACAATCATAAACCATGATTTGTGATTGTTGGGTGGAGTAGTGATGAGGAACTCAATATTGAGAAATATATGAACTCAATATATAAACACTATTGACATAGAAATGCTAAGGATCATAGAGGTTCTTATTGTACTGTCTCCAACATAGAGGTTCATTCATATATACAAAAAATATCAAAACTTGACCTTATATACAAATAGGCATAACAAAATGATGAAGCTTGTAGTTCTGCACAAGCATGAGCTAAATTGCACTAAGATGCAGAACTGAATGCTGAACACTGAAATCTGAACTCATATCATATCAGGGTGACTCCTCTGATACTTTCTAATACAAAATGACTAGTTGTGTGATGCCAAGATCCTCAGATTAAGCTCTAAACCAGTGGGACTAACCCTAAAGTATCTACTCTATTCTACCCAATTAATGCTATGACAATGTCACCTACAAAATGGTGTGTACTGATCACTCTACCAATTACAAACCTCTAGCTAGGTGTTGGAAGAGGGGTCATGATAACATGGCAATAGCAAAACTGTCCTATTGTACATGACCATTGCCCTACTTATATACATATTGTTCCTTCATTGACATCTTGTCCCTATGGGCAGGCCATCACAATGATGCTTGACTATGATGGTCTCCCACCACAATGAGGGCTGACTCAAATGACATGATAACTCCAATGGTTGGACAAATTCAATGGTCTGATGACTGTGATGATCATGGCATATTGATTGCACCACAAGGGTATAACTTATCTTACATATGTACAAGGGTTCAGCAAGTCTCTACTTCCTTGACCCACTCAGCTTCCTTGACACACCTTCTCCCTTGCATCTTAGGATTAGCTCATCTACATGCTCCCCATATTCTTCCACTCTTTGCTGACCTTGTATAGGATGCTATCAAATTTTTTATTGATGTGCTTCCATAGCTTCTTGTCCAACTTGGCCAATTGCTCCAATGAATAATTCTTTGTTCCTAGGGCATGTATCTCTGACTTCAACTCCCAAATCACAATCACCTACTCACATAGCCTCTTGTGCTACATTCACAACTCAAGACTCTATATTGTGAGATCACCTAATGTGCCTTAGGACATTACCTTGTGAATTTGGAGGTGGTGTAAATTCAATTGATTGAAAACTTACCTTCACAAAGTGTAAATTCAAGTGACTAAAACCTTACATTCACAAAGTGAGATGTTTATGTCCTTCAGTCAGACCAATGCAGATTTTTATCAGTCATAAATGGTGAAATGTTGTTATTCCAATATATGTGATGTGGCATGCTAGCTAATTGAGACTGAAACCAGTTCTTTCTCCAACATGGCAAAAATTGCTCAAGGGGAGTTGAACCATTGAGGAATGATAGTGAAATGCTGACATGGCATCCTGTACCCATAATTGTGATAGTGGTTGTGTTCTTGTGGTCTTGGGCCTGTCATTATGAGCATGGTCATGACTATTATCATCATCATGGTCATGACCATCATCCTTTTTGTGGGGTGCTTCACTCCAAGGATATCCCTTTGACTGCATATTTTTAAGATAGCACTCGGGGAGTTGGGCTATAAATCCTAATTGCTAATGTCAATCTAACCTAGGTAGTCACCCAATTGCACAAAAAAAGAACACAAGAATCTGCATTAGGAGGCATGGAGTGTGTTACCACACTTTTCTTTACCAAATTGATAAATAAATTTTGCTCCATAGAATAGCCAGATTTGTATTCTTGTTATTCTCTCAACCCAGTTCAATTTCTCCCAACATTTTTCTTGGGACCATTTGGTGCAGTACACCATTGGCTTGAAATTTAGTCATTAAAAAAATCCCAACAACTTGAATGTGGTACAATTAGATCAAGAACTAGAATTAGAAACCATTTGATTGGACCAAAATGTTAACATGTGTGGGTTGCAATTGCTCACTCAAGGCACATGTGGTAGTCCATCTTGTGACTCCTTATGCATATTTTTCTTTTCTTTTCCTTTTTCCTAGTAATTCATTATGTTTTCAGATTAGAATAGTATCAATGGATATAATTTATGGTTGTACTTAAGTTGCCATGAAAAACCTACAAAAATGTATTGAAAAAAATGGGATGACCAAAAGAGTGGGACTATCCCAAGATCATCAGAGTAGGACTATTATAACAACCCAATTTTGATGCTAATAGTAAAATGCTAAGAATAAGTAGATTGCACAAGGATACGGGTTGGAATTGGCTAGAAGTAAAGGGAAGTTTCACAAGTTGCACTTCATTTATTTCTTACTATTTAACCTCTTGGGCAAAGAACCATTTCTTGTATGAGGGTAGAAGCATCAATTACAATGATTTATAGAAACCTAAAAATATCCTAAATCACTCTCAAATCTACTTGTAATTGAAGTTACCTTGAAGGTGATGGTGCACTTTTCTCCAAAGCCACCAACCTCAATAGTATATCCTACTTTTCTCCTAAGGCACACCATGGAATGGGCTTAACTAAGAAGCAATGGCCCTTGAGTTTTGATTACATGTTATTGGGCACCTAAGATTGATCAAATCTATCATCGGGCCACCCTCAACATTCAAACTACAATTGCTAACCCTTCCTTTTGGATTCAACAACTGCAATCCTTCAACAAGATTCAGACCTCTACACTAGCAGGGGCATTCAAAGCCTAAACTAGGTGTATATAGATTGATCATACTGGACTTTAGTGTCATACTAACTTCTATGGAAAGTGGACTTGTTGATTATTGGGCTGAAGTCTGATGTATAGTTTGCTACTGCTACTCCACTTTGTTCCAAAGGGTCTTAGATGGCTAAGCAGGTTCTTCCCAAACCTCACTACTCTACCACCACCAATTAAGGTCTTAATTTCTCTATTATCTACTCTCACAACTTAATTAAGCTTTTGACTATTGTGTGAGGGAAGTGCCAATCATAACCCAATGGATGTGCTGCAAGTAATGAATGCATACTTAAGCTACCACACCAAAGGGTTCTTTGTTTGGAAACTTGGCTGAATGAAATTTGTCCCAAAAATTCTATTGGGCCAAAGTCTTTGGTCTAGTTCCTAAATTACAAATTTACAAAGAACTTCCACATCTAAAAGGATGGGTTGGGAGTTCTTGAGAGTAACTAACATAGCCTACGTAAAAATGATGGAAAAGATCAAAGAATGTATACTAATCTAACACTATGGTTCCTTTTGGTACTTTGCTATTTGGCTCCACACTTTGTTGGGAAGATCATTGTTTGCCTTTCAGTTCTTGAAAGGACTTCTTTGGTGTGCTCTTGGTAGTTAGTAATCTTCAACAAGCAAGATTAATCACTCTGCTAAATTTCTGATCAACATGGCCTTGAAGCCAAAGAGAAAGCTGGTCCATTTGCTCTTCCTCATAGGTTCTCCTTTTTAGCTTTAATACTTGAAACTGTAGTTCATGGATCTGGCTAGTCATAGCTCTCCCTTTGGCTTCTTCTTGGAGCATCTCCATGAACTGAGCATGGACTTCTTCCACCTATTAGAGCTCCCCCTTCTTCTCTTCAATCTGCAAACACTTTGCCTAAAAGTCTTCTTTAGCTATCTTGTGTCTTTGCTTGAGTTCCACTCCCTTCTCCAAGTGTTTAGCCAACTCCTTCCTTTGGGTTTCAAGTTGTAGGGCTACTTGTGCAGCCCAACTTTGATGTACTTAGAGTATAATCAGTTAGAATAGTTTGTTCCCACAAGGATACTAGTTGGAAATGACTAAGAATGAAGCAAAACACCACATTGTCACAAAACCATAGTTCATTTGTTGTTTTGTATTTAACTTCTTGGTCAGGAACCACTCCCAAAGTGTGAAGTGGCACCCTCAATGGTGCCCTGTAGCAAAAAGAAAACAAATAATTACCTTCACTCTAAGATCTAATTGAGATTGCTCTTGAAAGTGATGGTACATTCAACTCTGAGTTCCACTCCATTCCAAAGTTGCAATCCCTACTAGCACATTCTACTCTTCTTAGAAGGCACACTTGTAGGACCACAATTCATGTTGCTCATTGTCTAAGTTTCTTGATACCATGGTATTGCTTGAGTGGTGAGCTTCTTAATCCAGTCAATGCCCAAGTTCACTCCTTTGTATCCTTCCATGCACATCCTCATCAAGGGCAAGTACCTACCCAATACTAAGCATGGTAGGTCCTACTATGAAATTCCTCACCTTTACTCATACATACACATTTAAAAACAAATAAAATGGAAGACAAAAAACTTGCAAAGAAGTAAGAGTACTCTTTACTTGTAATCAAACTATGAAAAAAATTATGACCAAATCAACATAAATGCCATGGCAATCAGCTTTAAATACTAATCTCACTGCAATCCAAAGGGATCACAATCCCAAGTGGATCTTTGAAAATCCTAATCTGTAATGTACATCACTCAAGTAAATTCCTAACCTATATTATCCTGATCACATGTAGAATGATTAGGCACCTAATGTGTGTCAAGGAAGATGTAATAGTTCCTTGCTTAATCTAATTTTAGTATACAACTCAAAGTGCTTGTGAAATTCCAAGGGCACTCTTTCTTAAATATATACAATTTTGAATGCTCACACAAATGGCCTACTTAGAGTGCCTGACTACTATACAACTCCAAGTACCTAAAACATGGCTAAGAGCATCTACTTCACCAAAGGACTTCCCCTCAAGGGAGTGCCTTGGGCTTGATCCATTGGAGGTGAAGGACTATTTTGCCCCTAAGATATCTAACTAATTGACTTTTGTGCTTGGTACCTTGCTATCTCTAACAAGTATGTCTGACAAAATTTGATAAAATTCTTGTCCAAGTGCTCCTTCAAATGCAGAGACAAGATATTTATCTTCTCTTCTTCATGGGGCTTATTATGCAATTGCTGACCTACATCTTCAATTCCTAGCGCTTGTCCATAATGCATGCACTTCCTTCCTTTAGCATGTCATGAATAAATTCTGGGCCTTTTCCAATTGTTGCAACACTTTGAGCTGGTCCTCCTTGATCTTCTTGGTCTGGGTACTACTGGCCTTCTATTCTTCTAGCAATTGGGGACTTCTCTCATGCTTGGCTCTCTCTTCTTCTGCTTCCTTGGTGAAATACTCCTGTACGGAACTGAGCATGGACTTCTTCCACTTGTTAGAGTTCCACCAAAACGAAAGTGGTATTCTTCCTCTTTATAGGCTTTGGTAGGGCCAGTTCTTTCTATACAAGCACAAAGAGACCTACATAAGCAAACTCAACAACCGCATGTTGGTACTTGGCAATCTAAATGGGTCCTTTAGGTTGATCATCAAATACCTATAGGATGGAAATGGGTTGGAAACCTCTTCCTCTCCTTTCCTCTCTGGTCAGCAGGTTGGTTCTCATTTAGTAATGAATGGCAAAAAAGACAAGGTAGGTAGCACCTCCATCTTCCTCAAAATCTTGGTGCAAGAGTTTTGATTGTATATCAAACATCTGAGCCCAATCTATTGGCCCTTCCAAATACATGTAGTCAAAAAACAAAACCTGGCCATTTGTCAAGTAGGTGGATTGGTTTTGTTTAAAAAGTTTCAATACCACATCTACTATAGCTCTTCTTGCAGGATGATTGTAATTGGTCACTCTCCACCCATTATACTTTGATCACTTATTGTTAAAGGTGGCCTTGATCTTGGTTGTTAGTTCCTTTTGTATGAATTTGCTATCTATGGTCATTGCTCCCGCAACTCCAACATCAAGGCCAATTACCATTCTCCAAAGATCCTTTGTCCAATTTAGTGGGTTTCCTCTCATCCCTTGTGATGTCCTCTCTCTTAATCCTCTCTTCATGATCATTTGGAAGTCTATCAATTCACAATATGCTTATACTAATTATATTTGGTTCATAATAAATCTAATTTTATCTAAATTACAAATATATAGAGCAATAATTGAAATTTATTTAAAAGAAACATCAAAATCTTACATCCTTAAGATGCTTAAATACATATCTGAATCAATGAATACATTATTTCTATGTACTATGTTCAAATTGGTGATGAATGGACCTTACTATTTCGAATAAGAAGTGATTCATAACCTCTTTTTATAGTCATTAAAAATGTATTTGGCTTATGTTGCAATCTCAAAGGTTTGCTCATTTTCCAAAATAAGACAAAAAATTCTTGATAAAATAAGATAATTGATGACTAATACCTTTTCAAATTTTTGTTGAACCAAATAAAATCTTACAATGAGGTAATAGTATAGTATATATATCATTTAATGTTATATTATTCAAAGTCAAATACCTTTCAATTAGTTTTTTATAATTTGTATATTTTTGGCAAGATTAAGAGGTGAATGGATTATAATTTTTCTTGCGAAATTCATGATTTAACTTCATTTTGAAGTATTCTTAATATATTAATATAAATATAATAATTTTTTAGAATTAAATAAAATATTCAGAATACATTTCTTTTAAATTCCAAGGATGTAAGGTAAGCCCAAAGATTCTATTAAATAAGGAAATAAAAAATGAAGCTTGGTTAGCATGAAGATAATCTAATTACAAATCCACTTATTTGAAAGTAAGATGACAATGCATAACAAAGGTAAGAAAAGACTAGCTGGAAGATTGTTTCTCCATGAGTAGAACATTACATAGATGTGGATAACATATCCTCTCTTACTACCAAGACAAAGAAAGCAAATTGGTAATTAAATTAATAATAATTCTGATAGGTCTATCATAACTTAAGACTAATAGTTATTTACATCTGAATACAAAAATAAATAAATTTATTGTCTTATTAAAAAATCATCTATTGTATAGAGATCATATTACATCATCTTAAATAAATAGTTAAGATACAAATTTCCAAAATCAAATTTCCTTCCAATTCCTAAATTTCACTATAGTCTCCATGGCAGAAATTTGGGGTTACTAGAGGATTGTTGATGGTGAGGACATGAGAAATACTCAAGAAGGAGATTGGCTAATTGGATTCCACACCCAACAAACTTCATAAAATGGTGTGAGATGGATAAACATCAAATTTGAATGGCTGTTGCTAGAATCAAGGAGGTTGATCTTGATGTAATCAGCCTCAAAATTGCTCTTGGCCTACATTACCAACATCTAAAGGTATTCTTTACTTCTTTATTTTTCTCCATTTTTCTCCAATTTTCAAAATTTTTGTCTCTATTTCAGTTTTTCTTGAATGTAATTGGGTCTCAATCATTAGAGCCTATAGACATCACCCAATGCCAATTGGGTCTATCCCATTGCATCTCCTTGTGTCATCCCACATCATTTTGTGTCATCCACACTTATAACCCTAAACCTTGTTCTTATCCCACAATGCCAATGAGCGTCATCCGGAGCACATTTGTGTTTTTTTGAGTGTTTCTTGTCCAGCAGCAATGTCAACCCAACAATGCTGGCGGGCATCACCTCACATTACCGGGCATGACAACAATTTACTTCTTTTGAAATTTTGGGGTTTGCCCTGTTTTGCTGCACCCTAGGGCACCATAGCAGCTATCTACCAACACATGTGTGCATCATCCCTTGGCAATGTCCTTGAAATCTCCTATCTTGGAGTGGCTGCAAGTGGCATCCCACAACATCCCATCACTTTTTTGCTATCCAATGGTGCCTTCAAGCAGCGACCAATGTCTTCTTGTATGAGTAATGAGGCTTAAGGTTTATTGGTTGGTGGTCTTTGTAGGTTCTTTCATGTACTAAGTTTGTGAGTTCTTGGGACAAGAATTCTAGCACGAGTTTGGTTAAAGGGAGGCAATTTCAATAGACAATGGATACAGTTAGAGATGCACTTGCAATGCCAAGAAGAAGGACACCAAGAAGGAGGATTGTTCCTTACATAGTTTGTTTAGATTGGGTTCCACAAAGAGATAAGGTTACAAAGAGGTATTTGGCAAGGCAATGTGTGTATCCTACTTTTAGGGATTCCTTCTAGTTGATGGGTGGACTTGTGGTGGCACCGACTATTTGGCCCAAGATTGTACATTTCTTATGAGGTGCCCGTGGAGTCATCAAATTAACATCCACCAATCCCTAGGCAGCATTGTTTATGGTTGAGACTAGGACGGTATCTGATCATCTTCAAGCCCCCTACTTTTGTTCTTGATTAATGAAAAAATCCTTGGCAAATGCTTATGTAGAAGCTCATCTTTCATGAATCAAAGAATTTCACCTTTGACCATTTGTTCCTCAACACCAAGATAAAGTTGACCAGATTTGGTGTGGAGGATTATGATTGGGGGAATTAGCATTTCAAGCTATCACTACAAAGTTAGGGAGTTCACAAAACCAATTATGGAGACCTAAGGGGCGCAGGTTAAGAGTCACCTTCCTTGGGTAGATACTCACTCATCTCTTTGTGGAGAGAGATTTCATTCTTGAGGAGGAAGTGCTCTACTTAAGTGATGGAGAGGAGGAGATTATACATGATCAAGAGGATGACCATGATCATCATGAGGATGCATAGAGTGAAGACAAGGACAAGGATGAGCATGTGGATGATGGGGAGGATGAGGACTCTAAGTGATTGATTGGATTTGATTTTTGACATATTTTTATACATTTTAATTATTTGAAAATATATAAAGTTCTATTGTATATACCATTACTAGATTTAATAAAGAAATAAATTTAATATGCCTTAATTAATGAACTTGTGTATTTACTTGATCAAAAGTAATATTTACTTGATCAAAAGTAAATTTTACTTGATGGATGACTATATATACCACTTATGAATATGTGTTCAACAGATTCACGTTGAGATACATGCCTTACTAATAGTGAGGTTATTGAGCAATAGTTTTAGGGAGAGAATTCCTTCTCCATTATCGTCCTTTGAGATAGTTCATTCTCCCTCTTTTTCCTTTTGTCCATTCATGGAGAATGCACCTCAATCCTCAGACTTAAGAGTACCTTCACCCTCTTGTTTGGTTGACATCACATGTGCTTAGATGATTGAGTGGCTGAGGAGGGAGAGAGACCTCTAGTTGAGCGGGAGTTGATCAAAGAGTGTAGAGGAGCAAGAGAGATTATTGCTTGAGTGCAAGAGTAGATTGGAGAGTATAGAGGAGCAAGAAAGATTAGTGCTTGAGCTTGAGAGTAGATCGGAGAGTGTAGAGGAGCAAGAGAAATTAGAGCTTGAGCGTAAGAGTAGATTGGAGAGCTTGGAAGAGCAAGGTAGATTGTTAGTATAGAGAGACTCCTTTTGAGTGAGAGGATACTCTTGCTGCAAGGGAGGAGAGGTATTTGACCTTTATTACTTATGAGATAGAGAGAGGGAAAATATTGGCTAACTTGGACTTGGACATCCTAGGTGTTGCTACCATGGCTGAGGGTTATGGGGTCCAATTACAAAATCGTGCATGAGAGTTAGCATTTGCTATAAAGAGATGCAAAAGTGCACATGTTCAAGTAGAGGAGAGCTAGAGTAGTCTAGCTTAGGTGAGGGCTCATGTGGCTTATCTTGGATTGAAACTACATACTCTTGCTTGCTAGACCTAGACCCGTAGTGAGATGCCAACCTAGAGCGATGCTACCCATGTGTTACCCCATAGTGTTGTGACTCAAGAGACCCAAATCTTTGCCTCCCATTTCTTACCTCATAGTGTGGGGACTTAGGGGACTCATATTGAATTTAGAGAGAGGCTTCATCTATAAAGAGAGTATATTCCATGTATTCTCGTCTCAAGCTTCCTATGGAAGAAGATTATTGTTGTGGATGTTACTTGTTTGGCATCATTATGGCTTTGTGGTAGCATTGGTTTCCATGCATGGGAGAGTTGGAAAACTAGTCATGGCTGGTGCCCTCACACAAAATCAGGGCTTATAGGGTGGGTAGCGTGTCCTGGTGTTAGCCATTTCATCTAGTTATGTTTGGTACACTTTGAGGCTATCTTGTGGATAGATCTCCCTCTGAATGGAATGGAGTAGTTGCTATGGAGCATGTGGTAGTGGTCAAAACTCCCAGAGGGAATTCACATTGGGTCTTGCTCATGGCCTGTTGTTCTACAGATGTCCATCAAGATGATAAGTTCAGAGGACTCAGAGTTAGATCATATGAACATCTCACTTCATTAGGTTTACCTCTTTGTGATCTATGATCAAAAGATCATAGATAGCTATGCAATTTCTTACTATAGGAACCATCCACGTGGTACTATCCATCCTACCCACCTTTGTCCTTATAGGGCAGAGAGAACATCATATGCTTGGTCATTTGTCCCCTTGAATGCTTTGGTATATTTTTCAGCAATGATAGGCCCACTATTAGTTGGGCAGAAGAAGAGTGGACATTTAGTCAACTGAGTTCTTATAGTAGTGACTCATGTTCCCTTCTTGCTAGTGGTATCAAACATCAACACTTGGATGAGAGTGGCACCTTTGGTGGTTATTGAGTCCATTTAGGATTCAATATCATGTATATGGACACAAACTTGGGGATGCAATAACAACACTTAAACACCATATTACATCTTCCTCTTCTTCTTCACCTCCTTCTCCTCCAACATAGTGACTAACTTTAGTGGCTACACATTTATACACATCTTATGTACAGTTATACACATTTTACACATCTTATGTACCTTACTCTTTCTCATGCTTGTCTTTTCATTCTCAATTTCTCCTTGTAAAACTCTCATATCTCTTTTCATGTGATATATATCACTTGTGCCTTGACACTTTGCATCATTAGTGAACTTTATAATTGGGCGTCACTTGGTGTCTACATGCACCACCTACAAACAATGGGTGCCATTGTGCATCACCCTAACCCAACCGGCCATACTCAGCTTTGACACACACTTTGGTGCATGGCACTTAATGACACCAAGCAACATCTTGTCGCACATCATGCAACAACAACAAGCACCATTGCATGTTGCCCTAAACCCAATCAGCGCCACTCACCTTTGGTTCAAATTTTGGGGTGTGGCACTAGGTGGCACTAAGCATGAGTTGGCACTACTAGGAGCCAAGGTCAAGCACTTACAAGAGGCAACCAACACCAACAAGTGGCAATGCACTTCATAGTTGTAATACAGAGTCTTAATCAAGTCAATTTAACTCATCCTTATTATAAACATATTTGGGTTAGATTGTGGTGGTATATATTTGCTATCACTAGGGTATGATGAATTTGGAGTAGGATGTTTTTGCTTTGGGCTATAACTTGTAGTAGAATGATTGATTTCATGCTGAACTTGAGTTAACACTTTGAAATACTAGCTTATTTCCTAAGGAGATTTTCCTAAATGTAAGAGATTCATTCTCATTTCACAAGTGAGCTTTGACTCTAAACTCATCTCCTAGAACTTGTGTTTGTCTGCCCTAGCTTTCCTTTCATTGGCACTCAATTTCTTCTCAATTTCGACTTTCATCTTCTTTGTCTCTAATCTAACATGCTTAGCTTCTATTTTCATCAATGTTTTCTCTCTTTTCCTCATGTTGGTGGCTTGTAGCTCAACTAGTTGTAACCTCTCCTTGGATCTATAGTATTGGCCTTCAACATTGTGATTTTTGCTAAATGGTGATGCAATGATATATTTGGTGATATTTTGGATACCTTACTTGTTGATATTCCACATTTTCTCCTCTTTAGATCAAGTTCTCCTTCTTGGTCAAGGAAAGTGCACTCTAACCAATCCCTTGTAGAAGTTAGTGGAGGTGGTGTAATGAAAGGTGAGTCCTCTACTAGTGCGACAAATTCTAACTCCTTGGGTGATCGGATTTCATTATCCATGTAAACACTAGGTACACTTTCCAAACCTTGGGTGTTTAGGAAAAATTGGAGGCATGAGTCTAGGAGCACCACTTTTAGGGAGGTGGGAATTGAGAGCCCTCCTTAGCACCTTTATGGACCTCCTTGATGCCAACCTTGCCCAAATTGGGATTTAAATCTCCCAAACTTACCATAGTAGGTGGACTCATGTTTACTTTATTCACAAACATGTTTTTCATTCTAGCAAAATATGTGCACATTCCATTCAATTTATTTTCTATAGTTCTCCACCTTTGCCATATTTATTTCTCCATGAGACCTTCTCCAATAGACTTGTTCTTTAGTTAGTGAGTTTCTTTGTACAATTTCATTTACCTCAACCATTTCTTGTAAAGCCTATCATTTGTCATAGAAATAGAAAAGCCTTGCACTTCCCAAATCAAAAATGTTGCCATAAAACTAAAAGTAGTGAATTTTTGAATGTGCCTTTTGCAATTCCCACCATGAATTTGTGCAAAATGCTCATGGTCCTCCAAATAATATATAAGGGTGTGTTGCCATGAAAAACCATTCATCCTCTTTTGTTTAGCCAGGTATGGAAGAAGCAATCTTCAATAGTTCTACAAATTTCCCTAATAATTATTCAAGTTGCAAATCCAAACGTGAATCTATAGGTATTGGATATGCATTCAAAAGTGAACCTCTTGCACTGCAACAAGGTACTTGATCTCCCATTGCTAAACTTTTATTACACTTTTGGAATAAATCACTTGGACCCCATTCAATTTCTTGGTTGCCATTGGGTGACATGGATCACTTTCCATAACTATCTACTAAACTCATATTGTCCTTTGCTGCACTAATTTTTGGAAAGGAGCCATCACACCCATACAAAACTATAAATTTGTGAAAATAAACCACCACACCAATGCAAAATTACAAACACACCACTTAGTTTATTGATAGAAAGAGCATTTGCACCCAGAATGGTGAATTTTGAGTGCCAATGCTTAACGTGGGTTTAGTCATTCTGCGTTTGCACTTAAATTCTTGGACAGCTAGACTTTGTTCTTACAAATTATTTCTTCTACAGATAAATAAACTACAAATACTATGGGGTGTTACAACATAACATTGTAACTCCTTGCAAGTTTAGGAATCTACCGACTCCTTCTTCACTGCATCAACCAATCCCTTGTGATACCGAGGTGCAGCTGGAGAGAAATGGCATAGGAAGAATTGCAAGAGTCACAAGGGATCCAAGTGCTTGCCCCAAGGTAAGGCAAGTTCACTTAGGGAGGAAACTCATGCAAGGAGCTTGTTTTGGAGTTTGGGCCAACTATCCCAAATTTGTTAAGTGTTTTATGAAGTTTAACTTTCCAGGGAGGTCATAGGGGAAGAACAAGAGAGAGATTGGATGAAGGATATCTAGTGACAAGAAGCACAATGCACGCAAAGCCATTCAAAGTGAAATCCAATCTCAAACTATGGAATTTGGGATTGTTTTATGAGCCCTTGGTTATCTTTTGCAGCACTGCAGCTAGACTTGAAGGATTCTCCTCAAGAAATTCATGGTATGGCATTTTTCCATTCTCACTTTGAAACTAAAATGTGAATAAGAAATCATGGAATGCATACAATTTGGAATTGCAGATGTGGATCCTATTCCTTGTTGCCTGCTCGGATGGTTTGGTAATCATGGTATGAATAGTTCTATTCCCAGAGGAAGATTAGGATACAGGAACTCTTGAAGATGGTATATTTGGGGCTTGTGCCTTCATGGACTCCTCTTGGCAGAGCCAAATGGAATGCTCCTAGTATTAGCACAATTACCAGAGGTAACACATGAAAATATGATGGAGATAGATTCCAAGAGGTTTTACATTATTATAGCCAAATTCATGATTACTTGGAGGATTACCCGATCATTTTAAATAGATACATGGTGGTAGTAGTAGAAAAACACTGCATTAAGTTACATGGTGGCTTTTCTAGTGAAATTTGACAATGGATTTCCTACTTCTATGAATGAAGAAGATTGAAAAAGAAATGGGCTTGTTTCTTGAAGTCTTACAAGGAAACTTGCCTATGGAGAGAGAAATTGACAGGTGAAGGTCTGACTGATAAGGAGATAAAATATGGATGGACCACTGTTGGGGACAAGTCAAACATATGTGTCCCCATTTCCACCAAATGGATGCCTTGTTTGGAGGAAGAGCCAATATCTCTCTCCCTACCCTTGTAAGAATGGAAATGGTACCAGAGTTCAACATTTCTGAATTGTCCATCCGAGATGATGAGAAATGCAGTCTATAGACATAGACAAAGAGGGTTCCAAGGAGAAGGAAGAGGAGCATGGAGAAATGTCCAAGGAAGACATGCCTTTGTCAAGCACTTCTCAAGTAGATTTCTCACCATCCTCTTGTACTTTGCATGAATCAATTCCAATGACCATTCCAAGTACACAAGAGGACACACCTTTTGGATTCATGCCTATGGGATCTGCATGTGAAGCATGTGGACTTGACATTGAGGAAGATATGCAAGTTCCAATTTGATGGAATAGAAGAGTAAGAGAGGAGACCCCAAGAAGGATTCCATGTACACAAGTGGATAGTGCTTTCATATATATCCCAAGGGAATCTGCAAGAAGTGAAATATTTGGACTTCACATTGAGAAGGATTTGCAAGTTCCACTTCAAAGGGAGCAAGAGTGCAAGGTGAGACACTGGCAGGACAAGAAGAAATCCCCACAACAGTAATGGACAATGGAGATAAGTGAATTGAGAAGATGAGTGAGAAGGTGAGCCATCATGCAAGAGAAGGAAACCATATAAGCCAAATTCAAAGGCTTGTTCCTCATTAAATTTGTTTGCATAAGATATTGCCAATCTTACAAAATTGAAGGCTAAGTCCTTGGAGGTAAGGGAGAGGTGTAAGTTGGAAGAAACTGATGCTTAGAAGACAAGTAAAATAGAAAAGATTCAGGTGAAGGTAGAAGTGGAAGAGAGAAAGAAAACACAAAAGTTATAGGCAAATGAGAGAAAGAAAGCACAAAAGTTAAGATTCAAAGAGAGAATTGCCAAATCAAGGGAATAGTATGAGATGATATTGGAATTAGCAAAGGCTGGTAAAAATTTGGAGGAAATTCAAAGTCTTGTCACAATGCTTGCATAGATAGATGAAAGCCAATGTACCATGGGTAGTGATAAGTGGTAGCCCACTTTCTGGTGCTATTGGCTCCAGACAGATTTGATAGAGCATGATAGAAAATCTGTATTGTAATATGTAAAATGTTATCAATCAATAAAGTTCATTCCGTTGGATTTGCTTGGACAGTGGAGAGTTCTCACAATCAATAAAGTTCAGTCCATTGGATTCACTCAGATAATGGAGAGTTCACCCGATCAATAAATTTCATTCAAAAAGAAAGAAAGAAAATTACAAAATCAAAACAAAAAGAAAATCACAAAATTATCACTTTCACTCTAAAATCTAGCCTGGATTACTCCTAAAGGAAATGGTTCATCCAACTCTGAGTGCCATTCCATTCCAAAGATGCAATATCTGCACATTTGTTCTACCTTTCCCAAACTCTTGTTGCTTCTTGTCTAAACTTTTTGATTCCGTGGTATTGTCTACATGGTGAGCTTCCCAATTCACTTTTTGCACAAGTTCACTCCTTCAAATCCTTCAATGCACACTCTAATCAAGGGTGAGTACCTACTTGGCAGTGAGCATTGAAGACCTACTATGAAATTCCTCACCTCTACTCTTGCTTAGACATTGAAACAACATGCAAAATGTAGGACATAAAACTTGCAAAGAAGTGATAACACTCTTTACTTTTCATTGAAGCTTGTAATCCAAAACAATGAAAGAAATAATAAAAAAACATGAGGGCAAGAAACACTATACCTTATATACAAGTTTGGCTCCAAACCAAAGGGATCAAAATCCCAAGTGAATCTTGAAAAATCTAAATCTTGAATTGTCCTTGCTGATTCTATTATCCTAATCCTATCTTATCCTAATCATTTTCAAATTGATTTGGCTCCTACACGTGTTAAGGGAGATATCAGACCCCACCTAATCTATTTTTAGTGTACAACCCTAAGTACCTAAGCCTAAGTGCACTCATCTTCAAATTTATACAAGTCCAACTGACACTTGACTTTGAGTGCACTCCTTCAAAATACATATAATGCTAAGTGTAGGCATGACTACGGTACCCACATTTTTCATCTTTTTTTGTTTTAAAGAAGACGTGCATTGGTAAAGCCAAAGGAGGGCTAAATAGAGAAGAAATAAGAGTAATTGTGTGTTTGTGTAAACCCAAAGTTGACATTGGGTCAAAGTTAAAAGGACTCGGGTTGGAAATAAGGAAGTATGAAGATGATGACAAAGGCTATCTTATTGGGGGCCACCCCCTGATCAAAAGAACCTATAACAACCTTCCTTGGGTTCCGCCAATCAAGAAAGGGCACGGGAAGAAAGTGACTACCTCGGGACCAAGATGTTCTTGAAAGTGACAAGAAACAAACTCATAGAATCAATGAGTAACACGCAAAAGTGACTGAAGAATGACAGATCAACAAAGGACTATAAAATTGAGATTTCAAGGAGGAAATGCTTCAATGTCTAGATGCTATCCTGTCCCTATTCAGAGTCAACCCGAAGGAAGGCAAATTGTGAGTATGCAAGAGGAGTGGGTTAGAGTCTTGGGTTTGATATTTCATAGATAGAGAGTGATGAAGCATACAATGGCCCTGAAAGTGAATAAGCAGAGTGTGGTGAGTGGTCTTGCAATGCATACATTAGATGTAGTGGCAAGGATCAAAGTCTTATCAAGACTTTGTATCACATTTTTGGCATGGAATTGGAATTTGAGTTTTCCAAGGTTCACGGCAAAGATTGCTACTAGCGATTGCAAGGATGGGCCTAAACATAAATGGAAAGAGAGGAAATCTAGCTCAATGGACTGAGTTGGATTGGAGATAAGTCTTGGGGAGAGAAGCAAGAGAGATACAAGGTGTCACCTTCTATCGGAAGTGTAATGCTTTGAAAGAAACTGCCGAGGTGAAGAATTCTTTCAATAGACCTTGCACCAAGAATGGGTACAAGGTGGATAGTTATAAGGATCTAGTTCAAAGAGAGATGGTGAGCCCAATGGTAGTTATGTTCAAGCTAGAGCAAACCACTTGTGTAATGATGTAGCAAGCAATATTCTCCCATCAAATGTTTGTAGGAGAGGCTGTGGATTGGCATAAGGTTTGCACTAGCACGTGGGGCAGACCATCACAAGTTGGAGAATGGATATGCAGCCCCACTATTTTGTACCCTTCATGGCTCATTTCTACTTTGGGCTGAATCTGTTGAGCTTGGAGGAGAGAGGACAAATGCGGTCCCACTTTCACCCTTATTTACAAAGGGAAGTTGATGCGGATGAACAATACTACATTGAGCAGGTTTGTGAAGGTGATGATTACTACCTAAAGAGCAGAAAGGAGAAGATAGTGGTAGTAGATATTCCCATGCCCAAGAAGTGGAGTAGACCCAAATCACAAATTATGCTAGGGCAGCCTTAGTAGCTACAAAAACTCAACCCAAAGTCTGCATTGGTGGAAATGAAGGCATCAACTTCAGAGAGGAATCAAAGGGAGAAATTGAGTCAAAGGGATAAGCCTTGGGAGAAGAAGAAGAATTTACACTGCAAAGCAAAGAGTTGTCTAGTGGCAGTGAAGGAGAAATTGAAGTCCAGCAATCTAGAGAAGGGATTGTGGAAGCGGAGAAGCCGAGTCTGGAGTTGTCAACAGCCAAGCACGAGTATGAGAAAGAAGAAGAGGTACCTTGGTATTTCCAAGGGTCACCAGGGAAAAGAGAAGTACTCAAGTAGTTATCATTAGACCAAGCAAAGCTACAGCTGAGGAGGAGAGTTTGCATGGAGAGACATTGAAGAAACAAAGATAGCTTCTTTGGGGTAAGGCACCTGTTGTAGAACTACCTACCAAAGGCAAAGATATCAAAGACAGCAAGGGAAAATGTGATGGATTTTAGTATCTATCAAAGATTGTATGTCCCTTGTTGGTGTTTTTGCAGGAGAAGAAAGTAGAGATAATGAGATCTCATCCGGAAGTGAGGGATGACTTAGCAGTCACAGCAAAATGGAGTGAGTGACCTCATTGTTGAGAAGCAAATTAACTCTAGTAGATATGGAAGCCAAAGAACTTTGGGTGGAGGAGTTCTTTGGAGTAAAAGCTCAGAAGCTATGAAGGAGGACTTAGTGAAGTGTCGTGAGGAATTGAAGGAGAAGCTAGCATAGGTCAAGGTAATAAAAGAGAAATTGCTGATGCATGAGTGGAGGTTATATATTCAAAGGCAAGTGCAGCATTGATGGAGCAAGAGTTGGAGAGTATGAAGAAGAGTGCGGCTGAGAAGGACCAAGCTTGGCAATGAGAGTTAACAGAGCAAAGTCATGAGGAAGAACAATTTTGAGGATTGTTGAGAGGAGGTGAGGATCAACTAGTCTTGAATAGACAAGAGAAAGAAGCATTTAAGGTTGAATTTGAGGATGAGTTGATGATGTATCAGAATGAGCTGGAGGAGGAGAGAAGTAAGGAGAAGGTAGTTCCAAGGGTGGAGTCGGATGCAATAGGAGCAATGGTAAAGGAATTGAAAGCAATGCTCAATATTGAAGTCAAGATAAAGTTGGAGGAAGCAAGACTACACAAGTTGAAGTTGTTGGTGTAGGAGACACGAAAGAGGAAGGCAAAGGAATTGAATAATCTTTTGATTTTTTTGAAAGACCAAGTTGATAGAAAGATGTTAGAGGTAGGAGATAATGTGAGTCTGAGATTAGATCTTGATAGATAAGACTTGGATAGACTTTGTAGTGAGATAAAGTTAGTGAAGAGTACAAAGTAGTGGAAGTGGGAGTGAAAGTGTCTTTGGGTGAGTTACTTGAGACATTAGAGAAGAGTGGGTCAGAAGATAATGATGTAGATAGAGTAGATAGGAGTGCAACTGTAGTTCATAGTGAAGAAATAGTAGAAATAGAGGATTTGGGCATAGAATTAGAGGGACTCAAAAAAGGGGAGATTGTTGAAGGAACATTGGGTTTGGAAGCCAAAGTTGAGGTTAACATCAGATCGGATTAGTAACAAACTTGAGATTTGGAGAGGCAGATTTGAAGAAGTGCATTATCATTTTAGATCTATAGGTTGGTAGAGTTGTTTTAGAATGGTATAGTTGTTAGTTAATTGTTGAAGTGCTTTGCCTATATAAAAGAGGTATGCATAGTCTTATGTTGTTTAGTATTCATAACTTTTGAAAATAGATAAAGCAAAGTGCTGAGATCAATGCTTGTGGTGTAAGCTTAATTTTGAGTATCAAGTTTGTGTTTGTGTTTGTGAAGGGTGGGAGAAATTCAAAGTGCAAGTTAGTGTGCTTGTTGGATGTTGGATTCCACAACACTAATTTTCATTCTGTGTGTTTGATCCTGAGTGAAGTGAAATTGAAGCAATGCTTTGATAGATCTAAGAGGAATTGTAGTGTTGGTAGTATTCTGCATTTTTCATTTGCAAGTGTAACATGAGTTTGATGTAAAGCAATTTCAATCAAGGAAGTTTTACCTTTAGTGGAGGGGTGGGAAGGCAATTCTGAGGCAAAGTCATTTTGTAATGAAGTAGCCATCTTTGGGAGAATCTAAGTCATCACAATGGAAGTTGGTTTGGAAAGATTGGATAGTATTGTGATTAAGGAGTGTTAATTTGTGACAATTGTGATCAGTACTTGTTACTCTCTTTTGGGTGTGGCTTCTACCTAAGAGACTAAAAATGAACTCAAGAAGAACTAAATTGGTACGATTTACCTTGTATTTGACCATTTTTGACTCGTATCTTTGTGAGAATAAAATTTTACTTATTGATTACCGCAAAAGTGATACTTGTTGGGTTGTCATAATGATTGGCCTACTTAAAGTGCTTAAAATTTTACAAATTTGAGTATCTATAATGTTTAAAGAATAGGGGAACACAAGAGAAACACAAAGTTTAGTTCTTTAGTACTCTAATCTTCCAAAGGAGCTCTTTGTCTTTATTATGTATCAAAAAGATACATTCAAAGCGAGCTTCACCCTTGGATCAAATATGGGGATTGGTGAGATGTCAAAAATCTCCACACTTAGATTAGCTATATGGATTGGTGACATGTTGATATTTGTCCTATTTGGTTACTCAAACTTGTTTAATCAAATGGAATCTTTGGTAAATCTTCCTATATGATGCTTAAAACCACATGAGGGAGATATTGTTGGAAAACTCTTGATGAAAAAACAAGATGGGGATATTAATACAATTTTTGAGCCCAATTCATCCAGTTAAGCCTCCAAAACTAGCTCTCAAATTTTTTGGGTGTTTTTATCCTCTCTCCTATTAGTGAAAGTACTTTTTTGGTGATATCTCTATATGATCTACTTAGACTATCATATATATAATATCACTAAAAATATAACTAAGCCAGTTTCCACCTCAAGATAATATATTTAGCTAATGGTATGATAAACTTCCCCCCTTTTAAGATACAATGTCCTCATTGCAAAGATGTTGCTCAAAAGATTGCACTAATATAGACGCATTGGTCAAGTTAGGTACAAGCTCCCATGCTGCTTCATACAATGAATACCTTTCACAATGTACAAGATATTCTAAACATGAATGGTGAATTGCATGGATCTATTTCTAGATAATGCATATAATTTCATATTCCTCCGTGCCATCAATGCCATCAATGAGTCTTGGACAAGGTCAAGCTTTTTGTACGGAAGGAAAGGAGAGTAATCAGGATGCATATTTGAGTAGCAAGGAAACATGGAACATTGAAGGGATCTTCATGTGTGGCTATAGCTTGAGATGATAGACCACTACAGTGATTTGATGGATGATAGGAAAAGAGCCAATAAAATGAGGTTTGAGCTTATGAGGGTCAACTAATGTGAAGTTGGTTGTAGACAATCACAATTGATTCCCAATACTAAACTTCATTTGCTTATGATGTGTATCTATATCTTTTTTTTGTCAATTTGGACTATTTTCAAACTTGTGTTTGGCATTCTCCACACCTTGTTGGATTTTAAACACAAAAGTGTTTACAACATTAACTTTCATAACTAAGCTTGATTGGGTAAGACTTTGCCAAGCTTGAGTATGTGAAAGGGTGTTCTCTATATAGGAGGAAGAATGGTGTGACCTATATAGATATATTCATTAATTGTTATAGATAAATTCCACCAGTGGAAGTAAGGTGTTCCAACTTTCTTGCTCCTCTAAGGTGAAGCCTAGATCATAACCTTGATAGTGCAGTTTTCTTGCTTTTATTGTCCATTGGTTTATGGATGGTATGCCATGGATATGGTAGGTTTATTTTAGATGCCAAAGAGTGTTTTCCACAACAAACAAGTGAATTGAGTGCCCCAATTGATGATGAGCACTAGAGATAGGCCGTGGTGAGGAAATACCATAGTAAGTAAAATTTAGCTGATTGAGGAGCAATCACATCCTTGATCGTAGGACACACATGAGTTGTTTTGTTGATTCATCTACAAAGTCTACAATAGAGTCAAAACATGAGGTTGTCTTGAGTTGATCTTGAGCAATTCAAAAACAAGATCCATGTTGACTAGCTCCTAACATTATGTAAGAGTAAAGAAAGGTTGAAGGAGTCATGTGGGAGTCTAATTAGAAGCTTTATTTTGTTGACAAAGTATGCAACTTCAAACATACTCCATCACATTGTTTCTCATCTTGAACCAATAATAATGGTATTTGACTACATCTAAGATCATGTCCATTTGAACATGACCTGCAATAATGGAATCATAATATTTTGCTAGGATGATGGTTCTTAGGTATGGATCATCTAGGATCCATAAATTTCCATCACGAAATATGAGTCCTTGGGTATTGGTTATGCCTTTAGATGATTGAGTTCTTACAATTTGTGGATTAGTCTTTGTAGCAATAAGAATCTTTGGCTAGAAATTTGGGTTCATCTTGACCTTTACAACCAAAATTTTCACCATAAGTATTTGGATGAATGCATCTACAAGTTACTTCTTGCCTTCCACATATGTGATTGTTATGTTGAACCGTTGTCTCTACTCTGCCCAACAAATCTCTCAAAAGGGCAAATGTTTTTATGTCTCAAGGTAAACTTGTGGTTTGTGGTCTATCTCCACTATGAGTGCTTTCTTGCAAATATATTGCTTCCAATGCTTGATTGCAAGGACAATACAAAACTCTTATTTTTTGATGGTGTGATAGTTGTGCTTTGCTGATAATAACTCTTGAGAGAAATATTCAAATATATACCATCCATCACTCCATTCATGTTGTAGGATTCTTCTTGTCAAAATGCTTGATGTATTTTTAGCCAGATTAATTAGACATGTTGGATCATACCATTTCAAGATTGATGCATGTAACAATACATCTTTCCATTCTTGAAAGGCCAATTCTTGTGTAGTTCACCACATCCACTTCTTTCCCTTGCCAAATAGTGCCATTGAAGGTTGTCTAACCTTGGAAACATCCTTGATAAATTGATAATAGAACCCAATCAATCTCAAAAAACTCTTGAGTTAAGTGTGATTGTTGGAGTGCTCCATTTTTGAATGAAATCTATCTTATTTGTTAAAACTTGGATATCTTTTGCATTTACTCCATGCCCCAAGTAATCTACTTCAAATTTGCTAAACTTTCACTTTGAGACTTTTGCATACAATTTGTTCTATCATAGAATCTAGAAGACGTCTTGCAAATGTTGCTTGTGCTTCTTCATTGTCCTACTATAGATAAAGATGTCATCAAGGAAATTGATAAAAAATATATCCAAGTATGGACAAAATATGACATACATCAAACTCATGAAAATGGTTGGCATATTGGTGAGGCCAAATTGCATCATTAGGTACTCAAAGTGACCATACCTTGTTTGCAAGGCAATTTTGTGTACATATTCTTTTGTGGTCTTGATTTGGTTATAATCACTCTTTAAACCAAGTTTGATGAAGTGTTTTGCTTTATTGAGTTGATAAAACATGTCATCCATACAAGGTAATGGGTATTTATTCTTCACCATTTGTTTATTTAGGTTTTAGTACTCAATGCACTTTTCTATTATATAGTTCTTCTTCTTCACAAACAAGACAAGAGCTCCATATAATGATATATTGGATTGGATAAACTCTTTCTGCAGCATATATTTAATTTGAACCTTGCATTCCTCCAACTCATGAGATGATAGTCAATATAGGACCTTACAAGGAGATGTCTTCCCAAGAAGCATCTTGATTTTATAATCTACTCTCCTTTTTGGTGGTAATTTTAAGGGTAAATTATCAAAAAAGACATCTTGAAACTAATTAACAATATTTTTCAAATCTTAAAGAATTTTTTCATCAAGTTGTGTACTCTGCACTTCTCTTATTAGGTTCATGAAACATCTATATATCTTCCCATAGTTGTTCTTATAATATAGAAAGGTAGTTTTTACTATTTTCTTTCTCCAATCTATCATTTACATTTTCTCCTTGAGTCCCTTCCTCTTGTGGGACTCCACCTCTCCTTTCTTTGACCCGTTCCCATTCTCTTTGGAGCAGTCATGTTCCTTTGTCTCAAAAGTAAATATTGCACAATTTCATAAGAATTGATCCACCAGAATGTGGTGTTTTAGCTCAATAATGCTACGTTGGGTATACACTTTCACCTCTTCCAAGCACTCTTGCTATTCTTTAAGCACATTATGCAAATATTTTGTACCATTACCTCTTTGTAAATTTTCTCTTTCAACTCCCATTTAAATTATCAAGAGTTTTTGTTGGATTCATATCAGTAATCATTACTTGCAAATTATAAAATACATCCAAATATTCTTGTATGTTGTTCTTTTGCTTGAACCTATATAGTCAATTTTGAGCTATCTGCACAAAATCCATAGATTGGAAATTCTTTAATAACCTTCCTAGCATTGCTATCCAAATGATCTCTCTTCCTTCTATCAACATTGATAGTTCCTAAGCAGTGTACCATATGAGAGCTTTATCAATCAAGTACTCAATCAAATCAATCAAATACGTATGTAGAATGATCAATGATCTCAATCGTAAATAATCAGAAGTATTGATTCATTCTTGAGATCTAGTTTTCCACTATCTCCATGGAATGTTATCCCTTGTAACTTGATATTGCATATCTTCTTCATCCATAGGAACAATATGGTTTCATTGTTCATCATGGTTGGTGTAATCGGCATGAGTGACTCTTTAAGTACTTCAACTATTATAACTGGATTTTAGGATGATTCACTTTTTTGTACTACATGATCATTCCTGAAGGTACTAATTTGACTTTGTAAAGCCTCCATTGTCATCTTGATCTCCCAAAACTCATTCAATATCCTTTGCATTCCTTCCATCAAATCTTTCTTGTGGCTCAATGATTCATATACATAGAAAATGTTCAATAGATACTTCCTACTTTTATAGAGTGTCAATAATATCATCTGGGAAGGAGCATAAACTATTGGGACTATCATTATAACCTTAGAGGCTATCACTTGTTGATATTTCTCCTCACTAAAATTATGGACCACAAAATCTTCAACCTAATTACATGATGAATTTCTATTTGAGTGTTAAAAGGGAAATGATTTCAGATCTATTATATTATAGCAAAATATAAATGATCAAATCTCATTCTCTATCATATATCATCACATATAAAATCATAAGCTTTAGCAAATTCATTATTATATTTATGAACTCAAATCCAAAATGATAAACAAGATATAATCTCACTTGCTCATATTGGATGTATATAATCTTGATATGGAATATATTCAAAAACAGAAAGAGAAGTGCAAGAAATTTTCCTCTAAGAATATCCATCTCATCCTCGCTCTATAACACCCCCAATCTATTGATTGCACTACTTTTTCTCCCCTCAAAATTACTCAATCTTAATAGCCCTATTACTTTTTCTCCCCTCAAAATTACTCAATCTTAATAGCCCTATTCCTCCAAGAGGGATGATCTACTCATTTGAATTAAAATATTTACTTTGATACCATTTTAATATTCCAAGAATTAAAAACCTCAAGAGAAACACAAAGTCTAATTCCTGAATATTCCCATTCCCCAAAGGAACACCTTGTCTTTATTGTATAACAAAGAAGATCCAACTCAAATGGAGTTCTACACTTTGATCAAATATATGGATTAGTGATATGCCAACAATCTCCATCCTTAGATTAGATATATAGATTGGTGATATGTTGATTCTTATTTTATTTGGTTGGTCAACAAGTTTGACCAAAAAGAACCTTTGTGCAATCTTCTTATAAGAAGCTCAAAATAGCATAGGATGAGATACTATTAGAAAGCTCTCAATGAGACAAATGAGAGGGGAGAAAGAAACACCATTTATTTATTTAAAGCGGAAACATATTTAATTTAAAGGGGAAGAATCTATTATTTTTTGAAGTCTATTTTATCCATTTAGACCTCCAAAATTAGCTCTAAAATTTTAACATGTTTTCAACCTTTGCCCTATTAGTGGAAGTAATCTTTTGAAGGCACCTCTATCTACTATACTTAGACTATCATATATAGAATCCTTAAAAATATTACCAAGTCAAGTTCTATCTCTAGATAATTTACCAAGCTAATGGTATTACAATACCTAGTCCTTACTAAAGAGTGCATGTCTAATTGAAGGACTTCCTTTTGGGGGAGTGCATTGGGTTGGAGCTACCAAGTGTGAAATGCTTCATTCATCTCTCAAGATCTAATCAATTGGTCTGTTGGTGCTTGATACCTAGCAGTCTCCAGCAAGAAGGTCTGGCATACTTCATTGAACTTCTTATCCAAATGCTCCTTGTAATACTAGTAGCTAAACATATTATCTAGATGTGAAAATTGGTTTGATAAAATTTGGAAGGATCTTATATGTAATGGATTAAGTAGATTAGATAGAGGTGTCACCAAAAGAGTACTTCCATTAATATGGTAAGAGTTGAAAACACACTCAAAAATTTAGAGCTAATTTCAAGAGTCCAAAGTAGAAAGTCTTCAAAGGTATTCTCAAAAATGAAAAGAAAATTTCATTCTGGAACAAAAGTGTGCCCTATCCCCCCATTTTGTGTCTCAACAAGTGATTTCCAATGATAACTCACCCATGTGATTCTTAGCTTCATATAAAAAGATTCACTAAAGATTCTATTTGGTCATACTTGTTTGACTAACCAAATAGGATAAAGATCAACATTTCACCCATGCATGCAAATCATCTAAGGGTGGAGCTTGTTGACATGTCTCCAATCTATATATCTGATCCAATGGTGGAGCTCCCTTTTAGAGGATCCTCTTTGTTATATAACAAAGGCAAGGTGCTCCTATGGGGCATTGGCATATTGAATGTTGAAGCTTTGGTTTTGCTCTCTCGTGTTTCTCTTGTGGATTCTCATATCCTTAGAACATTGTAATATCAAAACAGATATTTCAAGGGTTTAGAGTGGATCACCACTCTTGGAAGAATACATGCTACAGAGATTAAATAATTTTGAGGGGAGAAAACATGATGCAATTAATAGACTAGGTGTGTTTTAGAGAAAGGATGGGATGGAGACACCTAGAGGAAAATTTCTTGCACTTTGCTTTTGTTCTTGAATCCATTTCACATCAAGATTATGTACATCCAACTTGAGCAAATGAGAGTATATCTCATTTATCATTTTGGAGTAGAGTTCATGGACATAGTGATGAATTCACCAAACCTAGTGATTATACCAAAAGTGATATATGATAGAGAGTAGAATTTGATCATTTATATTATTTTATGATGCAATTGATCTGAATATACCAAATCTTCTCTCTTTTAATATACAAGTAGAAATCCAATATGTGATTAGATCAAAAGTGATATTGGAATTTTGTAGTCCACAACTTTGATGAGGAGTATTATCAATGAGTGATAGCCTCTAAGGTCCCAATGGTAGTCTCAATAATCCATACCTCTCTTGAGTGATCATATTAACCCTCTACTGAACTAGTAAGTAGATATTGAGTGTTTGCAAGGTGTATGAATCATAGAGCCACAATTTTAGGGTCTAATACAAGGAATGGAGAGGATGTTGAATGAGTTTTGGGAGATCAAGATGATCATGGAGGTATTGCAAAGTCAAGTATGTACGTTCAAGAATGATCAAGTAATGCAAGAAGTGGAACCATCCCAAAACTTGGTACCAATGGCCAAAGTACCTAGAGAGTCATTCATTCCGATGACACCAATGCTAGTCAACAATGAAACCATATTGTTACAGAAGAAGGTATGAAACATCAAGCCTTACAAGATAAAACTCCATGGGAATAGTGGAAAATTGGATTTCAAGAATGATACTTTTTATTATTTATTTTATTATTCACAACTATTTATTTTGCTACATGTTTGCATGTGGGTACTTGACTAATAAATCTCTCACTTGATATGATGCTTAGGAATGATCAATATTGGTAGAAGAAAGAAATATCACTTGGATGGCAATGCAAGAAGGAATGCTGAAGAATTCCAATTTGTGGATTTTGTGCAGATGGCCCAAACTTGACTAGGAGGGTTGAAGCAAAGAACAATATACAAGATTACATGGAGGCATTTCTTGATCTATAGGTTATGATAATTGATATGAGTTCAATAGAAGCTCTTGATAATTTTGAATGGGGTTTAAAAGAGCTAATTCACCAAGAGGTAATGGTACAAAATCCAAACACTATTTTTGAAGCCATTTCTTGTACTCAAAGAATATAACAAGCAATTGCATGACATGAAGGAGTAGTCTCAACTCAACACTATTGGGTTGAAACACCACACTTTGGTGGACCAATTCCTATGGAGCACAATTTCTCCAAGGAGAACAATGACAAGTTGAAGAAAGGAGAGATGGAGTCCATAAGAGGAAGAGGCTCAAGCATAACAACAACATTGTTACATTTGCAACTAAGTTGGGCACATAGCCATCGATTGCCATGCTCATCTTCCTAGAGGCCTCAGCCTTTGTATAGATGAACTTTGAATAACATAGAGAGATAAATTAAAGAAGAGGATACTGAAATCACATAATAAAACAAAGATAACTAATAAATATACCTCATGGCCTTACTAGACCAATGAAGAAGAGTAAAAGTGGGGGGGAGGAAGAGGACAAGTGTGCAAAGGTGGAGGAAGAAAAATGCACAATTGATTGTCATAAATTGGTCATAGAAAGCAATCGGTTGAAAGTATTGATAGACCTTAGAGCAACAAAGAATTTCTTGTCTTGCTTTGTTGCAATAAGGTTGGGATGGAATCGGAGAAGGATGAGAATGATGAAGTAAAGTTTCCTAAAGGTTAAATAGATAGGATTGAGTCTTTACCTAAAAAGGTAGCACTCTCTATGGGAGAATACCAAAAAGTAATTGAGTGGCAAGTGATATGATTAACTTGTTATGATGTTATCTTAAGCATGTCATGGATGGAGCATTACGATCCCACAGTCAATTGGAGAAAGAAAGTAGTAAGAACTGTCCAAGGGAAAAATTTTGGGATTAAAGAAATATCACAAAGGCAGGAACTGCCTCTTTATGTCATAGGGATAACACTTATCAATAAGATAGATAGATGTTTCATGAGTCTAGTAAGAGAAATTAAGAGTGCATAATTCAATGGACAAATTCTTGAAAAATTAAAGATATAGTTAATGAGTTTCAAGATATCTTTCCAAATGGTTCACCCTTATGATTACCACCAAAGAGGAGAAAAGATTATAAATTGAGAACTTTTTGGGAAGACATTTCTTTATAAGGCCTGATATTGACTATCACCTTATGAGTTGGAGAAAAATAAGGCTCAAATTGAAGATATATTGCCAAAAGATATATTGAATTATCCAACACAACGTATCACCATATGTAGCGTTGTCTTGTTTGTGAAGAAGACAGATAGGACAATGCATATGTGCATGGATTATCAAGGACTAAATCAACTAACAATGAAGAACAAATACCCATCACCTTGTATGGATGACATCTTCCATCAACTCGACGGGGCAAAACTCTTCACCAAAATTGATCTATGGAACAATTATAACCAAAGTAGTATTGTAGAGAAAAATGTGTATAAAAATACATTTGAACAAGATATGGTCACCTTGAATACCTGGTGATACCATTTGGCCTCACCAACACACCAACCATTTTCATAAATTTGATGAATGATATATTTCATCCATGCTTGGATAAATTTATTATCATTTTATTAGATGATATATTATAATCAACACCTTGATGATGATGAAACACAAACAACATCTACGAAGAGTCCTCCCAATTTTGTGATAAAATTAATTGTATGATAAAATCTCAAAGTGGTATAAAATACCCCATGTGGCTAGCAAGAATTAGTGCAACAAAAAAAAAAATGGGCTTGCAAATTTTGATCTAAAAGAATGACTCCACAACATCATTTATAACGTTCCCAAATTTGGCTATCCCCTTTAATTGATTTTCAAATCTTAAAAGCCTACCACTAGAAGCCTACCACTAGAAGATGGACGAATGCTCTTCTCAAAATAATTGTCTTCATAAAATGTAGCTGTACGGCACATTAAACCATTTCTTCTATGACAAAGACAAGGAAACCATCCCAACCGATCCACCTCAATTCTCTTCCACTCCTCAAACCTACTCAATTTTCCGAGCCTCCCTCCGCTTCTTCCTCCTCGAGGGTTTAAGCTCCCACATTCTAATTTCGCAGCATACATTCTCTTCTGCTTAAGAAAGCTAAATTGACCTGAAGGAAAACGAAAACTGCTACACCGGTGCAGCACGGGGGATGAGTTCAGCGTATGGAAATTCGAGCATGGCGGAATACGCATTGCGCTGGCCATGACTCTCCTCTCTAACATTCCAGCAAGATTTCCCCTGCTTTTGTTGTTATATCATCTCTCCTAAACCTCTCTCAAGGTCCTCTTATTCTCTACCCCCTGTCACTTCTCGAGCACGACTTCTTCTTTGTTTAGATGGAGGGCCTCCTGTCTATACCCTGTCGGTACTAAGACAGTACCGGCTAAGCAGGTCATAGGCCACCCGTCGCATGCATGCCAAGTTTTACTAATTGATATATTTCATGCGGCTTAGCACCACTAGTCCTATTCAATTATCCTTGTACGATTTCATGAAGGTTTTCCATCCTTTCTTGTTATCCTATGTGCGTCGCATTATTAAGCATAAATTTCAAGTAGCATGCACGTACTATGGTGATGCACTAGGGGTTTCAATTGGATAGTTTTAAAATTTTGTGATAAAACATGAAAAGAATTTGATTGCTTAGGCAAAAGGTTATATGGTTTGTGAAGACTTGTTTCATAACATTTTTATTGAGATGATATGCGTTAAAAACGATTGCTTGATTCAATTTCCACAAAACATTTCGTAGGTGATTTTACATGTTTTTCCATATTGCTTTATGGATATTATAGAATCAAAGAAGATCGGTTCATGTTCTTTTGAATCGATTAAGGTTCTTGATGATCACAGAAATTTCTCCAACAATGAAAGGAAATGGAACACATGCCCGAAAACATGCACATGTAAACAAGTACATGCAAACCGAATACGTGTTTATCTAAGCAACTAAGAAGTGACATATAAGATAAGATACGTAGCAAAGATTGGTTCATTCCATGGACATCGTATCGTGTGGTAAGCAGCATGTAGTGAAAGGAGAATGTGGATTCGAGATGCGAACAAGCAGAAACTGCATTTCAAAGCAAAGGAAACCGTCGAGCAAGTAGGACACATAATGGTAGTTGGTGGTAAATGAGTAGGAGCGAAGTGGATAGTGTATATCGCAAAAATCCATTAATTGTAAAACACTACAAGGGAGCGAAAAAACTTCACGAACGACGTCAGAAGTGGCTCAAGACAGTGCACTGAATATTCGTGAAGCAATGTACAAAGAATTTTATTTGATCTTTCGTATAAAAGTTAGATTATACTTATAAAAATGAATATAAAAATGTATGTAGAAACTAAAATATTCATGTAATTATATATTCTATTAAGAATTTTACTATATTTTGTTGGAATAAAAGTATATTTATTCAGAATATATGAAATTTCAGAAATAAATCAATAGCATTATAAGATATCTTAAAAGTGATATCTTCTTGCTCGGAAAGTAAACAGTAATTCTGAACTAAATGACTTTTATAGAGAGTGTATTACCTGTAGGAATAGCCTGTTGTTTAAGAGATAATTATCCTTAGAAGTTAGCAGCAGTAGGTCCAACTTGGACATCATGAATAAATGAGTTTTCCTGGCTCAAGATATGAGAGTTGTCTTTTTCACATGATTATCAACTAGAGGTGTTCAAGTCCTCTCTTGACTTGACTTTGGTCTCATCTGAATACGTACACCATAAAAAGGGGCCATCTACCTAGTCGATCCCTTCATAATTGTTACATTACTGTTTTTTTAGTTACTTGATGAGACCTGTGCTTCCTCTTGTTTACATCACTTTATCATCTTATTAACAAAAGTCATTGCAAAGATAACCTTCTTGCTTGCCGTTCATCATCCCAGTCCAGTATATCCAATATATAAACATTATCATCTATATCGATCGTGATATTCACATTATTCCTTGCTATGTAGACATGCATGATACAAATAATTTTACAAACAAACATATTGACCATTTGGTACCTGCACATGACCTTTTATGCTAGGTGGCTGAGATTTGCATACACACTTGAAATGCCTCTACATTTTCATGCTATATTTGTAACAGTTATAAAAGTATTAGACTAATTCACTCTCATTCCGATGTTATTGGAGTTTAGCTCCATTTTACTTCTTAGTTTTTTTCTTGTTCGGTTTGAAGGATCTTCCATTTTTGTTTGTTTACGTGTGTACTATGTGTTAGTGTCCCTTCTCGGTATCCTATCTGTGTCGGTTTTCCAAGGGTTGGGCAACGTTGATCCTTGTATTGGATACTGAAATTGCAGAGACGAATCTCTCAATAGAACTGTCTTTCAATTAGAACTGTAATGTTTTCTAGATTTTGCCTAAAGTCGTTGTGAAGATGCCTTATCCGTAATGTGAGAACCAATTCAGAGGACACCATTATCGTTTTGAGCGCCTGGCTTCTGTCGTTCTCTTGCCGACTTTTCTTCGTTCTTCTCATGCGGGGAAGCATGCTCAACCTCCGTGCATTTACCGTACAAGACGGGATGTACAGTACTGGGTCTACCACAGGATCGAAACTTTAGCCGATTTCGCCGTATGTTAAGTACATATACGAATTGTGCGAAAGGTCCAAATTAAAGCAAATCCCTAAACTCAAAAAGGATTGTTGAAACTTTGTATAGTTGATCGTAATTAACTATGCTTGCTGGTAAATTTTGAGATAGAATTGGGATCCAGCAGTACATCAATGACTTGAATTATTCTCGTTGGACACGGATAGTGTCTGTTCATTGTTCCACATATAGCATTGGCTTGCGCAATCCATGGGAAAGTGATGCCATTAGTGATGCTTTTTCGAATACTCTAATAATGGATACTCTAATTTGTACACTTGCATAGTTATGACATTTGGATGTTATAGTGCAGATTTCTCGTACAGCTACTAACTACTGGAACTTAGCGTTATTTACTTCCTATGTCATTTCCTTTTACGGCTTCATGGGGTCTGGGTCTTCCCATCCTTATCGATATCCTCCGGGTCGCCTTTTTATCTTCATTCTTCTACCCGGATGTCGGCTATGTTCATTATACAAGGTGTTCACTCGAGACAGGAA
Source organism: Lunularia cruciata (assembly GCA_948567375.1). Classification (NCBI taxonomy): domain Eukaryota; kingdom Viridiplantae; phylum Streptophyta; class Marchantiopsida; order Lunulariales; family Lunulariaceae; genus Lunularia; species Lunularia cruciata. The sequence goes on along the minus strand of OX419755.1, from coordinate 9,204,076 downwards.
GCAAAGAGTATAAAGCTGCAACGCTCGGCCTGAACGCATGTTGAAGAAGTACTCTGAGGTCATATGATTAGTTGCTTCATACAAGACTGTGAACCAAGATGTACAATCACACAGCCTTCTTATGAACATGCAACTGCAAAGTATTCCAGATTCAATGCTGACCTTGACCTGGGTACTGCAGGGATGCATATGGCACCAGTACGGCACCAGTATTGACGTGCTCCTCTATGGATACGAAGGTCAGCGACATCAGACGATGGTGCGGCGGAGAAGCTCAAGAATGTCTTCATATAGTGGCCTTGCTTTGTACCCTAAACTACTCATTGATGTCATTCAGACAAGGTCACAAGCTGCTAATTCTCAATACCCGTGACAGGAACTATGTACCCCCTACCCCTAACCTTAGAGATTGTTTCTAGGCAGATGATACTTCTAGTGGTTTTCCCGAGTTGTTGCAGGTGGCAGTAGTGAGAAGTGGTATTTCTATGTCTGTTAGTCGGGTGTTAGGTGCTAGTCGACTTCTTGCGATGGAGAAGGACACAGGGGGCATTAGACCGATTGCTATTTGAGATATCTTTTTGTGTTTGGTCAGTCGTACCATTGTCCTTTGTATCATTCTCACTTTCAACAACACCTTATGTCCACATCAGTTTGGAGTAGCTACACCTGAACAATGTGGGGTTGTGTCTCTAGTCATTAGAGCACTCCTAGATATCCATCCGGAGTGGGTCGTCCTACAAGTGGATGTTGAGAATGCTTTTAATAGCATCTCATGAGCATCCATCTTTAGAGAGCTTAGGGAGGTTGGTGGATCCTTGGCAAGTCTCATTCCTTTTGTGCGGTCTTTTTATAGCTCTCTTGCTTCCCTTTACTACCAGTATGGTGGTTCACAAGAGAGAGTCACTGTCTTGGAGTCAACTGTTGGTACACGTCAGGGACATCCTTTTGGGGTGCCCTTATTTGCCATGGCTCACTTTAGAGCTCTCCTATCTACTACTTTGGCCATGCCAGGTTGTGTATTTCCCTTCTTCGTAGATGATGCACACATCGTAGGCCTTGTAGATCAGATTAAGCAGGCCTTTGACTACTTGACTATCGAGCTACATCTAGTAGGCTTGAGATTCAAGGTGTCAAAGTGTAGGGCATGGTCCCCTTTAGGTATCCCTCCCCACCTTGAGCTTCCAGAGAGGTGTATCACATCCATAGATGGACTTCACATTCTTGGAGTGCTAGTAGGATCGGAGGATTTTGTCACACACTTCTTAGACGTTGCCCTTGCATAGGATGTTCTCCACGTGGATGACCTTCCATTACTAGGAGATCCATAGGTGGCATTTGGTATACTCTCTTCCAATATTGCTCGTCCACCATCCTACCTCATTCGTACAATTACTCACTCATTGTCCTTCCTATCACGTCTGAGAGCATTTGATAGGAGGATTATGGGAGTCTTTGGTGATATTATTGGACCGAGGACTTTTGAGTGTGTGACATGGGATTTGGCACATAGCAGAGGGCTCTACCAATCTCATGTGGTGGGGTTGGCTTGCTATCTATGGATGAGACGACACCTATAGCATTTTTGGGTTGTTGTGCTCTCTCGGCACTATCGTGCGTATATACATCGCTACACAACATACATCGCTGTCAACATCATACACTATAAAAGCACAACTCACACATAAGTCATACATAGACTCTAAAGTGCCACAATAATCAGATTGCTTAACACTTTCAACTCAACTCAACTCAGATCAGTACTTGATCTATCACTCTATAAACTGCCAACAACTGGGCACTGATTACAGTCAAGCCACACCCACTCAAGCATAGAGAATCCAGGTGACGCTCGCCGGCCTCTGTCCACCATAGCCAGGAACTCGAAGGCTCAACATCAGAGAAGTGAGCTCTCTGGAGCTCACTTCGAAACTATACCCCCTGGACTCGAGCTAGCCCTGAAACCCTAACGGTCTCACTGACGGCACACTCGACGGTGCAAACGGTGCAAAGTGACAGTGGGCCCCACCGTGAAGTCAGTACCCCGAACACAAAATCTAACCATCGGAAAGTAGTCCCTGAGAAACTGCTAGAATAACTCTAACTACCATCACTGGAACTCCAGTGTCCGAGCATCTAGATGCGGAACTACAAATGGCATGACAGCACCCCTACTTTCTTCTTGTTTTGTGGTTGTTGATAGGCCAATTTTGGAGACTTATGTGATAGAGGTGGAGTGAGGATCCGTTTCTCTCCATGTGTTATTGCGGCAGATGAGAGATAGTTTATCCTCACGAGCACAAGAGGATTTTCCACCTTTTACTTCACTATCATCAGATTGGACTAAAGGTTTATAGTCTTCCTTGATGGAGCGACAATGTGAGCATACGCCACATTCTCTCTTAGTCGACTCGTCCATTCCTCAGGTTACTAGAACATGTCTTTGCTCTGACAAGGGTGCAGGCTCTTGGATCCTAGCTTGACCATGCATTAGGGCATTTCAACTCGCACCAGCTACTTTCTCTATAGCAATGAGGTTTTGCCTAGGTTTTGTCCACCCATCTACATCTTCATTATTCACTTGTGAGTGTGGTTCTACACTAGATGCAGCAGCAGTCCACATGACACGATGTCCTTTTGGAGGAAAGAGGATAGTTACCCATAATTGCTCTACAGAGTGCAGTGGCTAGTGCAATCCATAGGAGAGCAATCAAATTATGTGATGTTTCTTTGGATGCTCCATTTGTGTGTAGACCGTATGGCTTTCATAGCTTGGATATCTTAGGTGCGGTAGTGCAGATTTCTCATATAGACTCTATTGGGGCTTAGTCCCATGTTACCTTTTTTGTCTCTCCCTTGTACGGCTTGATGGGGTCTTCTCATCCTTTGGTCTTCTTACGAGGTCGCCTACTTTTTCCCTAACAGGGGAAGAAGAAGCTACTAGGGGTATTCAATAATAGCTTTTTGAGTACCCATTGAAGACCCTAGACAAGTTTACGGAAATCAAACAAAGTTTCAAGGGTAACCGTGAAACAAATTTCGGAATAGTTTATGGGCACATCGTAAAATTTCTAAGGGAATTCATGACCAACAGAATTTTAGTTGCTTCTGTTGATATTAATTAATCCTTAATAGAAAAAAATAATATAATTAAATACTTCAATTCAAAATTTTCTCTTTTTTTATTTATTTATGTCTGTGGGAAAATCAGATTTCTTTTTCTTTTTCCTTTTTTCTTTTTTTCATTTCCTCGTGTCCTCTCGGAAAATTGAGCTTCAATTTCATGTCGCACAACTCAATTTGTGTTAGAGCTTCAATTTAGCTCAGGGAGTCTTCGTGTTTGAGCTTGGATTTAGCGGTAATGGTGTTCGAGCTTTTCACGGTGACTAGTAGAACTGAGCTCAACTCAATTTGTGTTAGAGTTTCAATTTAGTTCCGGTAGTTTTCTTGTTTGAGCTTCAATTTAGCGGGTAATGATGTTTCAGCTTTTCACGTTGACTAGTAGAACAGAGTTCGAGTTTCAATTCAACTCAAGTATTTTTTAATTTCAAGCAGACCAGACCAACTCAGTTGAGTTCGTTTCATGTAGACTAATTCGAGTTCATTTCGAGCAAAATAGGTCAAGTTTGTATCGCAAAGCTACAAATTTCATGCAAATTTGAGTTTGTTTCACATGGTTAAGATTGTCATGTCCAAGTTAGATGGTTCCATATAAAATTATTTTATATGGTTAGATTATTGTTCGTTTAGAGTTTATGTGTGATGGTTATTGATGTGTGTAACTGTGGATTTAATTTTTGATTGACCTTGGAATTGAAATGGCAGATGCCGAGATGTAATGATCAGAGAAGCTTAAAGAAAATCATTACAAAATCTATAAGACAACATATTCGGTTTGCAATGGAAAATCTACAATTGAGCAACAATGATAAATCTGAGTGGACCGAGTGGAACTTGGACAATGAATGGGACGAGAATGAAAATATTATAGATTTGTAGTTAAGGTGGTGGGAACGTGTAACAAGCTCTTGATTTTGCTACCAAGAGAACATGCAATCAGAAGTTCAGATTTTGTGTTGGACTTTTTCCAAACGTTGGCTTCCCTGGCTTTTAGCTTTTAGGTAGCTAACCAGAATGGACATAATGTCATTTCATGGAATGGTTAACATTATGAAACATCACAGCGTCTTGAAGAAAACTTACAGGAGAGACCCCTGTATGGATTCAAGTTGCCATTGTTTTTGGACAGATTTGGTCACAATGGAAATGGTGCATATGTAGCCCTAGGTTTGAATATTAGTGCCAGGTTCATCATCTTAATTACCAGAGTATTGGATGTAATTTTTTCCATGGTTGGCAAGGAGGTGAAATGGCACCACGGGGAAGAAAGACTATGCATTCTTCTTTCTTTGGTCAAAAAGGACTTTTTGGGTGCATTGGATTGGTGCAGTGAACAATATCCCCTTTATCACAAGACTAATAGTGGATGGAGAGTTATATTATAGCAAGAAGGGATCATATTCAATAAATGGTCAAGTTATTTGTGACAACAAGTGGAGAATTCACTTCAGTGGAGGTAAAGCTATGCACCTCTAATATGTAATTTATTATCATTGTAGTTGTTGTATTATATTGATCTTATATAGTTATTTTTTAATTTTTTGGATTTTCATTTAGGTGTATGGATTCTAGGCTCGTGCCATATTATGACTTACCTAAAGAAATCCACTACATTGTCCGATTTGAATCATCATGGAGTTTGTAAAATATTCAAGGAAAACTAATATTTATTAGGAAATTCTAGTTATGTCCTTATGCACCACATAGTCACCTCTTTTAAGAAAACCATGACTGTAGAGAATTTTTTTTTAACAAATGCCTTACTTGAACCAAAATACTTAATAAGTTTTATATTGGTATGTTAAAAGTACAATGACATTTGTTGATAGAGATCAAGGTCAAACAAAAGGATCCAAATAGGAGCTCATGTTTATTGAAATGGATTACCTCTTGTGTTATTCTTTATAATTTTTTTATCGATAGATCTGACATGTAGTTAATGGAGGATGGTGATTTTGTAGAGGAATTTGAAGAAATAGCAGATCATTCTATTCTTGTTTCAATGCATGAGGCTAGTAATAGTAGAGAGGAGACACAAAATTCTATTTTGCAACACTATTAATTATAACATGCAAGCAGGTGTATTACCTAATAATACTATTAGACCATGAAAAAAATTTTTCTTTTATTTAGAGGTCTTGGAAGAGCTTCAATGGTGGTATGCACATAGAGATTAGAGTAGTGAACTTTTTAATTGCAATTGTTTCATTGGTAGTTGCTTCATTGTTATTGAATTTTAGAGAGTTTTGAGACAGGTATTTGTAAACTATTCTTATGTTTAAAACATAAGTATGTTTCATGTTCCACAAGTTTACAAAGTTTCATGTTCCATGATTTGTGCCATGAATTTTGAATTTATTTTGTGGGAGAATTGAACAAGTTTCTTGAATTGTAAGAGAGATATCAAGACTATCAAATCATGAGCGAGACAACACAAATGTTTAAAATTGGAAAAGTAGGAAATAATATACAAAGGAAAGGAGATGTCAGCTAGAAAAAAAATTGCCCAAAAGGGTGAAGGGTTTAATGAAAAGATCGGATGTGGGTTTAACAGAAGTTCAGTGAGTGATCAAGCAATATCCAAGAAGGCAAAATTTTTTGGCAATGGGAGAAATATCCAAGAGGGGAAAAAAGAGAGGCCAATTGGACGGAACCAAATTTGAGATGAAGTGTTTAGGGTAAAAGATTACATTACATTTGCGATGGAATTGAATTCAAGAATGGGTTATTTTGAAGGAGATTATTGCATTTGTGCAATTCAAGACCATTCTTGCAAATTGTATCATTGAAGACCATTTTTACAAATTCATGCACACAATTAATCACTATTGGAGAGAGTTAAGAGAGAAGATATGAAGAGCAAGGAAGGAAAGATACAAGGAAATCAAAATCAAAGTGAAGAGTCAAGGTGAGAGAGAGAAAGCTGGAGAGAGACAAAACAAAGTGCAAAGGAGTGAGGTGAGAGAACAAGATATTGCAAAGGAGGAAGAATGAAGTCAAAGAACAGGACGGAAGTTCATCTGTAAACACGCTTGATTTAAGAGAGAATGCCAAGAGAGAAGAGAAATTGAATAAGAGAGAGAGAGATGGAGCAAAGTGCCAAGAGAGAAAGAAGAGTGAGGTGAAAAAATTTTTGTGAGGAAGAATGAGAAGTGAAGTGATAGAATGGAAGGAGGCCATCTGCGAAAAATCTTGAGGCATAAACACTCAAGGTGAAAGACAGAAGGGAGAGACAAAAGGTATGAAACCCCAAGAAGAGATAAAAAGGGAGGGACAAAGGTACAAGATCCCAAAGAAGAGAAATTTTTATGGCATGAAGAGTGAATGTAAATTTTATTATTGTAGGAGTGTAATATACATTAAATAATATCAAAATGTGTCATTGTAGTCCATGCCTTCTTTGGATAGAGAGTAATTTGGTATCAGAATTTTGAGATTAGTGTTGTAACTATTGTAGGGCACGTATCTATATCAAATAACATTTGAATAATGCTTTTAACCGCTTCAACATTTCTACTAGATTGTGACAATTTGATAACCAAGGCATGAATTCTTTTGGCCCTTGCACTCCATTCCTTGCTCCTATGTTTCTTTACCTTAGAACACATATTCTCAGCCTGCACCACCTTCTTAGTCTCCACTTTGATTTGTCCAATCGCAACTTTGATTTTCTGTGCTTCAGCCTGTACTCAAAGTTTCTCTATTTTGGTTGGTTTCCCTACACCAATCTTTGCAAGTTTGCACCTCTCTCTTACTTCTAATAGTCATTCTTTAGTTTGGTATGTGCTACTAAATCTTGCTAAAAAAAGATAAAATGGCTAAAGGAGGTGTCTTGGGACTTTGAGATACTCTCCTTGGCTTACAACCTTCACCTTTCATGCTTTTATCTATCTTCTCCTCTTCCTCTCTTGAAAGGACACCCACATCTTCATTAAGTCATATTTCAGCATAATCAAAAGTTGTTGATGCATGGGTGTGGAAGTCTTCTTCAAGCACCTACATGTTATCTTCTCTATGCCTTCCACTCCTCTTGGTTCTAGACCTGGAGTACAAGGTGCAGTAAAATGAATTGAATCTACTCTTTCTTTTGGATCCACATGGGTTGTGCCAAATAATGGAGTGTTGATATTGTCCTCCTTTGCAAATTGTGAAACTTCATTCATTTTGTTAATAATCCCTCAATGGACTTTAGTAGGTGGAGCAATGTTTCCTCTCCTACCAAATATCAAATCCATTCTGTCAAAATAGGTGCAAAGATGATTAAACTGATTCTCAACAGTTTTCATTCCTCATTTCAAGTCCATGTCTATGATCCCTTTTTGTGCTTGCTTCTCCTTCCACTCACATATGTCCTTGAGGATTTCATGTACAATGCTCATTTCTTGTACAATTTAAATCCTATCATAGAAATTGGGAATCCTCTCCCTTGCCTCACCAACCTTGCAAATGAAGGATACAATTCTTGATAAAGAATATAACATGGAAAGGTACCATGTGATTGCATGCCTTTCATGATATTTACTCACCTCAAATATTTGAGACACTCTACCTACCCTACAATCTAAATTAGCAAAATGACACTTGGTATCAAATGTCAGCTCTCTTAACTCTATAAATTATTTTCCATATGTGAGTGGCTTGGCCAGCATCTTGCAAGGAGTGAAAAGAGTTGAGGCTATACAAATTTGAAATTAAAAATACTCAATCATGAGAATTCTTGTTTAAGCTAAGTCCATGTCATTACACTAATGACTGCACTAATGATGTGTGTAATGACAGGTAATGAAATATGTCATTATATATATCTTTGTCCAATCACATACCTCTTGCCAACATATTTTGCACCACAGACATAACCCATAAGATCTAATAATTGAAACCACTTCCTTTTTGGAGATGGTGTTTTAGTTAAAATAGTGTTTTGAATCAAGAGAGAGGATGGAAAATAGAGAGAGAGAGAGAGAGAGAGAGAGAGGGATAGTAGAGAATAGATTTAAAATTTTTGGAGGGTTCATTAGCATATAGCACATGAGTAGATATTAACTGTTAATTTTTGAATTTTGGTTCCATTGCTACCTAGATTGAAGGCCGTGGAGAATTGAGTAGAAAGTTACCAAAAAAATTTGGTTTTTTTATGGTTTTGAGTGATTATTTTACACTAAGAGCGATGGGTCAAGAATTTTCAATTCTAATCTCTTGGTATGCATGCTTTAGTTCCATTGGAACTCAGTTTGAAACATTTTGACTTGGGAATTGAAAGTAATGAGAGTTTATAGGTTTTAGGGTTTGGAGAGATAGCATGTACTCATGTGAGTTGGAATGTGAGGTTGTGATTTTTCAAGTATGGGGAGATATATAGAGTAGCATTGTGTATTAATATCATTATTTTTGTGCTAGCTATGGTTACATTTCTCCATATTGGGCCACCTTGAGTGGCTTGGGATACACCGTGCCCATGCTCAATGTGTCACCAATGCTTCACCTTGCAAGGGTAAAGATCTATATGTGAAGGATGCATAAGGACTATGATTGGACCACTTGGGATGCTCACTTGTGGCAAGAGATCACATTGATAATTATTATACCCAAGCTTATGCATGCTTCTTCTATTCCTTTGTTGACCATTTTGAGGATTTTGGTCAAGTTTTGGGAGTGGTTAGCATCTCATGCAAGTTGTGTTCTGGGGTTATTTGAGACTATTTTCCATGTCCACGTCTATTCCATAGGCTATCTTGTACACTTCATGATGAGGCTAGACAAGTTTTTTGCCTACCACTTGATTTTTTGGCATGTGATCACTTGGGCAAGTTAGTGTAATGTTCTAGGGAGATGAGAAACCCCAAAAGAAACACAAGGGAAGAAATACAAAACTTCATCTTCAATACTCCGATGCTTCAAAGGAACACCTTGTTTTTATTATATAACAAAGAGCAACTGCTCAAAGGGAGCTACACCCTTGGATCAAATACATGTATTGGTGACATGTCAACAAGCTCTACCCTTAGATTAGTTGTATGGATTTGTGATATGTTTATCCTTGTACTTTTGGTTGATCAATCAAGTTTAGCCAAAGAGAATCTTTGATGAATCTTCTTGTACAAAGCTTAGAACAACATGGGTGAGGTACCAGTGGAAAACTCTCAACAAGATGAACATGTACGGAAAAGGCCAAGATCTTTCCCTTGAAAGAGGAAGGAATTTTCTGATTTTTTGAGACCTAATTCATCCACGTAGGCATCCAAAAGTAGTGAAGTTGTAGGGGTGTTTTTGGCCTCTATCCTATTAGTGGAAGTACTCTTTTGGTTGCACCTTGACCTGATCTACTTAGATCATTATATATAACATCTTTCAAAATATTACTACGCCAATTTACATCTCTGAATAGTATGTTTAACTAATGGTATTATAGTTAGTATGGTTCTCATTTCTCTTACTCCCTTGATGATGTCTTTTATGCTTGAGGGAGATGTGGGGCATAGAGAGGTGGTTGCTAGATTTTGTTGATTCCAAGGGTGAGATTGGGCTATGAGCCAGCTTGTCCCTCACTTAGGATGAACCTCTGATGGCTATTAAGGTAGCACACCATGGACTAAGAAGGCAAAGAACCAACAATCCATCACACTCCTCCATTGCTAAAAGTCCAAGGCACTTCTAAAACTCAAGCATTGCATGCTAGTGAACTGAATAAGAGAAAGATAATTGCAAATGAAAGGATTATTAGTACTCCTCATCCTAAGCTTATATACTTGTGAAAAAGTTACACAACAAAGTTACTTATTAGTGGAGTAACTCACGTTACTAGGCTAAAAGTTAAATAATTCATTCCTCTAAAAGAATATCCAAGCACATGGGAATAATTCTATGGGTAGGTGGTCTTATCCTCACCTTCCAGCTAAGTCAATGATTCCTTCATATGGACTATCCTTGGACTATGGAAAAATCTGCACCAACAAGGCTTGTGGGCCCAAAGTTCCCCACTCTTTCCTTAAAGTCAAACAACTAAGAATAATACCAAGTCCATACACTAGAAAAAAAAATTGATGCTCAATCTTTTTCCTTCCTCTATAATAAGGTCACCTTTATCTTAGCTAAGACTAACTCTAGCTACTCATGACTAATGTAGAAGCATAAGATCCATATTTATAATACTTTTAGACTACTTGCACTACCAAACTTAATATCCTTTTAGGGCATACATGCATAAATGGGTATTATAGGGCTTCCTTATAGAGTAATCTATTGGGGTTGCACATTTTAAGTGACAAGTTATGCCATAGGATACCATAGAGTCCACTCAATTCCAATGGTGTAGGACATTAGATCAACCAAGAGAGTTTTGGAGAGTAGCACAAGTGCTTCATCCTTTATCTATGGCTACTCCCATTGATGAGACTATCTCTTCCGTACACCTACTACATCCTATGGTAGGAGAAGGAGTACCATTAGAGGTCTTAGATTATCAGTTTGAGTAGCTTTTATGTATTCATAGGTCACTTTTTGCACAAGCATTGTTCATTGCACTTCACCTCTCTTGAGGAGGCTTGTTAGAGATGGTATGTGAGCATCTTAGAGATTTCTTCAGGCAGATGATCCTTGTAGTCATTTTATTGAACTTATTCAGATGGTGACAATAATAGAGAGTGGAGATACTCTTATGTCAGTTGGTTGTGTGTTAGGTGCTAGTTTACTTCTTGTAATGTAGAAGGATACAAGGGACATTAAACCAATTGCTATTAGAGAGATCTTTTTGCATCTTGTTAGCCACACATTGTCCTTTAGCATCATTCTTACTTCCAACCACACCTCAGTCCATATCAATTTGGAGTAGCTACACTTGGAGGTTGTGAGGCTATTTCTAAGTATGTAGGCACTCCATAGATATCCATATGGAGTGGGTCATCCTACAAATGCTTTTAATAGCATCTCACAAGTATCCATCTTTAGAGAGCTCAGGTAGGCTGATGGATCCTTGTCAAGACTACTCTTTTTGTGCTATCTTTCTATGGCTTTTATGGCTTCCTTTTATGTGCTTTTATGTGGTCTCTCTTGTTTCCCTTTACTACCATCATGGTTGTTCACAAAAGGGAGTTCCCATCTTGGAGTCAATTGTCTTACATGATAGAGAGATCCACAAGGGGACCTTTATTTGCCACGGCTCACTTCACAACTCTCTTATCTACTACTTTGGCCATGCCAAGTTGCATATTTTACTCCTTGGCAGATGATACGCACATTGTAGGCCCAATAGATCACATTAGGCAGGCCCTTGACCACTTGATTACCAAGCTACATCTTGTAGGCTTGAGAATCAAGATGTCAAAGTGCACGGCTTGGTCCCCTTCAAGTATCCCTCCTCACCTTCAACTCCAAAAAGGTTGTATCATATCTATAGATGGACTATGCATTCTTGGAGTGCTAGTAGGATTGGAGGAATTTGTCACAAATTTCTTAGATGCAGCTCTTGCAAAGGATATTCTCCATGTGGATGACCTTCCTCTACTAGGAGATTAGTAGGTGGCATTTGGTATACTCTCCTCTAGTATTGCTTGTTGACCAACTTACCAACTTTTTTATGTCATGAGAGAGTGTTTACCTTGCTTGGATGGAGCATTTTTGTGGTTTACAGATGACATGTGTCAGAGCAGACTTATACTTGGTCTAAGATGATCAGGTGATAGTGGCAGATGTGGTCATGGACCCTACACGAGATATAGTGTTGAAGGGAGTGATTACTCATCCCCCTAGATAGGTGGCGAGCGGAATAGTAGCACACAAGGTCTTCAAGTATAGGTATATGTAGCAAGGTCACCTGTTTGTTCCTCTAGCAAGCTAATCACATTAGACATCACTATGTACCACTCTCACTCTCATACTTTGTAGTATATTTTAGACATCATGTGTCTATTGTTCTACAAAGAGCATTGGCCAGTGCAATCCATTGGAGAGCAATCACACTAGATGATGTTTATTTGGATGCTCTAGTAGTTGATAGGCCTTCCAACTTGCATAGCTCTGATATCTTTGGTGAGGTGGGGCAGATTTCTCATATCTACACTATTGGGGCTTACACTCATTTTACCTCTTTTGTCTCATCCTTGTATGGCTAAACCCTATCACATACCTCCTTCATGTTTTATACATGGTCTCCTTTTCTCCTTTTTCACTCTCCGGGTACCCTAAAAATTCCTCTGAGCACTACACAGTTATAACCACTTGGACTATATGGGAATTTGTTATACTGGAGTTCAATTTACCCATAGAAACCCCCTACTTTGTCTCTAAAGTCTTACTGCTCCAAAGATTATTCTAGCTATTTGGGGCATCCACCTCTCTAAGGTGCACCTGCAAACCGTCCAGAAAGGTACCTCTTTGCACCCCTTCTACAACGTGGACAGGCTATGGGAATCCTTCATTATATTCACAAAACGAGATATTCTAGATGGCAGAGGACCACATCAGGTTCCAAATCGGATAGGATGCAACCTTTTGCTTTTGTTTTAAATAGCCTTACCGCAGCGCCGATGTGGGTTTCCTATGCTGTCGAGCTACGGTAATTTTGATTTCAATTTCAAGACTTGTGGTGATTAGAGCAGTGCTGGCAACCGTTGCTTGCTACACTAGAAAGACTCCTTCTCGAAGCTACTCCTTGCAATCATGATCCATCTCCAGAAGTCATGCACGAGCCGGAGTAATGACCACGATACGCCAGGCTTGAAAGGGCTTGAAATCAACACATTGAGACCACGTTTGGGATCAGACTCATGTTCAGCACCAGAAACGATCAAGGTCTAGTATTTGAAATGGTCAACCCGAGATATATGCATTTGAAGTGGTCAACCCAAGATATATGCATTTGAAGTGGTCAACCCGAGATTCTGATACGGTACTGCATGATTCCCTTGCAATGCCCAAGCTGCATCCTGGAGAGCACCTTTAATTCAGGCGTCAAGTTTATCATGGAGGGAGTTGTAAATAAGAGGATCAAGGGACTGTAAAAGTTGTCCAACCGGTCAAGCCGAAGGGGAAGCAATTAGGGATCATAAGTCTCTTTTGTCTTTAGTGCATTATGGCAGAGATGGACTTAACTGTACTCTTGTTTGTCTTTATGCTTTAGATGATCTTGACTTTGGCCTAGACCTAGCGGCACCCCAAGTGGGAAGAACGACTAATGGGGGTTTAAAGAACGGAAATTATGGTAACTTAACGGGTCTTGGACTTCGGTGGTAAAATTCAATGCGTACAAAAATGGAAAGGCCCGTAAATTTGTTCGGAAAGGTGGATTGGGTTCAAGAATTGAGTTCTAAGATTTCATGAGTTTTATTTTGAATTCTGCGGATTTCTTTTGGAATTACCCAGATTTTATCAGAAATTTTAATTAAAATTGAAAAAATTGGATTACTAGTTTTATACATTTTGGCGAATAAATTCTAAACTTTCCAAGATTCTAAAAAATTTTGAATCATCTTCACCAAATGTATACGATAACATTTTAGACTAGAAAATCGATTAATTCTCGTCAAATGTTATTCAGTCCAACCCTTTCATGAACATTATATGTTTCAAATTTCGAAATGCAATTCACTCACAAGAATATTAAAAGTTTCGATAAATAGAATCGCTGCAAAACGAAGACATGGTCAATCAGTTGTCATGTCAAGTTGAAAGTTACTATTGAATCTTCCTGCCAACTTCGGGTGTTGTTCGTCAAGTCTAATTACCAAAGTTGGGGTGTTATTAAACTCCATGTCCGATCTTAGTGAGAAGCGTCGCATGCTACTGTGTACTATATTAAAGATTCCTGACAGCGTTTATTAAGCAGCGCGTTTCTTCATCTGAGCTTCAGGAAGGCTACCTCTAGAGGACACATGTGGGTCCAAACGATTTCTAGATTAAAGATATTTTAGTGCAGGGTCATGAGATTTCTCAGATTTTATTCGGGTTTAGTTTAATAAAAATGAAAAAAAGAATTTAACTCTTTTTCCTTTTTCAATTTCCCTTGTAGGGGGCTTGATGGGGTCTGCCCATCCTTCCTTCGTTTTTTCTACGCGGCTTGATGGGTCTTCCCATCTTTCGCTTTTCCTACGCGGTCGCCTTCTCACAGATTAAAGGTGCAAATATGTACAATTTGGACGGAGTTCGCTGACCAGCATATGATTTTAGTCATTCTACACAATGCAGGAAGATTTGCCATGAAGATTTTAGTGATTCTATACGATGCTGGAAGATTTGCTCCACGGATCAGGAGAGATCTCGAGTTCGGAACGCGTAGCAGCAGGTGCGCAACAAGACAGGAATTGGTCCAGAAACGGACTAGGACAGGAGTGGAGATTGCATGAAGGAGCGTGGTCCATATGTGATAACGGAGTGAATTGGCTTTTCGAGCACTTAATACCGTGGTCCATGGAGGATGGGACCCTGGACTCCGAAGATACAGCTCGAAGGATGTTACTTCAAGTTGGCTTGATGACAAGTCTTCAAATCACCTAGAACCGGTAGATTTGAAATTTAGGGGGTTTATTTAGCGATGGATTGGAACTTCAGATCTCTTTGCGCTATCATACATGCGTCCTCAAATTTCGAATGTGAGGGTGCAGGTCTGAACAGGTTGTGTGGAGAATAAATGGGAAACTAGATGTGCGTCTGATACCCCGCTGATCTAGCTTGCTGACACTTTGGTGCGCACCACAATCTGAAGGTCAGTTGAGAATCCTTGAATAACTTTGAGAGAGGCGAGCAAGGAGGGCAATAACTTTTTACGCCTGGATTGTTAGATCTCTCGTTAGAGAGAAATCACGTTTAGTTGCCACCTTGCTTATTATCGAATTTGAAGTCGACAGGGATAAGTTGAAGCTTGGATTACTCAACTTGGACTTGGATCGCAGAATCAAGCTGAGATTATATCACGACGTAAATTTAAAGCGAGTTGACCAACAGTGCTGCGTTTCAGTTATTCCTTTATTTCAGTTTTCTCAGAATTGAAGGGGAGCTCGCATTGTCTTGATGATCCACGACAGTGCCACTGATATTCGCTCCAATCTCGTGTGTCGAATTCGGGACGCAGCGATCACCTCTAAACCTGACAACTGAGTGCGGATTGTTACAAGGTGGGTACTCCTCTTCACTACCACATTATTGCAGCCAAATTGTTTGGAATGCACATTGCCACTCCAATGGCCGCTCTCATGACTGGTATAGACTTGCGGTATTTTAGCACCAAATCTTGATCCTAGTTGAGTCTGGGTACATATCTTCCTTAGTTCTCGACATATATTCCTCTAATTAGTCATCACTGAAGATTATCCAATATCCGAGATTATCCAGTGTTAGCAGGAGCATGCGTGGTGATGAATTCTTGGGCTAATGGCATGTTTACACCAGGATGGGGATGGGTTTTTTGATTCAAGTAGATAAGCATCGATGGAATTACAGCACACAGCAGCTGATGAGCGTTAATGCAATGTCAGTAGCGAACAAGACCGGGATGCAGATGTGTATGGTTTTGCCTTGAATTTAACAGCTTGAATTTTCAGGTTCGATGGGCTGGCCGAGGTACTGCTTGAAAGGTCTATATAGGAAAAATGATAGCGACGGTGACAGCGTGTCCTTCATCAAGGGACTCGCCGATCGTCAAATTGGATCACGGATGAAGCCTATGAGCTTCTTGGCGGTGATTCTTGCCGGGTTTGTTGTGTTGACCTTATTGATTCCACCCGTCGTTTCTCAATCAGAACGTCCAAGTACTGAAGGTAAATACGATCTCTTTCAGATACTTACTGAATGTTGGATTACAGGAAATCTATGGTGACAGTCCAATGAATCATTGCTCTGGACCAACTGCTACACAGGGAATCTGTCTTAGTTCAACTCTCATTGTTGCAAGTCGTATGTTTGCTACTTCGGCTCTAGATCTGGCCGAGGTTACTTAAATAATCAGCTTGTAAATCTTGTCTGAAGAGGTTACAATTTGTTCAAGCCTCATTCAATCATGGTTCCATCAGTATCGGTGATGATACCGAAATTGCTTAAGTGAAATACCGAAATTGCTTCGAAACCGCAGGTTTTATCAGCATAGACTGTGGAGGTAGGAATCGCTCGGACCCCATAACTACCCTCGCGTGGGAAACGGATGAACAATTTCTGGACTCGGAACGCGAGCTTGCCAAAGAGAATGTCACCATCAAGGCAACTGTGGGATACAGGAATTCTTCGGAAATTAAAGAAAATGCAGAGCAATTGAGAACTGCCATGCTTTTTTTCCCCGGTCCAGTACCACGATCAAAATACTGCTACAAACTCCCAGTCAACTTTTCGAATGGAGACTCTATGAACTATCTCCTTCGTGTAATGTTCCCGAGCAACAATTTTACTGCCAAGGACAGTTCTGGGGAGAGCCTTGATTTGGTTACTTATAGTAAGCGCTTCTACTTAACGGTCGATTCGACTTACATTACAACGATCGAATTACATCCCGATGAACCCCAGACCATCGAGCTAGTCATAAGTTCTATGGATGCAAACGTATTCGTCTGCCTCGTTCCTCTGGAAGATAGGTCGTCCATGGCAGCTATTTCGTCTTTGGAATTGCGCCCCTTTGCTAACGGGATGTACAGAAGATCTGCCCTATCGAATGCTGGAGATGGGAAGACTTTGCTTACAAGCTACTTGTTAACGGTCTCTCGGTTCGACTTTGGACGTGAAGAAAACTCCACGCTCAGGTACGACGGACTCTTCAGCATGTGCTATTTTCTTGTTCTACGGTGTGTAGAAGAAGTCCAAAAGCTCGTTTTTGCTGTAACTTTCCCATCCTTCAGCGAGCAAAATGACCAGCATTTCTTTCGTGTGCTGTATATGAAAGTGAAACGACTCAAAATACATTCATGGGTCTTCTTGCAGATTTCCCGACGACAAATACGATCGCCTGTGGTCCTCACCAGAGATATCTAATCCATCACAAGTGGAAGCCGTATTGAATTCACCCGTGATTACCGAAGTGTCTAATGGAACAGTCACGATATCGTCTGTGACAATTACAAATGTAGACACTGACTTCCCTTTGAAAGCGGTGTATACAGCCTGGGAGGCAAAAACATTGGCTGATAGGATTACTTTCACATTCGACTTGCGAAAGGCGAAGGCTATACGTCCTATCTCAACTTTCTACCTCAATCTTTACTTCGTCGACGTCCCTCCGAAATCTCTCAATGACAGCCGGAATGTGGAT
Source organism: Lunularia cruciata (assembly GCA_948567375.1). Classification (NCBI taxonomy): domain Eukaryota; kingdom Viridiplantae; phylum Streptophyta; class Marchantiopsida; order Lunulariales; family Lunulariaceae; genus Lunularia; species Lunularia cruciata. The sequence continues at coordinate 9,186,738 of OX419755.1, read as the reverse complement.
ATTTTCCTTGGAGATTCAGTTTGGGCAGATAACGTAGTGATCAATCATGATAACGGGACTGAAGTCTACAACAAGAGGCAAACTTTCTTAAACGACACCGCCAGGTTCGAAATCATAGCAAATGAGATAAGTCTTTATCCTCCTATGATTAATCTAGCGGAAGTTCTCGGAGAGTTTCCGGCCGTTACTCAGCGGACGTCAGAAGCAGATGGTAGGCGACACTGAGGAATTTATTGATGCTACATTGTTGGTTTTGTTTCAGAGCTCATGCTCCTGAAGCACATTATCTTCTTCTCTTGTACTATGAGTTTGGATGGTACGTTTTATGTGTAAAACTGAGAGTTATTTGAAGGTAATCGAAGCTTCTTCATAAGCTTAGAGAAGTGGTTAACTTGTGCACCAGGACCTCAGTTAGGTTCGACTGTATGACCGACGTCTATCTCGGCATCATTTATATCTATTGTATTGCATTGGATTGACCAATGGTTTCTGTGAATCTCAAATTGTCAGCTTCTGCCATCACCAATTTATCCGACAGTTTCTCAGGAGTTCTCGATAGTGCTGGTGATCCTTGTCTGCCAGTACCGTGGGACTGGATTATTTGTAGTATTGAACTTCCCCCTCGGATTACACAGATGTAAGCTCTTTACTCTCTAAAATACTATTTCCATAAAACATCTGCTACTGGATACAACCCGGATTAGTTCCTCTTTTGCTTTTATCTAGTTTTTACTCATTGATAAGTTCAGGATAGTCCTGAGATGCCTGCAACTACAGAGGTCTCGCCTGCTTGATACTTAAAAAGCACATAGTTGCCGTGATATTTAGAACAGATCGAAAGAAATGAAAAACAATGGCATTTAGGCATTGATGAGTGTTCATTGACCTCCATCGATGCGTGGTTGGCCAATGATGTGTTGATTGATTTCGCGTAACTCCTGCGTATCGATTCAGGACTTGGTACGTTAGATATTCTGCTAAACCTTTCTTGCTATTTTACAGAAACCTTACCGGGAAAGGCGAACGACGAAAATTGGACGCTGGTTTTGGGGTGTTGAATCGTTTAACTATCTTAGACCTTTCAAACAGCAGCTTCAGTGGTGGCTTGCCGAAATCTCTTCAAAATATTACCACTCTCCGAGTTCTGTAAGGATAACATGCTCTGTTTGTTCTGATAGCTTTCATGACAACTGTTTCCGCAAACGGTATCTTTACATTCATTCCAGTAATGTTGTATTGCATAGCTGCAACTTTTCTGCCATAAAGTCTGCGAACCTCATCATTTATTTGCTCTCTGTTCCATGTAATTGTGACAGTTGACATTTCTATTCAGGCACTTATGGTACTAGATTCAATGTCTATCCAGATTCTAAGATTCTTTATCTTGTGCTGTACTGCAGAAACTTAGCTCAAAACAACCTTGAGGGCGAAGTTCCTTCATTTACAGCAAAGTCATTTATAGATCTGGAAAGTTTGTAAGTTTCCCTCACATTTTGTTACGTATTGTAACTGCATCATTTATAGATTCTGTGGTTGAGAGGTGTACTACGGCATTGACTTCTGACTCAGTATTTCTAGCTATCTGTGAGTGTGGTTTTTGTGCAGACCGGACCATGCGAAAGCTTTATATAGCTTTTAGTTTGAGTCTTGGATCCTCTGAAAGCTCTGTGGTTCAGACATTTGAAATCTACAGTAATGGTTCCTGTAACCCACCAGTGAGGATATATTCCGCAACGCCGTGAATGCAATGGATCAGAAGGAAGCTGAAAGTAAACTTGCATGGTACTTCTTCCTTGCAGAGATCTTTCCAGCAACAAACTCAGCGGAAATCTGTCGTCACTCTTTGGTGCTTTGAATGATCCAGTTGTAAACCTGTAAGTTTGATGAGAAATTGACCATCTGAAAAGTTCCTTGGAGTAGACAAGCGCGATATTTGATTAACTGCTTGAGTGTCTCAGTTTCGTAATCCAGAATAATTCTTACGTGGGAGAGTGAATCTGCATGTTGATAATGCTAGTTTCTCAGGCGGTGAGAAATATTGCTCAACTTCTTTATTGCTTTATAGTTCAAAAGTATAATGGTACCCCCAAATTTAACTATGAGCTGGACACGTCCTTTTTTGCAGAAATCTCAGCAACAACTCTTTCGGTGGATCAATACCTGTGGAAATAGAGAACCTGACGGGTTTGGAGAACGTAGACCTATCGAGCAACATGCTCTCCGGGAAACTGACCTTGAATCTCAGTCAACTTTCAAGTTTGACAGACTTGTAAGCAGATCTGCGTTTTAAAATTAGAGATAAATTCAGTATGGGAGTTACTCGTCTTTGGAGTTTCTCAAAGATGATCTTGACGATCAAGACTTTAGAAGATTACGTAGTCTGTTATAGCACACAACTTATGATTTCACAAAAACTTAGTACTGAAGAAGAGTGTCTTTGGAGCTAGCTGCTTGTAACTTATTCGGTGTATGTGCTGCATGCGCAGGAACCTGGCTAACAACGGTCTAGAGGGCACTGCCCCGGACAACATATGGTCTTCAAAGCTCACAAATGTGTAAGTCATGGGACATCGGCACTCACAGATCCTTGAGAAATATAGAGAAGTTGATTAATGATGATCATGAGCCAGATCTCTCAGACATCTTTCTGGCCTAACGAGCATATCTCCTGCCTAGAGGGAAAACTCCCTCTAGGTTCCCTTATCTAAATAACGTGCTGTTATCCCTAGTTTATAGAGTGCTTTTTGTATCTTCTACTAGCTAAGTCAATTTTTACACTATTCTGAGTGTCAGTTCTGCCTTTGCTTAACAAGACAGTCATATAGATATTTTTGACTCTTTCCTCTCTCACGAAATCCGCTTGAAATCTCACTATACAAGTTGATGATCTATACACGCTCAGGAACTTGGCGAACAACAGGTTTCAGACGCTAAATTTGACAACTTGGTCCAAGTCTGTCGTAGAAAGAAAGAGACTTGATCCGCATGGTCCCAAGGTGTTGCTGTTAGGGAACGAAATTACCAAAGTGGAACTTTTACCAATTAAAGATTCAGACTTGAGTCCATGGCCACCCCGACAATCTGTGGATTCATTTTTAACCCGGAATCCCACTGCGTTCATACTGTGAGTACCAATTCCTTTCTAAGACGATGAAAGTTTCTAACGATCGTCATAATATCGTAATGTGGGAGTATTTCCATAGATCAATAATGCACACTTGGTCTAAATATCTGTGAGGAAACGGAATTTAAATATGGACGAAACATTAAATCACTCTAAATAAGTGATTGTTTATGGTCCAGATTTAATTATGAAAAAGTATAATAACGTTATAGGACCTATCATTGGAAAAGGTCTTTAACTGTCTTTGATTACTGAAATTCGCTTTTAATTTATTAATTCCTATCCATTTCAAACGATTCACCTGTTTTATTGGTGCCACTCACTATCTTTCTGATGGCTCTTGCATCCTCACATTCTTCGGAGAATCTTGTTTGAATCGCATAGACTTGCTGTATTTTTTTAACAGTTTTCAAAGGACTTTCAGCTAATCTTCTGTATACCTATATTCGAAAAACCTTTTCTGTTACACGGAAATACATGGCTGAATGATCAAAATCCATACAATATACTGGTATTGGATATAATAAACTAATGATAATTTAGGAAATAAAAAGATCTATCAATTCAGGAAGCGATGTCATTTTAAAAGATACAGTTAGACGCATTGATTTTATAAAATACCTAGTTCTGTTAATGATAATTTAGTGCTACTTTTCGTTTTACTGATACAGAATTCAATTATTTTGCTTATAGAGTTATTTGCTTCTGAAATTAACAATGAAACATTCCACACAAGTGAGTAGATACAAGGTTGATATTTTGATACAAGGTTGCTTCTTATTTGATACTCGATCTCATATGATAATTTTTACTCTGAATCTCATACGTTAGTAGATTACCAAATATTGCTGATGAAGAATGATACGAAGATCAGAAATTTTGACTCTCGCGACCGTGTTTCATGCTTCATTATTTTAGGCTTGGGGACAGTCCTTGGTGCAAAAACAGGGAAAGCTCAAACGCAATCGCTCAAAGATATCTCTGTCGACTTAACCAGGACGATGCCTTCTGGGATCCCCCACGTACGTGATCTCCTCTAAGACTACTGAAGTTGCATCATCAGTTTTACACCCAAGGCTGTATACAGTTTAACGGACGCCTTATATCGAATTGAACCTATAGATACAGAGTATATATGAATGTGCGATATGCTTGAATCATTTGAAGTTGATTGTATCAAATGATTGCATCATGTGAAGTAGGTTGTTATATCTTACATTTATTCCATATGTTGTTATCATATATGTCCTCTTTTACAGAAAACGGTACGTCAAAGAGGACTATAATTATCATCGGCGTTACTGCTGGATCTTTTGTTGTTTTGATGGCCATTTTGGTTTTAATCTTTCTGTCAAAGATGATGAGGCGAATGCGCCATCTTCACCAGATACAAGAAGGTATGTCACGCATGATTTAGATGGATATGTATGTCATTATTGCCCGCTTCTGGATTACTTGCGTAAGGCTCTGCTTTATCCAGAAAATCAAGTGCAATGTGAGAAACATATCTGAAAACATACTTTGAGGACTATAGTTACTATATTTACCAGCTACTCAAAGTTCCTAGTAATATTGCTAAGATATTCCAGATGTCCAGGAATAAGAGTCGCTACAGTACTTCTAGCCTTAAAGTGATGAGATCCATTTCGATAATATGGCCAGACTGAGTTCATGATTGGCTGTTCGTGTAGACAAATAATTACAAATTACAAGTAAATCATCGAGAAAATATGACGTTTAGTTAGGGTTCAAAATATTGACATGCCTCGTGACCTGTCTGGATTTTTCTACCAGCTCTAGCCAAAGATGATGTGAGACCGCCATTCTTCAAATACGATGATCTGAAAGCAGCAACCAAGGACTTTTCACAGGCGAACGTGTTGGGGAAGGGTGCATTTGGTGCTGTGTACAAGGTACTAGCTACTCTTATGAGAATCACAATTTATGTTGCAATGTGTATGATCATAATCTACAGTTAAAGAGTAAGGTCACAAACACTAGGATTGCTTATTCGATACTTGGATTTACTTCGTCGTTCTCATCATTCAGTAGACATTTCTTAACGGATACTTCCATTGGCAGCTTGAAAAGTTGTACTGTAATACGTAATTGCTGTACAATTTGATGCACTGAGCAGGCTGAGTTACCAGATGGAACTGTGCTTGCTGTCAAACGATTGTTTCCTACGGAGCAAAACGTGACCGACTTCTTAAAGGAGATGGTTCTCATAACGGGCATCAAACATAGGCATCTTATTCAGCTCAAAGGATGCAGTGTAAGAGAGAAACAGCGGATGTTGGTCTACGAGTATGCGGAAAATAAAAACCTTGCTGAAGCGTTGTGGGGTAAGTTTCGGCTCACAAGTTAGTGCCTCTTACTCTACATATAGCTTCTAATCTGGTACGGAACAACTTACCAACAATGTCGCTTAGCAATTGGAAACTAACAAGAAAGTTTTATTAGCCCTTCTATGGGATTTGGATGTATCACATTCTGACGATGAAGTTTTCGACATAAGAGTTACAACTATATTTCGCAATAAACATGTAAGTTGTAGAAAGCTAAATATTTCTTCAAGAATATTGTATATGAAACTCCTCTTGATGTTTAGAAATTTCAGTTCATTAGATTCCCAAAAAGTTGAAAATACTACTCTAGACATTATACCTCGCATGTGGACCATGATAGGTTTTATAGTCAAAGTTAGAGTAATAGCGTACCCATTGAACCATCATCAACACGAACGCTTTTGAAGAAAATATGTACGACTTGACTTTTCATTCGGAAAGTATACTGAGCACACGGATCACGGTTGGACATTTGTGCAGGGAAGGAGAGACAGTTTGTTCTAAATTGGGCACAACGGTTTAATATATGCCTAGGTATAGCCCGTGGTCTGTGTTATCTCCATGAAGAGCTTCAACCCAAGATCATACACAGGTTGGGAATTTACACCTAAGCTATTCGAGCTACTCTACTTGTCTGGATGATAGTATGGCTGTACTATTTTTTTGAAGTTTGATTACTTATCTTAAAAAGGCCTATAAATAGATTTATGATATGTTAGTATAATATGTTAGTTTCATTTTATTGTAAAGAACTACTATACCTCGTTGCTAGCTTTGACACAACTCAATGTCATGACAAATGGCCGTTCATAATTCACCTCTCTTCCAACCTAGCTTCTGAACTTATTATGTTGCCACTTTCATGTGGGTTTATAGAGACATTAAGCCTCAGAACATTCTTCTTGACAAGGAATTGAATGCAAAAATCGCCGATTTTGGGTTATCCCGACCTGTCAAGGACGACTCAACCCAGATGGCTACCCGCATCGGAGGAACATTGTGAGTTGCCACTGTGAACATCTTTTCTACGTTCTCAATAGTAATGCAATCACCTACTTGCATACGGTTGATAAGTGCACTTCCAACTCTGTGAAATTTGTGACAATGACGATCTATACATGTACAGGGGTTACTTTTCTCCGGAGTATGCGACTCTAGGTATGTTCACGGAGAAGCTTGATGTATACAGTTATGGGGTTCTTGTTTTGGAGATTATCGCCGGCAGACGCTGCATCGACCATTCTCTCTCAGAAGATCAAGCCATCCTCCGAAACTGGGTGGGTGCAAATAAATTATTTTCATTCTCGATCATCTTAAAAATCTGATTAGTATAACTTGGTTACATCGTTGTCTCTTGTTGAGTATCACAACCACATAACCCAATAAAGAGTAGAAACTTTGTAGTTAGCAGGAATCTTAAGAGCATTTTAAACTGTAAAACGCTGTATCAACTAACTTAAGTACCACGATTTGCAGGCATTTTGTTTGTACGCACAAGACAAGCTCTTAAACTTGTTAGAAGATACTTTGTCTGAAACTTGTTCTGCAGAAGACGTTCTACTTGTCAGTAAAATTGCCCTATCTTGTGTTCAAGATGACCCCATCAAACGCCCAAGCATGTCGCAAGTGGTGAACCAACTTATGGGTAACACAGATGTAGCAGTTGACATCTTGAAGGAGTTTAGGACAGGAATATTCCGGCCTAACACTTTGTTCGAAGATATTCTGGAAGCAGACGGTATGATAACAATCGATCTTAGTCACGAGAAGGAAACCCGTACTCTACTCGACGGGAATTCGAGTATACAGAACTCGAACTCGTCACAAGTGAGTGCAGGACTACGTGATTTGAGACCTAGGTAAATAATTGTTCTATAAGAAGTTTAGAGTTTAGGTTTTATATTTTTGCATACTGGAACTCGTATACTTATTTAACATACCAAGGTTCAGGATATATGTATACACATATATTCATGGTTGAATTGCCCACTTGGTTGTAAATAACTTTGCGGCGAAAAGCAAACGATCATTATCATTTGCTTTCTTCTTAGACTACTTTCCATGCCACTGAGCTGGACAACATAGAGTCATTGCAAAGGTATAAAGCTTGGACGAAGAGAATGTTGTCCGGACATTGAATTGTAAACAATTTATTTGACTTGTAAAACTTATCAATGCTTACAACTCTTCGCTTCGACCTCGATCAAATTCAAAGCACTTTTATGACTCTGGCCTATTAGCAGCTTGAAGATACCTCATGATAAAAACGTTGTAAATTCATGTCATTCCTTGACATGAAAATCATTCGTTGGCCGAGCACTGGAATGAATCAATTTCGAGTTCTATCCGGTCATAGAACCATTGTACCTGCTTAAGTAAGTTATCACTATGTGTATGAACGTGAATTGTACGAAATAAAAGCATGCAAATCATTTCACATGGAAGTGATAGACTCTCCGGTATTTCTAAGTATGTACAGATGTAACATAGCTGGTAAATTGACCTTAATGATTGATTATCTGTAGTTTAGATCCTCGTCATTCCAATCTAACATTGAAAGTATAAATTTCTTTTCCTATCAAGTAACGAGTTCAGGTTACGTTAAGAGAATTTTATAATAATAAAAGGCAACAAAAGTCTAGTTTTACTTTTTGATGTAATTATTATTTGTTTCATTGGATTCTTTTGAACCCAATTACCACATAGAAAATTCAAAGAGTAATTTGAGATAGATAAGGTTTGTTGAGTTTCTCAAGGAGTGATTCAAGGGAGATAGAGTTTGTCCAAATACAATAGCAGATAATTTAGTGTTCTGGTTTGTGAGATAATGAGAGCTAAATTTACTATACCAGCCTTGAATGTACACTACCACATCTAACTATTTTCTCAGGGACTCGTATGACTCTCCCTTTTTACATGTTATCTTTCTCGAATGATTATAAATTACAATTTCTTTAGAAAATAATGAAATTACATTCTGTATCGAGACCTCTTGAGTAATTTAAGCAGGTAAACAAGAGAATATTACCTTGTATTTGTGGATGGATATTTAAATTATTAATCAGTTGGTATCAGTAGAAGTAATTCTTGTATGTAGAAACCAAAAGAAAAAAGAGCTTCATGAACAAGAGTATATGAATAAATTGCAAGGATTGAGAGAACAATAAGTGCACCCTAAGGAGAATGTATTGATATTTAATTATGAATATTTCTATAAGAGAGGAAAATGGAAAATGGAATGGGAAGAATGACTTATAGAGGGATATTATAACAAAGAGAAAAGTGCAAAAATAACTTTGGATGGAAGGTAGCTGTATAAAGCAAGTGTCAAGCCATCTAAGCTATGAGGCATGGTTTTTGTAAACATATCATCATAAAATTTAGAGATTCCACTTGGAACATTTAGAATTAAATGGATTTGTAACATAAGCACTCTTTGAATAAGCATTTGTGCACTAATGATGATAGAGAAGGAATTTTGAGTAGCATAGGATATATTTTATACAGCCATCTACAAGCTTGGATGTTGTGCACGTATATTTTGCTACACAATATATCACTGTCAATATCATACACTATAGAAGCACAACTCCTCCATAAGTCATACATGAACTCTAAAGTACCACAATTGCCCCCCTAGCTTGCAGTTAGGTCCCTCTAACTCTAGATAGCCATCTACTCCAAGTATGTGGTATACCCTGTGGTGTGCAAAGATCAAGAGGCCAGGTGCTCTAGAACCCCATTGTTAGTCACCTGTTTGCAATCTATACCACATAAAGGATAAACTAGCTATAGTTCAAGTACATCTAGGATATAATCATTGACCTTAAGGAACCATCATGAGGGGAGGAGTCAAATATGCCATATGCTATCCTCTAGAATAGCTATCACAGACCAACATAGTAAGAACTCCACCAAAAGAGTTGCATAAAATACACCGCAAGCTTGTATATGTAAGTGCAAAGCTTAGGTCCATAGTGCCATCAATGTCTGGGAGGTGGCATGGCACATATGATCCTTCCAAACAACACCATCATGTCCTTCCAACACGAGGACTCCAAAAGGCAAAACCTCATGCACTTTCAAGATAGTGCACCGATGAACTTGATGTTACCACTATGCACTTGATGTTACCACTATAGAACTTGATGTTACCCTAAACCTATGGTAACATCAAGTTCATCGGTGCAGTCTGCTATGGATATACATAGTCACTTGAATGAAATTGATGGATCAAGGTTCTATAACCTCTTGCTCAAATAATAGCATAGTGTAAGGTATCCCTATGTTGAGTAATTGCCAAGTTCTTAAAGGCCATTGTCATTGCTCTCTAAAAGATCTTTGCCCATTGAGAACATGTCCTCATCCATATGTCTTGATCATCCAAGTCCAAAACTACGATGACATCTTGAAATGGCTATAAGTAAATTTGGATCTCATCCATTGAGTAGAAAGTAAAGAGAGAAGGATGATAAGGATACTTGCCATCTGAACCAATTGCCCATGGCTAATCAAGGTAATTGGAGCTCTGTCTCTACCAAGTGGCCTCTTTGCAAACCATACTTATGCAATCTTCTCTACTATTCTAAACCACTCTCTTTGCTAAGCCATCTGCCTCAAGGTGATATCAAGAGGTAGTACAATGATCAATCAAGGCCTTGTCATACAAGACCTAAAATCCTCCAAGAACTCTATATTATAATTAGTCAAAAACTCAATCGGTGCACCAAAATGACTAAGAACCCAATCTAAAGATGAGTAAGCCATCCCTTCACTAGGCTTTTCTAGAAGTGCTACCAACTCAATCCACTTGGAGAAGTGCTCCACCATAACTAAAACATACTAATGATGTCTCACAATCAATGATAAAGGTTCCACAAAGTCCAAACTCCAGATTCCAATGGTAACACAATCCTATGATAGGTAATGGGTCTAATTGTGGCATATGAGCATTAAATGATATTCTAACTTGATTACAAACCATACACTTGGAAAAAGAACTATTGTACATTGGTTTGCATACCATGCCATAAATAATGACTCTAAAGTAAGCTATATGTATGCTTTAATCCAAAATGCCATAACTCCTTATGGGTATAATGGATCAATTGTGGTCTTTGAGATGGAAGTGGTACTACTCACACTCTACCATCCTCCCATACACAAAGAAGTTATCTCCTCTTAAATCAAAACCGCATAGTATGGTGAAGAACACAACCTCCCTCCTTTGTACCAACTGTGCCACCCACTCCACCAATGTGAAGATAATCCATCATTAAAATATCATCATGAATATTTCACTGAACTATACCAATATCTCCACCTTTTGGATTTGTGATCTCAAGAACTACTCTTGTATATGTTGAGAGAGATACTACCAAAGCCTAAATAGATATATATATATATATATATATATAGAAAGGTAGATGTATGTCAACTTGGCACCATCTCCTCATTTGTCTCACCATGCTAATGTGCTCCGATTTGATCTTGTTAGCTAGGGCATGGGTTTTATAAAAGACCAATATTGAGGAGAGAAATAAGAGAATAGAAGATCAAAGTGAAACATCACATTGGGACTCACAAATGAGAGAAAATCCAAATGCCTAGCATGAGCTTGGGCTTTGGTATGTATAGGGAAGCATACAAGGCTCTTGAAAAGCTTCCATAAAGTCGCTTTCTTAGAGTGCAAGTCAAACTAAATGGGAAGCTTCTCAAGAAGCTTCCCAACAAATTTCCTTTCTAAAAGCTACCTATTTGGTGAGCAAGCTAAGCTACCCAAGAAGCTTCCCAAGAAGCTTCTTCCTATAAGTCACCACTTAGCATGCATTTTACCCAATACTTTGAAGATACCAAGTAGCTTCTTAGATGCTTCTAGAATATTATAGGCTAATTTGGCCTATTTCTACTTCAATAGTCTTGATTAACTTATCGGTAAACTTCATATTGTTACATACTCCCCCATTGCTAGTTAGTGACATCCTCGTCACCATTGAAGTTTCAAACTCCTAGATGGCCATTTGTACATATTGGAAATGAGAAAGAGGATCCTAAGTGGCATCATGAAGGGGTACCCATTCCAAAGGACCTTGTACTCAATATGTTGTCAATGGTCACGTCAAATATGGCAACATGCAAGGATACAATCAACTTCATACTCCTCATTGTCATTGATGGGGATGGGAGGAGGAGGAGGAGGAGGAGGAGGAGGAGTTTGGATACAAGAGGTAAAAAGATGGATTAGAAACAAAGGGTTTCAACTTGTAAATGTGAAAGATAAGGTGGATTTGCATATGGCAAGGCAAGGCAAGTTGATAAGCAATAGGAGAAATGCTTTGGGTGATATCAAAGGGTACTATCCAATTAGAAACAAGCTTATAGACTTAGGTATCAAATGTGAGGGGTAGGTTACTAGAGGAGAGCATGACCTTATCACCAAGTTGAAAAGTGAAATCACAACAATGGTGAACCGCATATTGTTTTTGACAATTTTGAGCAACAAGGAGATGAGATTTGGCTTGTTGGAGGGATTTGAGATATGGTGGTCAATAAGGTAGAAGTATGAGTGACATGAGATAGAGGAGAAGCAAAAGATAATCTAGAAAAAGTGGATCTTGGCTAAAATTAAGGAAGAAAGGAGAGAATATGGTGCTTGCCTATTTGGAATTATTGTATGTAAACTCGACACTGCAAGAAATTCATCCCAATTGGTATGGTGAACATTGAAAAAGCTGCAAAGAATATCCTCCAAGGTGAAATTTTCACATTTGGTTTGTCCATCAATTTGAGGATGATAGGCCATGGACAAAGTAAACTTGGTGCCGAGTCTTTGGAAGAGTGCTTGCCAAAATTTTCTAGTGAATCAAGGATCAAGGTTGGAGATGAGCATGCAAGGCATCCTATGATGCTTGAAGACATTGTCAAAGTAGATCTATGCCAATCTTGGAGTATCCATGGTATCAAAGGTTACGGCCAAATAGATTTGCTTATTGAGCTTATCCGCAAACACCACAATTGATGTGTGACCTTGCTTTGTCTTGTGGAAGGATATGATGAGATCTAAACTCATGTGTTCCCATCAAGCAGATGAAATGGGGAGTGGTATAATAGATTTAGATTCAGATTAGTCCTTAGTGGAGCTGGAATGTAGTCCTTAGTGGCGGTTGGATTTGGGTGTTTTGGTAGATAGACAAAAAGCCATTCAGAGTATGGTAGTCTAATTTTGGTGTTCTTATGGACAAATTGACAATAGGAGACAAACACGAGATGGATAAATTTGTGATAACCCAATATTGACATATTAATGGTAATAGCAGTTTGCTCCCTCGAGGATATAGGTCAGAATTTACTAGAGTTGAAGATTAAGTGTCACAAATGGTAATTCTCTATTGTTTCATGTTGAACCTCTTGTGCATGATCATTCCTAGAAGAGTGTAGTGTCATTGATTGTTGTGCACTACGGAAAAGGAAATTTAACATCACTTTCATGGATGATTTGTTCCTAGTTAATCTCAAAGATGATGGTTCACTTAATGTTGAGCACCTCTTCTACCCAAAGAGCCATTTCATCTTGAAGGCCAATTCCATCTTGAAGGTCATTTCACCCCAAACGTCAATTCCATCCCAAATTTTGGTTTCACCCTAAAGATCTTACTACCTACTGCCTTCCCAAAATGTGCAATCCTAATGAAATCAGGAAATTTATTGTCTAATTTGTTTTTCTATTCTGTGGTACTTTCAATACTCTAGGTTCCTAGACCACTTCTTTGCATTATCTTTCTCCATCAAAACTTAAGTGATCACACATCCAACCTAAGTACCAGTGTCTCCATACCTCAAGCACCTCCATCCCAACTGCAAGATTCATCACTTCTACTCAACCGATCAAGCAATAAAAAATATAAAGTGAGGAAAATCAATGTTAGGGATCATGGAGATCATTGCACTCAAACTTAAATTGTGAAGAAGCAAATAGATTAACATTGGTTCTAAACTCCTTTATGCAATTTCTACTACATGATGAAGAGATTTAGTAGCTAAGTGCACATTTGATATCATCTAAATATATCTAAATCACTCATCACTAGTCCTATCTACTTATCTTAACCTATCCTAATCAAGAATTGTCCATGCATCCACAACTAAATCAGATACTCAATGTGTTGTTTAGATGTTATGTACATTCAAATTACCACTCCAAAGATTTTTTGCCTACAAAATTTTCCTAACTACTTGAAGATATGTCACACCAAAGGTAAGACCCAAATTATGATAAAATCTATAACAATTTAACAAAATTATGATAACAACCTATAATAATCTATTTGCTATATGATAATAAAGGACTAAGTATAGAGCAACCTTTGGCTTCTTCATAATTTGAGTACCCAAATTCTTGTGCAGTCTCTCTCTTGCTCTTTGTGACATGTCAAGTTTTTTCAAAATACCCATTTGCTATTTTTAATGAAAATACTAGGAGTTAGAACATGCCAAGGATAGAGGAATGTTTTACACCAATTACATTTGGCATGGGGAAGAATCATACCAAAAAGAGGAAGGTGAATACAGAGAAGTGTAGCATGGAGAAGTCCATAGTAGTTGAGCAAGAAGGATAGCATGTTCTAAAAGATATTGACAAAGAAGACTTTGGCATAAAAAACCCATGGACACCTTTGGCTTGAAAGTTAGTCAGTTCAAATGGATCCCAAGGACATAAATGTGATGCCAACATGTCAACAACTAGAATGGATAACTATTTAATAGTACCAAAATTTTTACATGTGTGGGTTGTGACTACTTGCACCAACTGCACCTACCAAAATTTCATAATGGTTAAGCCGATACCATAAAAATCCAGACAAATTTAACCACTACTCTTTTCTTTTGAGCAAGACAAGCATGAACCATAGTTAGGATAGTACTCCCCTCACCTTCTGCAAGGAGTTGCAAGCAAATTTACAGAGGAATAGAGTTTTCTGTGTGAGAAGAATCCCCAATCAAAGATAAAAGGAAAGGATATGGCCTTAGCACTCCAAGGGCCTGAGCCACATAGAAGAGCACCAAAGATTATCCTCAAATCTCCTAGTTTAGCTTAATTGCAGATATATTTCAGAGCAAGATTCCTTTCCAACAAAAAGCTTGAATTCTTATTGTAGAATTGGGAAATTAGTAACCATACCATAATGTATGAAATTGGGGACAATCGAGACCCAAGATCAGTGAATTTGGGGTGGAATGTCTTGCCTAGATAGAAGAGGATTGGCAAAGGGTGTTTGGGCTAGATAATTCACCCCCTGGTGCCCATCACCCTTGACACTAAATGGAGCAAGATTGATCAAGATACGGAAGCTAGACTTGTAGTAGCCTTCAATAGACCTAAAACCAAGAATGAATGGTCGGTCCAATTGTACAAAGATCCTAGTTTACAATCCCTTAGCAAAGCAAGGATGAAATTATTCAAGTCAAAGAAGAAAACCTAAGTAAAAAATAACCAACTGATCTTATTCAAAAATGCATATGAGGGAGGCAACATTAATTGGATGGAAATGTTTTGGAGGAGAGTAAGTGAATTATGCAATGATATGAATGAAGATGGGGAGTAACTCATCTCTCCTCCTCCATTGTTCATTTAAACCTAGAGATAGAGCTCTTAATGACAAAGGAGAAAGAGAAATATCTAGAGCACTATTTCCCTATAGGCTACCTTAAAATCATAAGGATTTCAAGGTGATGAAGAAGAAGTATGAACCATTGGATAAAAAAATTTCAAAGGACTGGAAGTTTGTTCTAATAGTGGAATCACACAACACCTTGGGCTATAAAAAGTAGACAAAGACTTTACTTGCAAGCCCAAAGGCAAAGTCCAAAAAAAATGAGAAGGTCTGGAGTGTCAAAGATATGATTGACAATGAAAACTAAGGCAAGGAAGTGGAAGATGAACCAGTCCAAGACAAGGAGAAAGATGAGAAAGAAGATGAACCTTGTCACAACATTTGTAGCTTCAAAGCTAGTTTGCTTGGATGCTAGAGTAGTAGTGTTGGCAATCATTGTTGTTTTGGTAGTTGCTCATGGACTACTTGTTTGAAGCCAGATTTCATATGAGGGCTATTAGTCACATGGTGGGACTTACCATCATTTCCATTGTTCATACCAACAATAGTGCAATTATGGTTGGAGACCTAGGTTGAGCATAGAGGTATATTTTCAAAGAGCAACTCCAAAGAGCTCACTTCTTTGATGTTGAGTCTTTGAGTTCTTGGCTATGGTAGACAAAGGTTGGTGAGCATCACTTAGAGTCTTTTAGCTAAAGTGGGTGTGGCTTGATTGTAATAAGAGCTTGATTTTTGGTAGATTATTGAGTAAAGGATCAAATACAGATCAGATTTGAGTGTGATTCAAGTGGAAGAATAAATTGGTTACATCTAAGAAGTGAGAGTCAAGGGGAAATTGGATGGAAGAATTGAGTAAGTTGGTGGTATCCCCGAGCCTGGCTGATTATTGGTACATTTGATCATAGTCTTAGATTTACCTAAGAGTGATCATGTGCAAAAACCTTGTTTGAGTTGATGTAGATTGGTAGTGGGGCAGATGGTGTGTGAAAGCGCTAGCCAAATTTTTGAGAATTAAGTCAATTTGAGATCTTGGATATTTGATTTGAGCCCAAGGTGAAATCAAGGTCAATTTCATACAAATTAAGCTTGAAATGCAAAATTGGAGGTGGATTTGCAAACCATCCTTTCAAATTAGGGATTTGGAGATCCCTATTCTCTCAAATTGGCTCAAGTTGATAGTTAGTAGAGGATTTGGCAGTTAGCCAACTATAGAGAATGTGCGTTAGATTGGCAAAGGTTGTTCATATTAGGAGGTCAAGTTAGCAAAGGTTATCTAGAGTTGAAGGTTGCATGAATTGCCCTAATTGGTGCTCAAATTGATGAAGCTTGACCAAATTTGGAGAGTGTTCAAATTGGCAAGAAGAAAAGCCTCATTTGGCAATTAGAGGCTTCAAGGGCCTTAAAAGTCATCTTGTTGGTGTGAGGCTAGCCAATTTAGATAAATTTTTGGTAACTTTTGGTCATCATTTGGCAAAATCTGCCCACTTTTCTAGATTATGCACAATAAGATTTGAATTCTAGATCTCTAGTTCAAAGATTTGTACCCTAGCCAAGTGGTCCACCTGCACTTGTTATCCTAGTGATTGGTTGATTGATACTTATATACATATAGCTTTGGCTAAGAGAGTCAATTTGATCCCAACCTTGGTGTCTTGGTAGTTTAGGAGTAGGTAAATACTTATATTATGTCAAATTCCAAATGGTGATAGAGTCAATCCGGTGTTGACTTATGAAATGGAGAGGTTTTTTGAGACTTTTTATGATTGGACCTTCTACTCTTTGCTTCATATTTATGCACCATGTTTGTGTGAAGTGCCTTCACTTTAGAGTGCTTGTGCTTTAATATGTTTTCAATAGTGAGGTTGGAGTGATGACCAATCAAACTACTAATGGGTCTTTTTGGGTGAGGTGTGAAGTAATGAGTTGTAGATCATAAAAGTGCTTGTTGTGATGGTAGGTTATAGATCACATTTTCCCTTAGTGTAGTTGTTGTAGTTAAGCTACATTAGTGAGTGATATTTGGTTGGTGTTAATACTTGGTGATGTAATTATGGTGGTTACAATTATAGTTAGAAGTACATTGTCACAATGGAGTTCTTTGGGGACTCCAAAGGAGATATATTTATACTACATAGTGGGATTATGCAGAGTAGCACTCAATATATATATATATATATATATATATATATATATATATATATATATATATATATATATATATATATATATATATATATCTCACGTCTTAGTGAAGGAAGAGA
Source organism: Lunularia cruciata (assembly GCA_948567375.1). NCBI lineage: Eukaryota > Viridiplantae > Streptophyta > Marchantiopsida > Lunulariales > Lunulariaceae > Lunularia > Lunularia cruciata. The sequence continues at coordinate 9,169,394 of OX419755.1, read as the reverse complement.
TTGACTTTGATTTGGAGTTTGATATGGGAGTGGATTCAATTAAAAGTGCACATGGTGTATCCACACCATTGTTATAGGACATGGATGAGATTTGTGAGACCTACAAATGCCCCATGTGTTACTTTGGTATAATGGATACCATGGAGTTGGATAACTTCATCAAGGAGTTTGGTAGTTGGTGTGATTTGTAGTAAGTGTGGAACTCAACTTTGTTCATACCCTTCATGGCATGGAAGAATTTGTGTCAACACCTGGAAGGTCCACCAACAAATGATTATCATGAGTTCAAGAGAGCTCACTGTGAAGAGTTTGAGCTATACAATCAATATTGATCTTCAAATTACATGTCCATCACTTTAGGCTTGGTTGCTGTAATGTTTTGAGTACAAGAGAATTCCCAAGAGAAAAAAATTTCCACAAGGCTTCATCCCTCAATACTATAATGCCTCAAAAGAGCAACTTGTCTTTATTATGTACCAAAGAGTATCCATTCAAAGAGAGTTCTACCCTTGGATCAGATACATGGATTGGTGATATATTGACAAACTCCATCTTTAGATTAGTTGTATGGATTGGTCATATGCCAATCTTTGGATGGTCAAATAAGTTTAACCAAAAGAAATCTTTGGGGAATATCATGTAGGAAGCTCAAGACAACATGAGTGAGGTACCATTGGATATATATGTATATCTTATATAAATGATATATATAAGTAAAGACTTTGGTGGCAAGGTAAAAAAATTTGTGAGTGCTTTGGAAGTGGAGATCCACTTGAATGACCATAAGGTATAAATAGTTGCAAAAATATGACAAATCCCAAGGGTTGATAGTTTGTGTTCACAAGATGGACAAGATTACTGCTCAAGTGCTCGAACTCTCTAAAACCAACTCTTATCTTGGACATAGAACTCCTCCATCATGAGGGGCTACAATCTAAAGTTATGGAGTTGGCAAAGCATATCTTGTACCTTTAACTACAAGAAGATCATAATGTTGTCAAAAAACTTGTAGCACACACAAAAGAGAGAGTGGAGATAAACCAAGAGAATATTCTAGGTAGGCAGCACTCCCTCATATATATACAGATCTGAGAACAATATGCTACCTATAAAGGAGGGTAGGCCAAGAACCTAGTGTGCCACATAGGCAACGGCTTTCTAACTAACTCTATAACAAGTGTATTGTGTGTGAATGCAATGCTATACAAGGTCAGTCTAACCATGAACTAGTTCACTTCTATAGAGAGTTTGGAGTCTCAATAAATCTTCATGGCATGGCATGAAAAGGAAATATACATAGTGTTTTGTCAAAGTCAACTGCTAATTCATCCCTCCAAAGAGACTCTTTATAATGTTACCATCTAAAGCATGGTAAAATAAGAAAAAAAACAATGTCAATGGATTTATTTGGCTCCATGTCCCTTGGAGATTGGCCTTCTCTACATTACCAAGAATTATGGCCACAATCACAAAGGCAGTTTGGGTAGAGGAGTAACCTCAAAGATTCGGAAGTGGCATCCTATGCCTTGAATCCCACATAGAGCTTAGAGAATTTTTGGTTCATCATTTGGGGCTCATCTAGATGGATCTTGTGGTATTGATGATGATGGAAGCTATCTCCTTATCCATGCTTCTGTCTTAGTTCCTTTACTTTTGGGAGATCAAGATTTTGCTTCCTCCTCCTCACTTTTCTCCCTTGGCTAGGAGTTGGAATTGGGACCATTCAAATATTTCATGAAGATGTGGAGGCAGTCAGAGAGTGGGGTTTGATTAGGAATAGTGTTTGGATGGCATAGTGACAAAAATTGTAAGCTATAATGGTCCACTAGAGAATTGCCTGCCTAGATGAATGAGGTTGGGAGTTTTGAAGATGGCAAGTGGGGTCTAGTGAGTATTGATGTGGTAAAGATGGAACCATGGTCCAAAATGGCCTCTAGGGAGGTTATCTAGATCTAGCATGTGGAGTTGATGAAGAGTAGATTGCCCAAAAGAGTGCTCAATGAGGAATTAAGGGTGAACCAAGATGGAGAAAATGTTTTAGAGTGGTGGTACTCTCTATGGTGTCCATGGGTTGGCCTAGGGTTATTGTAGATTCCAAGTCTACATGAGGTGTGGAAGGAGGCATATGTGTACTAGGTCAGCAAAATAAGGAAGTACTTGTGTCAAGATAGGTTATGGTTGGAATAAGCTCAAGCACTCATATCTAGTTCATGTCTTATGATAAGAACAAAATTTTCTTCTAAATCTATACACCAAGTCACTCATTTTTCAATATTCCTCCTCTTGAGTACCAATCACTCCTATGAGTACTAACAAAGTTTGGAAAATTGAAGTGGTTTTTGATTCCCTTTCCAAAAGAAGCAATGCAATATTTTATTGGAGCACTACTTGGCATAGTGGTTTTCTAATGTATGTGGCCTTGGTTATTAGAGATAGAGTTTGGAAAATTGGAGTCTAGAGTAGTGAACTGAATATTGGGTGTTGAAGTGGTTTATGATTCACTTTGCAAAGGAAGCAACATAATGGTTGATTGGAAGATTAGTCGGCATCATGGTTTGTCTAACATACAAAGCAAAATTTTTTTGTAGTGATTGAACAATGATAGCGCAAACATTGAGACTTGTCTTGTAGATGTTGATTGAACTTGTTGCTTAAAAGTTAAGATGATATAGACAAGTATTGTGTACTAAATACTACTAGAAATACTAGTATTGTTGTCAGAAAATATCAAATTTGGTGTCCAAGCTTGACACACCTAGAGTATTGTGTGTTACTTTATAGGTTTAGGCATTGTTTGTTGGTATGTCTTGATCCCTTACACATGGTAAAAAAGATGCTGAGGCTAAGGGCAACATAACAAAGAGGTTAGATATATTGTGCTATATGATGATGTTGTTGACTTTGGTAATCATGTTGTTCATCAAGTGGCTCATTAGCTACAACATATCCTCTATATATCAGCCAATTTAAGGCATAATATCTGAATGAGTTTATGGTGCTATAGTTTGGAGAACAATTGCTACAATGTTATTCTGAATAGAGTTGTCAAAGATTAGTATGGACAAGGAAGAAATACTTGTTCTAAGTGCTTCTCATGTGCTTTAGGCCAAGTGGATGCTTAAGTAAGAGCTTCTTCTATTGCTTTTTTTTGTTGTGTGAGCCATTTCATAGCATTGTCAGGTCATGCATAGAAGGTCATGTTTGAACTACTTAACAGTGATAGAGTTGAGTGGTTGGGGGTAAATCTAGAATAGTATAGTTTGGAAACAAAATACAAATTAAGATATAGGCTTGTGTGTATTTTTCTTTTATTTCTTCTAGTTGTTTCATGATTTGATCTTGTTTGCTTGGTATTGCAAAATATGGCTTGGTTGTTGGAATAAGCTATGCTAATCAGTTGTATTGTCAATTCAAGTCTATAGAAATAGTTGTATGTGATGTTGGTGAAGCATTGTGTAATCTATTGTACCTTATCTTTGGGTAAGTTAATGTTTCATGCCTTGTAGATAGATTCAAATTGATTAAGGAATGCTTGAAAGTTTTTAATATTATATCCAAAAATGATAATAGAGTTGGGTTGGATGTAATCCATTTTACATTAACACAAATTTACTAGGAAAAAGTGTTATTTTATGGATGACAATTCAACACATTGTTCATTTGAGTCATAATTATAGAATATAGTTTTTTCTAGAAGTTGATTGAATTCTGCTCCAGTGATAAGGGCAGAATAAACATATAATGCTGGAAAGAAAATATGTCTAAAGTATATAGTACTTGGAGATGCAAATGACAAGCATGGTACTCTCAATAGCGATGCAAAAATATCTGCTTAAATATAAAAGAACAGATACATTGTATGAAACAAGACAAGGTATAGCAAAATAGAAGAGAAAACACTCTAAAGCAGCTCCACCGCTTGTGCAGGCCCGTGGCAATTCCTTTGGGATGGTTGGCGGAGTCACCTCAATGTCAATTTATCACATCCTGGGGCTCAAGAAGGTTCCGAATAGTCCATTGTACAACTAAGTATAGTCTAAGCCACCAATATTTCTTTTGACTCTTGTTATGCTAGCCTTTGCATTTTATTGGCCTTAAGGCGGTGGTGCCCTCTCACTTGGAGAGGTAGATAGATAGGACTACTAAGGATTTAAAGGGTGTGGTCGGCATTATTCAAACCAAAAGGACTACCAATGGAAAAAGGCGACCGCATAGGAAAAATGAAGGATGGGAAGACCCCATCAAGCCGTACAAGGGAGAGACAAAAAAGGTAACATAGGGCTAAGCCCCAATAGAGTCTGTATGCGAAATCTGCCCTACCGCACCTAAGATATCCGAGCTATGCAAGTCGTACGGTCTACACACAACTGGAGCATCCGAAGAAATATCACCTAATGTGATTACTTTCCTCTGGATTGCACCAACCACTGCCCTCTGTAGAGCAATGGACACACGCTGTCTAAAGTAAGCTACAAAGTATGAGAGTGAGAGTGGTACCCCTTGACGCCTAACATGATAAGCTCTCGCGCACTCCCTGACAAATGTGTCAAATGCCGTGTCCATTGCTCCATATAACTCCAAGGCTAGAGGAACAAAGAGGTGACCTCGCTGCATGCCCTAATACTTGGAGACCTTGCAACCTGCTGCTGCACTCGCCGCCCATCCAAGGGGATGGGTAATCACTCCCCCCAAAATTGTATCCCGTGTAGGGTCCGTGACCACGACATCCGCTACTGTCACCTGATCATCTCGGACCAAGTATAAGTCTGCCCTGACACGTGTCGTCTGCAACGCATACAAACGCTCCCTCTAAGCTAAGTATCCACTCTCTTGTGCCATAGCAAACACTATGTCTCTAATGGCATCATGTGTAGCTATCCTCTATCCTCCAAAAGAACACCATGTCATGTGGACCGCCGTTGCATCTAGTGTAGAACCACGCTCACAAGTGAGTAGTGAAGATGCAGATGGGTGGACCAAACCTAGGCGAAACCTCATTGCTGTAGAGAAAGTAGCCCGTGCGAGTCGGAAAGCCCTAATGCATGGTCGAGCTAGGATCCACGAACCTGCACCCTTGCCAAAGCAAGAGCGTAGACGTGCTCTAGTAGCCTGAGGAATGGACGAGTCAACTAAGAGAGAATGTAGCGTATGCTCACACTGTCGCTCCATCAAGGAAGATTGTAGACCTCTAGTCCAATCTGATGATAGTGAAGCAAATGATGGAAAACCCTCTTGTGCTTGTGGGGATAGACTATCTCTCGTCTGCCGCAATAACACTTGGAGAGAAAAGGATCCTCCCTCCACCTCTGTCACATAAGTCTCCAAAACTGGCTTATTAGCAACCACAAAATGAGAGGCAAGTAGGGGTGCCGAGAGAGCCCAACTACCCAAAAGCGCTATAGGTGCCATCTCCTCCATAGAAAGCAAGCCAATCCCACCACATGAGATTAGTAGAGCCGTCTATCTACATGCCAAATCCCTTGTCACACACTCAAAAGTCCTTGGTCCAATAATATCATCAAAGACTCCCATAATCCTCCTATCAAATACTCTCAAACGTGATAGGAAGGACGGTGAGGGGAGAACTGTACGGATGAGGTAGGATGGTCGACGAGCAATACGGGAAGAGAGTATACCAAATGCCACTTGCAGATCTCCTAATAATGGAAGGTCATCCACATGGAGAACATCCTCTGCAAGGGCAGCGTCCAAGAAGCATGTGACAAAATCCTCCGATCCTACTGGCACTCCAAGAACACGAAGTCCATTTGTGGATGTGATACACCCCTCTGGAAGCTCAAGGTGGGAAGGGATACCTTAAGGGGACCATGGCCTACACTTTGACACCTTGACTCTCAAGCCTACTAGATGTAGCTCGGTAGTCAAGTAGTCAAAGGCCTGCCTAATCTGATCTATAGGGCCTACGATGTGTGTATCATCTGCCAAGGAGGGAAATACACAACCTGGCATGGCCAAAGTAGTAGATAGGAGAGCTCTAAAGTGAGCCATGGCAAATAAGGGCCCTCCCAAAGGATCTCCCTGTTGTGTACCAATAGCTGACTCCAAGACGGTGACTCCCTCTTGTGAACCACCATGTTGGTAGTAAAGGGAAGCAAGAGAGCCATAAAAAGACCGCACAAAAGGAATGAGACTCGCCAAGGATCCACAAGCCTCCCTAAGCTCTCTAAAGATGGATGCACGTGAGTAGCTATTAAAAGCATTCTCAACATCCACCTGTAGGACGGCCCACTCCGGATGGATATCTAGGAGTGCTCTAATGCCTAGAGATATAGCCTCACATCCTCCAAGTGTAGCTACTCCAAACTGATGTGGACTAAGGTGTTGTCAAAAGTGAGAACGATGCTGAAGGACAATGGTACGACTGACCAAACGCAAAAAGATCTCTCCAATAGCAATTGGTCTAATGCCTCCCATGTCCTTCTCAATTGTGAAAAGTCGACTAGCACCTAAGACCCAACTAACTGACATAGGAATGTCTCCTCTCGCTACTGCAACAACCCCCTGAAAAAACTCGGTAAAACAAATAGAAGGATCATCTGCCTGGATGCAATCTCTAAGGTGCTCATAAACCATCCCTGACAAGCCTCTTGAGGAAAGGCGAGGGGCAGTGCACAATGCTTGTGCAAATAGCGACCTATCAAGACATAAAGGCTACTCAGGCTGATAATCTAAGACCTCTAGTGGTAGTCCCTCTATTGCTATAGGATGCAATGAGCGTAGGGAAGAGATGGTCTCATCAGTAGGACTCGCTATAGACAAAGGGTGCAATGCTCGTGCTGCTCTACTAAACTCTCCCGCTTGACCCAATGTCCAACATCGTCGTAATCGAGTGGAATCTGTGGTATTATGTGGCGATGCTTGTCTCCTAAATTGTGTAGCCCTTATAGACTCCTCCTGAAGCGCTGCCCAATCCCTCGCTCGGAATTGATGAAATCTAGCCGCCACCTCTCTATGCCCCACGCGTCCTCCTCTAGCATAACGAAGACATCATTGAGGGAGTAGGAGGAATAGGAACCACGCTAACTCGTCCAAGGGATCACGTGCCAAACAATCCAATGGTAGGCAAAAAGCCTGTCTAGCCTCATCATGGAGTGTGCGGGGTAGCCTATGGAATAGACGTGGATATGGAAAACTAGTCTCAAATAATCCCAAAATGCAACCCACTCGAGAAGCTAACCACTCCCACGACTCGATCGGTATCCTTGGAACGATCAACAAAGGTATAAAAGAAGCGTGCCTAAAGTACTAGCAATAGGAAAGTACTTGATAAGAAGTTGCAGGGAGTAAACGCTTGTTTATCCCATCCTTAATTTTGGAAAGGAAGCGTGGTTGTAAAGAGGGTGCACTTAGGTTTTGTTTCTAGTGTGGGCACGCCGGTTCATTAGGCTTTTTGTCATTTTTCAAGTATTTAGTTCATGAGATATTCTTTAATTTATGAATTCAAAGTTTCAATAAATTTAAAATTTAAAATTTAAAAATATATAATATTTATTTTAAATTGTATAAAAAATTAATATTTTGAATTTTATTTTATTTTCAAACACATATTTTTAAAATAGAATATTTTTGATATTTATAGATAAATTTTTATTTTTATTTTTTTACATGTATCTATGTGAATATTTTATATTATTTTAAAATTTCAATTATTTTATCATAAATGTCACACAAGTCTCACAAAATATTACAAATAGATTTGTAAAATTGAAGTAAATTGATTTGATATAAAATTAAATCATTTAATTCCAGAATATCATCGTGTAAATTTCATAAATTCTAGAAAATGAAGTTTTAGATCATTTGTAAAGGATTTGAAATCACAAACCAAATTAAAATTAACAATCTAAGAATCACTTTGCTTGGAGAAAACTATACGATTGATTGAATATTTTGATTCTTTGGTTTACTTGCAAGATATGATATTTGATTGTGATTGTTAATTTTTGGTTGATCTTGGAAGTTCAGAGAATTACATGTCCATACAATTAGAAAAAGAAAAATATATTCCTATCAAACCAATAATTGAAAGAAAATTGATGATGGCAGTTGGTAGAAAGGGATTTGCATTATGTACCTCACGTCTTGTTACATTCAAGATTGGGAAGGAGTGTTTGGAGCATCTGCAGCGTATGAGGTTTGTAATGGCACCTCCACACTATGATATCATTTTGGGTTTGACTTGGCTTGAACTTCATAAGGTTCAATTTGATTAGACACAATGACAAATTCAACCATAGCACCAATGTAAGAATTTTTGATTAGCTTGTCTAGCACTTGTGAGTAAGATACCTAAGAATATTTAGTCTCAAGATGTGAATTTTATCAAGAAAGTAGCTAAAGAGTAAGCTTTGAAGGAAGATAAATCCCAAGATGGGAAATTTGTCAAGAAAATAGTCATCAAGCAAACTTTGAAAGAAAATAAGTCCCAAGGTGGGAAGTTTTTTAGGAAAGCAACTATAGAGTAAGTTTTGAAGGAAAATAAATTCTTAAATGGGAAGTTTGTTAGTGAAGCAACTATAGAACAAGCTTTGGTGGAAGATAAGTCTATTTTGCCAATGTAGATCACATTGATTACACAAAGAGAATATGAGGAGGATCAAGAGCCTCATCAAGCAATGTTTGATCAAACCGTTCAAGAGTTTGTGTACTTTCTAGATGATCAGCCAAAGGGATTACATTCTGATCGTGGTATACCCTTTAGGATTCAGTTATTGCTAGAGAGTACTCTAGTGAATGTACAAATCTATCGGCTCTCACCAAAGGAAGAGTTGCAAATAACACTTACGGAGTGTTGGAGAAAGATTTCATATGACATAGTACATCTCCTTGGGGAGCACCGGTACTATTTTGTTCCAAAGAAAGATGGAAGACTTTGTTTTTACATTGATTACCATGGGCTCAATAAACAAACAATGAAGAATGCATACCTCTTTCCTTGAATTGATGACTTGCTTGATCAATTGAGTGGAGCACAATTCTTCTCCAAGTTGGATTTTTGCAGTGGCTATTAGCAAATCCCCATTGATAGGGAGGATGTGCAAAAAATTATCTTTTGCACAAGGTATGGGTATTTTGAATGGAGAGTTTTAACTTTTGGGCTCACTAATGTTCTAGAAATCTTCATGGATTAGATGCATTGGGTGTTGGATGGACTATTAGATTGGTATGTAATGGTTTTCTTGGATGACATTTTAATCAATAGCAAGATGGAGGCAAAATATGCAAATTATGTGCAAAATGTCCTAAGCCGACTATTTCAATGGAAATTTTGTTGCAAGAAATCAAAGTGTACCTTTTGGTAAAAGGAAATTATATTCTTGGATCACAAGATCTCATCAGAAGGGATCAAGATGGAAGGAGGAGAAAATCAATGCCATTATTGATTGGCTTACTCCAAAGGATGCCATAGAGGTGCAAGCATTTTATAGATTGGTACGTTTTTACCAATGGTTCATCCACTATTATATGCATATGGTAGCACCATTGATCAATCTCTTGGAGAAAAACTCAAGCTTTCAATGGACCAAGTATGAAGAAGCATTCCAAAAGTTGAAACATATAGTGTCTTCAAGATCTATTTTTCAATCACATGATCCTCAACTACCTTATGTGGTTGACTTTGATGCTTCTAGCTTTGCCATTGGAGTTGTATTGTTGCAAGAATTACCAGATGGATTACATCCCATTGCCTTTGTGTCTTGTTGATTAAACACCTTAAAAAGAATTAATCTACACACAATTGGAAACAATTAGCAATGGTTTATACCACCAAGGTATGGAGGTATTATCTCTTGGGATCATGCAAATTGATCACAAACCCTTGTTATAGACATTACATTCGGAATACATCAAGAGTTGACATCATCAATAGGAGGAGCAACTCTAATTTTTTGACATCAAACTTGAGTATAAACCCAATCAATTCCATATCATCTTTGATACCCTATCATAATGACCTAATTTGAAGTATCTTCCTCTCATCACAATGGCAATTATGATGGTGTTAGTCGATTCCAAGGTCCAAATTGGGTTTAGATTAACTCTCCAACAAGATCCCTTCTTTAGATGATACAATGTTATTTTGAAAGATGCAACAAGGAATACAACACCTTGCCTATAACAATATGGAGTTTAGCAACAAAGTTAGTAGGGCTAAAAAAGTAGCAAATAAGACAAATTAATCTAGAATATTTTGGAAGTATCTATGAAGTTTCTTGGGAAGCTTCCTTACTAGCTTAGCTTGCACCTTAAGTAAGTACCTTCTAGAAGGAAGCTTCTAGAAGCTTCCCACTAGCTTGGCTTGCATGCTAAGTAGGCAGCTTCTAGAAGGAAGCTTCTTGAGAAGCTTCTAGGTTAACTTGGCTTGCATTTTAAGAAAATGGTTCAAGGAAGCTTCTTAAGAAGCTTCTCAAGGGCCTTGTATGCTACCCATAAATACCAAAGCCAAAGCTCATGCTAAGCATTTGGAGTTTTCTCTCATTCTAGCATCCCAATGTGAGTTTTCATTCTCTTATTTATCTCCTTGGTCCTGGTCTTTTACATTGGTATCAAAGCAGGAATGGGATGGATGGAATTTATGGGCCACCAAACCATTGGGATTTTCATATCCAGATATTACCCAAGCATTGTTTCACACAATTCATCACCTTGCGCTTTGGGCAAATTTTTTTTGCATATGATCACATTGTCTAAGGAACCCTTGATACTTCCGATTGTAACTTATGGAAAATGGTGGATGTGTTGCATTTATGTGTTAATCAATTAGATCAAATGGGAGTAGTGGGATATAGTAGTAGCTATGGTGGTAATACTTGACGTTATCCTTGTGATGCAGCAATAAATCAAACACCTTACTCAATTGTTGGATGAACGAGACCAGCAACAATGAAAACATATAGAGAGAGTGCTAGTTCAAGATAAAGAAGATTGCATTTGATTTCCAAAACCCAAGGTGTTTGAAGGTAAGAATCTTCCGGAAACAATGGAGAATTTTGTGTTTGATTGTAAATGTTACTTTGAAACCACCAATCTTCAAGATGAACAGAAATAGATTCCTTGGCTTCTAGCCAATTGGATGTTGTGGCAAAAAATTGGTGGCAATTCCAAGTGGAGCAAGTTGAATGATAGATTGTTACACCAATTTTGACATGGGCCAAATTCAAGGATACAATACTTGGTCAATTTCAAACTATAAATGCCACCCAAACGGCACAAGATAAATTGGTGAAGTTGAAGCATATTTGCTCAATAAAGAGTCACATCACACAATTTTAGAATATCATCATGTAAATTCTAGATATACAAGAAGGTGAAGTTCTTAATAGATTTGTGCGTGGATTGAAGTCACAAACCAAATTGGAGGTGACCATGAGAGAACCACAAAATGTAGAAGAAGCTATGCAATTGGCTGAGTGCTTTGATTCCTTGGTTGCAACAACTTGGTCTCAACCTCGACCTACACAAAGCTTACCAATACACTATGCACGGGTGGAAGAAGTAACACCAATGGAGATTGATGCTATCCAATGGAGATCACTTAGTACAGCAAATAGAAAAAGATTATGTCAAAATAGAGGTTGTTTGTATTATCGCCAAGTTGGACATCACATTGCTAAATATCCACTTAGGAATAGGTGACCTCAACAAGTTGCCCATATGGTGTTTGAAGAATAGAATGATCATGGAAATGAGGAATCCTAGTAGGAGATTTTGAGCCGCCTAGTGAGAGCTTGATTAGTTCCAATGGGATTGAAGGCTTGACCTATGCAAGTTTACTTCACTTGCAAGGTACAATATCTAATCAGGGTTGTAAGATTTTGGTTAATTCTTGAAGTTCAGAGAATTGCATATCAATGCAAGTAGCAAAGTAATTAGGTATTCCTATCAAGCCAATGATTGGAAGTAGATTGATGATGGCGGAAAGGGTTCTATATTCCGTACCTAACATCCTATTACTTTTAAGATCTAGAATGAGTATTTTGGAGTGTATGAGGTTGTAGTGGCACCTCTACATTATGATGTCATTCTAAGACTACCTTGGCTTGAATGTCATAAGGTTCAATTTTATTGGACCCAACGATAAGTTCAAGTACAACACCAAGGTAGGAATTTCTGATTAGGTTGTCTGGCACCTTTGAGTAAGACACTTAAGAATAGTCAATCCCAAGATGTGAAGCTTGCCAGGAAGGCAACCATGAAGTAAGCTTTGAAGAGGAATGAGTCCCTAGATGAGAAGTTTGTTAGTGAAACAACCACAGAGCAAGCTTTGGAGAAAGATAAGTCTATTTTTGCATTGTAGATCAAGCCAATTGTATAAGGACAATTTGGGGAGAGCCGAGAGCCTTGTCAAGCAATGGTTGATCAGATAGTTCAAGAGTTTGCATATGTGTTTCTAGATGATCTACCAAAGGGATTAACCTTTGATCGTGATATGCCCTTCAAGATTGAGTTATTGCCAAAGAGAACTCCAATGAGTAGACCAATTTATTGGCTCTCACCAAAGGAGTTGGAGTAGTTGCAAACAACACTTACAAAGTTGTTGGAGAAGGACTTCATATGACATAGTACCTCTCCTTGGAGAGCACCTGTATTATTTATTCCAAAGAAAGATGGAGGACTTCCTTTTTCTATTGATTATCATGAGCTCTCATAATAATTAATAAGCAAATAGTGAAGAATGCATATCTCTTGTCTTGGATTGATGACTTGCTTGATCAATTGAGTGGAGCATGATACTTTTCCAAGTTGGATCTTTGTAACGACTATTGAAAGTTCCCTTTTGATAGGGAGGATATGCAAAAGATGGCCTTTCATACTTGGTATGGGCATTTTGAGTAGAGAATTCTACCTTTTGAGCTCACTAATGCTCCAGTAGTCTTAATGGATCAAATGCATTGGGTGTAGGATGGACTATTGGATCAATATATGATGGTGTTCTTGGATGATACTTAATCTATAGCAAGACAAAGATAGAACATGTGAATCACGTGCAAGAAGTCCTAAGACGACTACAACAATGGAAATTTTATTGCAAGAAGTCCAAGTGTGCCTTTTGGCAAAAGGAAGTTACCTCTTGGGGCACAAGATCTCATTGGAGGAGATCAAGATGGAAGAGGAGAAAATCAAGGCCATTACTAATTGCCTACTCCAAAGGATGCAATAGAAGTATGGGCATTTAATGGATTGGCCAGTTTTTACCGACGGTTCACCCATTATTATGCTCATATGGCTGCACCATTGACTAACCTCTTGGGAAAGGACTTGAGCTTATAGTGGACCACCAAGCACAAAGAAGCATTCTAGAAGTTGAAACATATGGTTTCTTCAAGGTCCATCTTCAACCATATGATCCTCAGCTACCTTGTGTGGTTGATTTTGATGCTTCTAACTTTGCAATTGGAACCGTGTTGCAATAAGAATTCCCAAATAGATTAATTCCCAAATGCCTTTGTGTCTCATCTACTCAATATGGCTGAAAGAAACTACTATGCTCAAGATCAAGAACAACTTGCAATGGTATATGCCACCCAAGGTATGGAGGCATTACCTCTTGGAGAAACAAGTAATCATGCAAACTGATCATAAACCATTGTTGTAGACCTTACACTTGGAACACATGAAGAGTCAACATCATCGATGGGAGGAACAACTCTAATTGTTTGAAATCAAACTTGAGTACAAATCAGGTTGGTTACACATCATCCTTCATGCTTTATCACGATGACTTGATTTGAAGTCTCTTCCTCCCATCACAACAGCAATTACAATAGTGTCAATTGACTCTAAGGTCCAAAGTGAATTTCAATCAGCTCTACAAGATCCCTTCTTCCAAATGGTACATGGTCACCTTAGAGCATGCAACAAGGAGTACAACACCTTCTCCATCAAGGAGGGCCTTCTATTCCATGAGGACCGGATCTATGTTCTAGCCAAAGGTGATCTTCGACTTGTGCGCCTTCAAGAAGCCCATGATTTACTAATAGTTGGTCACATGGGTGTGGACAAGACCTTGGGTACCCTCCAACCCCAATGGTGGTGGCCCATTATGACACAAGGTGTTCAAGAATTTATCCGATCGTGTGAGAGTTGCCAATGCAACAAGGCCAGCAACCAAAAGCCATGTGGAATCCTTCAACCACTTACCATTCCATCTGCTCGATGGGAGCATGTGAGTTTGGATCTCATCACATCCTTGTCTAAGACAAAGCAAGGTCACACAACAATTGTGGTGTTTGTGGATAATTTTTAGTAAGCAAATCCACTTGGCACCAACCTGTGATACCATGAATGCTCCAACCTTAGCGCAAATCTACTTTGACAATACTTCAAGCATCATGGGATGCCATGTGTACTCATCTCCGACTGTGATTCTTGATTTACCATGAAGTTTTGGCAAGCACTCATCCAAATACTTGGCACCAAGCTTGCTTTGTCCATGACCTATCATCCTCAAACTGATGGACAAACCAACGTGCAAATCGTACATGGGAAGATATGTTGCATGCCTTCATCAATATTCACCATACCAATTGGGATGAATGTCTTGCAATTGCAGATTTTCCTACAACAATTCTAAATAGGTAAGTACCAGATTTTCTCCTTTCTTTCTCAATTTTAGCCAAGATTTGCTTGTTCTAGATTCTCTTCTTGCTCCCCTTCCATCTCAAGTTCCTCATACTTCCACATTCTTTACCACTATATCCAAATCTCTCCAACAAGCAAATCTCACCTCCTTGTTGCTCAAAATCATCAAAAATAATATGTAGATCACCATTGTTGTGATCTCACCTGTGAAGTCGGTGATAAAGTCATGTTATCTTCTAGTAACCTCCCTCTCCCCCTTGATACCCAAGTTTGTAAACTTACACCTAATTGGATAGGACCAGTTGATGTCACCCAAATTGTCTCTCTTGTTACTTATTGACTTGACTTGCCTTGTCATATGCGTATCATCCTATCTTTCATATTTCCAAGTTGAAACCCTTGTTCTTGACCCTCTTCCTTTTCCTCTCAAGTCCAACCTCCCCCTCCTCCTATCTTTATCAATGATCATGAGGAGTACAAAGTTGATCGTATCCTTGCACATTGCCATATTCAACAAGGCCATTGACAACATACGGAGTACAAGGTCCCTTGGAAAGGGTATCCCTTCATGATGTCACATGGGAACCTCTTTCTCACCTCTAGAATGCACAGACGGCCATCCAAGAGTTTGAAGTTTCACTAGCAACGAGGACGTCACCAACTAGCGGTGGGGGAATATGTAATAATATGGAGTTTAGCAATGAATTTAGTAGGGCTAACAAATTAGCAAATAAGACAAACTAGCCTAGAATATTCTGGAAGTATCTAAGAAGCTTCTTGGGAAGCTTCTCGACTAGCTTAGCTTGCACCTCAAGTAAGTAACTTCTAGAGGAAGCTTCTAGAAGCTTCCAACTAGCTTAACTTGTACGCCAAGTAGGCAGCTTCTAGAAGGAAACTTATTGATAAACTTCCTAGTTAACTTGGCTTGCACTCTAAGAAAATGGTTCAAGGAAGTTTCTTGAGAAGCTTCATAGTTAACTTGGCTTGCACTCTAAGAAAACGGCTTAAGGAAGCTTCTTGAGAAGCTTCTCAAGGGCCTTGTATGCTACCTATAAATACCAAAGCCAAAGTTCATGCTAGACATTAGGATTTTTCCCTCATTCTAGCATCCCAATGTGAGCTTCCATTCTCTTATTTCTCTCCTTGGTCTTGGTCTTTTACATTCTCTATCAAGGAAGGCCTTATATTCCATGAAGATCGGATATATATTCCAACCAAGGATGATCTTCAACTTGTGCACCTCCAAGAAGCCCATGACTGACCAATTGCTAGTCACATGGGTGTAGACAAGACCTAAGGTACCCTCCAATGCTAATGGTGGTTTCCCAACATGGCACAAGATGTTTGAGAGTTTATCCAATTGTGTGAGAGTTGCTAATGTAACAAGGCCAACAACCAAAATTGAGTCAACTCCTTCAACCACTCCTCATTACATCTACTTAATAGGAACACATGAGCTTGGATCTCATTACATCCTTATCCAAGACAAAACAAGGTTACACAATGATAACAGTGCTTGTGGATAAGCTTAGTAAGCAAATCCATTTGACACCAACCTTTGATATCATGGATGCACCAACATTGGTGCAAATCTACTTTGACATTATCTTCAAGCATCATGGGATTCCTTGTGTACTCATCTACAATCATGATCTTCAATTAATTGGAAAATTTTGGCAAGCACTCTTTTAGATACTTGACACCAAGCTTACCTTGTCCATGGCTTATCATCTTCAAATTGATGGACAAATTGAATGTGAAAATTTCATCTTGGAGGATATGCTTCATGCCTTTGTCAATGTTCCCCATACCAATTAGGAATGTCTTGCAATTGTAGAGTTTACATAGAATAATTCCAAATAGGCAAGCACCAAATTCTCTCTTTTCTTCTTAAATTTTAGCCAAGATTCACTTGTTCTAGAATCTCTTCTTGCTCCCTCTCCATCTCATGTCCCTCATATTCTAGAGTTTACATACAATAATTCCAAATAGGCAAGCACCAAATTCTCTCATTTCTTCCTCAATTTTAGACAAGATTCACTTGTTCCAGAATCTCTTATTGCACTCCTCCATCTCATGTACCCCATACTTACACCTTTGTGACCACCATATCCCAATCTCTCCAACAAGTCAAATCTCTTCTCTTTGTTGCTCAAATCATAAAAAAAATTATGCAGACCACCATTGTCATGATCTCACCTTTCAAGTTGGTGATAAGATCATGCTCTTATCCAATAAGCTACCCCTCCTACTTGAAACCAAAGTCCATAAACTTACTCCTAATTAGATAGGACTCTTTGATGTCATCCAAATCATTTCTCTTGTTGCTTATTGACTTGCTTTTCTTTATCATATGTGCATCCACACTATCTTTCATATTTCCAAGTCAAACCCTTTGTTCCTAATACATCTTCTTTTCTTCTTGTGTCCAACGTCCTTCTCTTCCCATCCCTATCAATGATCAAAAAGAGTATGAAGTTGATTGAGTCCTTGCACGTCACCACATCCAACAAGACTATAAATAACATATAGAGTACAGAGTCTTTTGGAAAGGGTATCCCTTCATGATACCACTTGGGAGCCTCTTTCTCATATGTAGAATGCACAAACAGCCATCTAGGATATGAAGCTTCAATGGCGACAAGGACATCACTAATTAGCAATGAAGGAATATGTAAAAATATGTTGAATGTAGCAATATGCAAGGGTACAATCAACCTCATACTCCTCATGATTGTTGATAGGCACAAGAGAAGGAGGAGTTTGGACGCAAGAGGAAAAAGAAGATGGATTAGAAACAAATGGTTTCAATTTGGAAATGTGAAAGATAGAGTGGATTGCATATGAGAGGCAAGGCAAGTTGATAAGCAATAGGAGAAATGGTTTGGATTACATCATATGGACCTATCCAATTAGGAGCAAGTTGATGGACTTGGGAATCAAGTGGGAGGAGTTGGTTTACTAGAGGAAAGTACGACCTTATTACCAAGTCAAAAGGTGAGATCACAATGATGGTGGTCTGCATATTGTTTTTGTTGATTTGGAGCATCAAGAAGTTAAGATTTGGCTTGTTGGAAGGATTGGGATATAATGGTCAAAAAGGTGGAAGTATGAGGAACATGAGATGGAGGAGGAGCAAGAAGAGAACCTAGAACAAGGGATTTTGGCCAAAATTGAAGAAGAATGGAGAAAATTTAGTGCTTGCCTATCTGGATTATTGTATGCAACCTTCACCATTGCAAGACATTCATCCCAATTAACGTGGTAAATGTTGACAAAGGCAAAAAGTATATCCTCCAAGGTGCAATTTGCATATTTAGTTTTTCCATTAGTTTAAGGATGATAGGTTCTAGAAAAAGTAAAGTTGGTGCCAAGTATCTAGAAGAGTGCTTGCTAAAAAATTTGTTGAAGTGAGGATCAAGGTCGGAGATGAATACATGATGCATCCAATGATGCTTGAAGATATTATCAAAATAGAATTGCATCAATGTTGGAGCATCCATGGTATCAAAGGTTGGTGACAAATGGATTTTCATACTAAGTTTATCCACAAACATCACTATCGCTATATGACCTTACTTTGTCTTGGGTAAGGATATGATGAGATGAGATCTAAGCTCACATGTTCACATTGACCAGATAGAATGGGGAGTGGTTGAAGGAGTCCACTTGGTGTCAGGTTGTTGGTCTTCTTTCATTGGCAGCTCTCACAAGATCCGATAAACTCTCAAACATCTTATACCATGTTGATCCACCACCATTGGCATTCAAGGATACTCAAGGTCTTGTCCATACCCACGTGACAAGCAATTGGTAAATTATGGACTTCTTGAAGACACACAAGGTGGATATCACCCTTGGCTGGAACATAGATCCAATTCTCACAAAATAGAACGTCTTCTTGAAGTAGAAGGTGTTGTACTCCTTGTTGTATGATGCAAGATGACCTTGTACCATTTGAAAGAAAAGATCTTGTTGTAAAGTTATCTTGGACTCAAATTTGGGTTTTGGAATTGACTAAAAGCTTTGTAATTGCCACTATGATGAGAGGAAGAGAATTCAAATCAAGTTATTAGGGATAGGTCATTAGGGATGACATGGAACCCATAGGGTTTATACTCAAGTTTGATATCAAACAATTATAGTTGTTTTTCCTAATAATGTTATTGATTTTTCATGTGCTCTATATGTAATATCTGCAACAAGGGTTTGTGATTGGTTTGCATGATCACTTGTTTCTCCAAGAGATAGTGTCTCCAAACCTTGGTGGCATATACCATCACTAGCTGTTCTTGATCTTGAGCAAAGTAATTTCTTTCTGTGATGTTTAGTTGACAAGACACAAAGGCAATGGGATGTAACCCATTAGGAAATTCTTGCTACAATATAACTCCAATGGGAAAGTTAGAAGCATCAAAATCAACCACACAAGGTAGTTGAATATCATACGGTTAAAGAATGGGTCTTGAAGACATCATATGTTTTAGCTTTTGGAATGTTTCTTTGTACTTGGAGGTCCATTAAAAGCTTGAATTCTTTCCCAAGAGGTAAATCAATGGTGCTACCACATAAGCATAGTAGTGGATGAAGTGTAGGTAAAAGCTTGTCAATATATTAAATGCCCACACTTCTATGGCATCCTGTAGAATAAGCCAATCAATAATGGCTTTGATTTTCTGCTTTTCCATATTGAACCACTTTGATGAGATTTTGTGACTCAAGAAGATACCTTCCTTTTGCCAAAAGGCACACTTTGATTTCTTTCAATATAACTTCTATTTTCATAATCATCTTAGGACTTCTTTCACGTGATTTATATGTTCTACTTCCATCTTGTTATAGATTAAAATATCATCTAAGAACACCACCATGTACCGATCCAATAGTCCATCCAACACTCAATGAGTCTCATCCATAAAGACTACTAAAGCATTAATAAGCCCAAAAGGTAGAACTTTCCACTTAAAGTGCCCATACCTTTTGTGAAAGGTAATTTTTTGCACAACCTCTCTATCAATTGGAATTTGCCAATAGTCGCTTCAAAGATCCAACTTGGAGAAGTATCATACTCCACTCAATTGAGATAAAAAGTCATCAATTTGAGGCAAAGGATATGCATCCTTCACTTTTTATTTGTTAAGACTATGGTAATCAATACAAAAGTAAAGTCCTCCATCTTTCTTTGGAACAAATAGTACAATGTTTCTCAAGGAGATAACCAAATATTCATTTCTAATCCTAAATGTAACAAGAAGTGAGATACAAAATGTAGAACTCTTTCTACCATTTGTCATCATCTACTTCCAATTATTGGCTTGATAGGAATATGTAATTCCTTTGCTAATTGCATAGATATATAATCTTTGAACTTCTAAAATTAACCAAAATCTTACAACCATTATTAGATATCAGACCTTGCAAGTGAAGTAAATTGACATAGGTTGAGCTTTCAATACTATTGAAACTAATCATTACAATAGGTAACTCAAAATCTTTAATTGGGATTTATTGTTTATCTAATCATTTTGCTCTACAAACTCCATTTAGGCAACTTGTCAAGCTATCTCATTCTTGAGTAGACATTCAACAATACAATATCCAATTTGGATAATAAAAACAAATACCATTTTTTTGTAATTCTTCTCTATCTGTAATACCAAGTGGTCTTTGTTGAATAGCATCAATATCCATTAGTGTTGGTTCTTCTTTTTGTGTGTAATGTATTTTTAGGTTCTATGGAGGTTGAGATCAAGACCAAGTTGCTACTACCAATGAATCAAAGTGTTTGGCCAATTTCATGGCTTCCTCCAAGTGTTGTGGCTCATGCATAGTCACCTCTAATTTGGTTTGTAATTTCAAGCCTCTCACAAATTGATCTAGAGCTTCACCCACTAGTATATCTAGAATTTATATGATGGTGTTTTGGAATTGCATGATGTAATTTCTTATAGATCCAATCTTTTACAACTCTTTCAGCATATCTTGTGCAACTTGTGTGGCATTTATAGCTTAAAATTGACCAATTATTGTAGTCTTGAATTTTACCCATGTGAAGATTAGTGTAAAAATTTGTTATTCAGCTTGTTCCACTCAAAATTGCAACCCTAGCTTTGCTATTCTACCCAATTGGCTGGAAGCCAAGAAAATCTATTTTTGTTCATCTTGCAAATTAGTAGCTTTGAAATAACATTTGCAGTCAAACACAAAATTCTCCACTATACTTGGGAGATTCTTGTCTTCAAATACTTTGGGCTTTGGAAATTGGATTTTTCTCTTCTTCTTCTCAAAATTATATTCTCTCAACATGCTCTTGTCGTTGATGATCTTGTTCTTCTAGCAATCAAGTAATATGCTTGATTTGTTGCTACATAACAATGATAATCTCAAGCATTGCCTCTAGGGCTACTGCTCTACCACACTACTTCTAGTTTATCTAAATTAACACATAGAGGCAATCAACACATAGAGGCAACATGTCCACCATTCTCCATAAGTTACAGCCAAAAGTATCAAAGGTTCATTGGACAGGGTGATCACATTCAAAATATTATGCACAAAGCGTGAGGTGATAAAATACATGAAATAGTGTTTGGGTAGTACACTAACACAAAATCCTAATGGTTTGGTGAAAATGGATTTGGTGGTCCATAAATTCCATCTATCCCATTCATGCTCTAATACCAATGTAAAAGATCGAGACCAAAGAGAGAAATAGGATAATGGAAGATCACATTGGAACATTTGAATGAGGGAAACTACAAATGTCTAGCATGAGCTTGGGCTTTGGTATTTATAGAGAGAATACAAGGCTCTTGAGAAGATTCTCAAGAAGCTTCCTTAAATTTCTTTCTTGGAATGCAAGTCAAGTCTTCTTAAGAAGCTTCCTTCTAGAAGCCATCTACTTGGTGTGCAAGCTAAGCTAATTGGAAGCTTTCTAGATGCTTCCTTCTAGAAGCTATCTACTTGGGATGCAAGCTTAACTAGTTGGGAAGTTTCCCAAGAGACTTCTTCCTAGAAATCACCAGTTGTCATGCACATTATCCATTACTTGGAAGGTACCAAGTAGCTTCCTAGATACTTCGAGAATATTTTAGACTAATTTGGCTTATTTGCTACTTTGTTAGCCTTGACTAACTCATTGGAAACTCCATATTTTTACATAGACTCTCCTAGTCTTTCATACTCTCTAAGGCACTATAGACAACAACCATGTCTCTTAGACATCCTAGTGAAGGTTTGATATGTGGTGATGGACTAGATACTAGTTAACCACCTGCTACTACATAGATTGAGTCTAGCACAATGTTGGGGGTGGCTTAGTTGACTATGTGCTTCCTTTTTTTCTTAGGCAATGATATGTTTACATTGGAATTGACCTAGCTCCAATATTCTGGTTGGTTGCCACACTTGCGGAGAGTAAGGATGATGTGGTTCATGCTTCTAAAGCAAAGGTAGAGCTAACTTGATTGAGGAGCATGGGATCTGCTCAACAACTAGTGGTTTATGGCAAGCAATAATAGCTAGAATGGAGGAGTTATTAACTAGACTTGCCTTTGAGTGAGCTTGGTTCACACTTGGAGTTGTCTTATTAGATAACTAGTGTCACCAAAAAAAAATTCCTGTTTTGTTTGGTGGGACCATCAAGGGAGATCTATACACCACAAGGGGTCTTATTAGACTTGGGTGTGTAGCCCCTTATGTTGGGGAAGGTTGTAGTTGTCAATCTGGAACTATGAAAGACCAAAAATTTCAAATGAGGGTTAAAAGAGTAAATTCACATAGAGTTAATGGTACAAAATACTCACACTATTTTTAAAGCCATTGCCTACACTTAGAGAATAGCAAAGGTTCTTTGAGGAGGTGAAGGAGTTGTCCCAATGCAACACTATAAGGCTGAGACATCTCATTTTGGTGGACCATTTTTTATGGAATTCCAAGACCAAGGAGCACAATCGCTCCAAGGAAATATGGATAGGCCAAAGAAAAGAGAGAAGGCATCCCACAAGGGGAAAGGTCTCAAGCATAACAATGATGTTGTTACAATTATGGCCAAGTTGGGCACATAACCATCAATTGTCATGCTTGTCTTCCTAGACGGGTTTAGTCTTCATACAAGCAACCTTTGAATAATATGGAGAGATAAATTGAAAAAGAGGATGCTAAAATCACATCAAAAAATGAAAATCATCAATTAATTTATCTCATAGCCTTGTTAGCTCAATGGAGAAGAATAAAAATTAAAAAAATTAAAAAAACAAGTGCATAAAGGTTGAGGAAGACAAATACACAATTTATTATGACATAAACCTTACACTCCTTCAATTACTGAGGTGATAATCAAAATAAGACCATACAAATAGATATTTTTTAAGAAATATCTCAATTTTAATTTTTAATCTGTTTATATAACTTATATATGGATGTGTTGGTTTTTTAAATATTTCTAGGTTGCGTTTACTTTTTTTTACATTCGATGAATTCTTTTCATTCAATGAGTTATTGGTTTCCCGTTCCTTGAACTACTTCTGTCCTCATTTGCTCATATCATTAGCCTAAACTGATGTAAACATGTGTATAAATGTCTACTGGGGGTAGTAGCTTAAGTATGTATTTGTGTTTATGTAAGACTGGCTCATATTTCCCTTTCGCAAAGAGGGACCAATAAGCACTCTTAGAGTAAAAAGAAAATGCTCCAACTTCAAAAACATAGCATATTTATTTAGATTATGGAAAGAAAGTACAACACATCAAACAAACTCTTTGAATAAAGTCATTTACTTGAACCCAAAGTAATATGATCTATTAAAAAATATGTTAAATTTTGAATTAACCTGTTCTACATGTGTAGAATACTGAATATAGAAGGCGCACATAATACAATACAATCCACAGTCTGGCGATGTATATTATCTATATTTTCTTTGGATTCTAAATACGTTTGTTAGTAAATACTTTTCTTTATTGCGAGTGTCAAACGAAATGTAGTACAAGCGATAGGCGCTGAAAAGTAATGTATGACGAAGGTTGAATAACGAAATTAACACTATCTCGAGATATCTCCAAATTTTAACAAATGAATAGAGCACGAAGTAAAATGCCAACGTAGTTCATGAAAATGTGAAGATCATCAACAGTGAACAGTAAAATAAACTGAAGCAGGTCTTGATAAAGAACTCAATAAATATGTACTCGATAGCAGTAGTTACCCTATGCTCGTCCCCTTTTGTTTGTACTTGACGGTTACACTTTTGATGAAAAACAGAGCAACAGTAAGAAACCGTGAGACCAGCAGGTTCTATAAATAAAACCTGGAGAGAATCAGTACTTGGAAAATCTGAATCAGAAATATATTACTCTAGTGTAGAAGGACGAAAACTTATTAGACTGCGCTAAATTATATCAAAGGACAGTGTTACAAATGTTTCTTAGCTTTTGAACCTTTTCAACCCAGTATCTTGACATTGGGAATGACTTAATCAAAATTCACATACGTCTCGAAATCATCTCATACTAGCAGATGACATAAAAGAATTACTTAGACGAAATCACCCACGACTGGAATCATCCGAGACAATCTTACTCGTGAGAGAGATCATTTCTATGAGCGCTAGCGTGCTGTCCATGTCAAGTCAAGTCACGTCAACTTCTTCAGCTGTTACCGTCCATCTGCATTCCGAGAAGATTGAATGGGCTTATGCTCGAAGTCTAAAAGAGGACTCGGTAACGACAATCGCGGCCACCACGACGTCGAGCATGACCGGGATATAACAGGTTGGCGTGTCAAGGACAGCCCAGAAGCACAGTCGACAGGAAATCGCCGGTCAGAGAAATTTCCCTGATCTTAACGGGGAGAGTGACTGCATGATATTGTGGAGGATTTTGCGGATTTCTCTTGAGACCACGTTACAATAGTAAACTGACGCTGATATATAGACTGACGTCTGACTTCTGTTGTTTAGAGCAGTCTCCGACAGAGAGAGTATTCTTCTACATAGGAGCGGAGTTGAGTTGAGCGATTACCTCATTTATGCTGCAACCACTCGTAGAATCTTGTTGCGGTCGCCGAGAACAGCGACGAGCACGAACATCAAGTCTTATCGATTGAGGAGAATCTAAAACTTCAGTCATTTGCCGGGGGAAGAGTGGGTAAGTTCCGTATTCTCGAAATCTCGTTTCATATTGTTCCCTGTTTGAGAGAGGAACTCTCTCTTGCACATCGTATTATATTGCAGGACTAATTTTGGACGTGAATAGGAAGGCAATTCATGCATCTTGAGACTTAATTTTAACAAGGGAATAATCGATCTAGATCTGCATTTTATTCCGGATAGGCAAGATTTTTTTCTGCTTTTGGTTTATTTGACTAAGCAACATTCAATCCGGTGTCTTTGTAGATTGTGTAGCATAAAATTGACGCAAGTCTCTGTGATGTGGAATCGTTGGCAGATACGATCATCTGACTTTCGCTCATCGACAAAGCCTTGTCATGGAAGCCCCGAGGTCCAAGAAGTTAAATGTACATATCGTCCCCATTAAGTCCTCATGTTGGTATTCATTTAACCGTAGGGGTGAAGAAGTTGTGGAAAGGAATATAATGTTGGATTCCAGCATCGACGCCGACGAAGCAAATGCTACTGATCTGCGGGTGCCCAACAGTAACGGCGAGTTCGAAGAAGTTTTACAGACTGATGGTGTTCTCCAGGAAATGAATGCAAGCTATGAATTTGTGGAGCCCACTTCCAGAAGTGCTTTCAGTGATCCCATCGAGAGGTCAATTGAGGACTCATGCTTTACCAAAGAGGATACTCGTCGCGCTGATGGTCCCAAGTCGTGGTCCAGATACTATTCGAAGTTGGACAGACTTTTGAATCCCTTCTCCCTGATATTTCCTGATCGAGTCGTCACACTGTCAAGTGATAATAACGCTGAGAGTGAGCGACATGTGGAGAAAGGTTGCCAACGGTGCAGTCTGCTTAGGGGCAAAATGTCGATAGTCCGACGAGATCTCCTTGGCGTGAAATATATTAACCAATCAAGTCGTCATGTGATGATTCGTTTGCATGAAGATTTGGTGTCAGAGGTGTGTAATGTTGTGACAACAATAGTAGATCGTTTGATGACCCAGAGAGACGAGGCTGAAAGAGAAGCGAGTCTGTTGAGGAGTGATAACATGAGCCTTCAGGTAAAAGTCGGTCAGATTCAGCAGAAGCTTTCTAAATGCATATCGAGTTCCGAAAGCTCGTATCAAGAAGTACTCCGCAACCCTTGCGGACTGGAGAATATTGCGCAGCAACTGTTTTCGTCTGTATTAGCGTTTACTACGCTATGTTCGAAGTATCAATTCCCAGGTGGACTACGCCTTGCCAAGAACAGGAAAAAAGCTTTGAAAATCTGTAGCTTTAACCTCCGCACAGATATTCGTCTGGAAACGTCAGACCACATATCACATGTGCTGCAAGCTTCTCTTACCGAACAACTGTTTAGAGCTTTCGAAACTGAGAGATTTTCACCCCTGGATCCGTCTGTTCTCTTCTTCAGCCCTGAGGAGAGAGTGGAAACTTGTCGGAAGTACCTTGCACAAAGGAATATCAAACGGTCAAACGACTACCTTGTGATACCAGTGATGAAAGACAATGTCAAGATACGCCATCGGTTGTTTCCGTCGTACCACGCTTACATGCAGACTGCATCCGTTGCGATATTCGGGTACAATGCCTTCGCAGATGTCATACCACCAACCGTTGAAGGAAACTTTCGAGACACATGCTTCGCAGATGAGATTGTGGAAGGTAACAAGTATCTCAACAAGGTTCTCCAGAGCTTCGTTGCAGTTGCCAGTGACATCTGGGATTTCCACAAGTTTTGTTTGACGTTTGATCCTCCGGCAACCATTTACAGATTGGCAGGGGGCACACCTTTTGATCCAATCTACATGGACACCATGGACCCACTGGGGCCACTGAACGATACAGAGTGTATAAGAACAGTTGGTTTTACAATCAAACCTGGCTTTCGACATGGAAAGTCTCTAATCAAACCTTGTGTATACTTGTATGTTCCACCTGGTAATGACTATAATATCATCAGCTGACTCCGATTGAGAACGGGAGCCAAATGTGTGAAGGCGTCATGGACCCGGACAACCGTCACGATCGCAAGGTGTGTGTTGTCGGACAAACTTTAATACCCTCTCAGGACTAGAGCTTGTTCTCATATGAATCTTCAGGAGCTCCTTGACGTCCTTGCAGCTTCGAGGTGCTTGGCGTGAATGCGAAACAGACTAGCCTGAGCCTGCTAGGCCAGGAGCAGATATGTCGAGTGAGGGATCGGCGCTGGAGGCAGTTACACTTTTGGAAGAACACGTGCATAAGAAAGCTAATTTTTGAGGTTTGTGCTAAAGCAATGCACTGCTAAGTAGACTTGTCCAGGGCTGTACCTGGATAACGTTGTCACAATAGCATCTTGGAATGAGAAAACAAACGAGAAAAACGTAAATCTAACAAGGCAAGGATTATTTACATTGTCAACTTAAAATTGTTCAGATTCATGAAGAATCAGTACACCGTAGTAAAGAGCTTATTCCTCCGGGTATTACTAATTGGACAATTGATCATTGTTTCTAATGAGAGTTAATGCACAATTTATATCACAACGTTGAAAGACTAGTACTACACATATTTCATTTGGTTACGATTACGAACTTATTTAGACTAGCAGTTGATTAATATATATCGGGGAGAAACCTAAGAAAACCTAATTATTGTACTGCATAAGAGTTATACTAAATTCTCTCCCACAACAGTAAGTTTAATATATTATAGCGAGTCGAATTAGGTTCAGTCGACATGTATGAATTGGAAGTTCTTTCACCATACTAGATATATATTATACCAATTTGAAAGTCAACGAATTCTACTGAAGTTTAGACTTTAACTCCTACGTTATTGAAGAACAGAGTTGTCAGGTTGGGTTTTGGCACCACATTTTCTGTATGCTTTGATGTCTGACCCTGAGAAGAGTCATAAGTTTTACGAATGTAGGGCTTTGCGGGTTGTAAAAATTACTGCAAAACGCAAACAAGCCTTTTGGACGTTGCTGCAGAAGCCCCAAACTCGTACAAATTACAAGAATGGGTTTATTCTGCACTACTGGAGCACCCCAAGAGCAGATCAATCGAGGCTTCAGCTCAATCAGCTCCTCACACTATTTAAGGTGCATCTTGTAGAGAAGGATGTTGATTTACGAATTCCACAGCTCCCTGAAAGAATCACCGCGAGCAGAGCTATTTCAGACGACCCGCGTAAGATATCAGAGTTCGTGTTGCATGTTGTGAGGAGGAATGTTGGGAACCATATACGTATGAAGGATACTCATGCTGCCATATGGTTCCTGCGATTTGGGATGACACAGGGAAGCAAGAAATGAAGATCTGCTCTGAGATTGCTGGCATGGTGCAGGGTCCTCGCTTCACGAGAAGGTGGGCTCGCTTAAGTTGTTACTGGTGCGAAAATAACGCCTCGTTCTCGAAACTGATTTGGGACGGAGAAACAGAGCTTCGAAGGTGAAATGGATTCTGACCATCAGATTGAACTCCCAGCTCATCTTGCTCGAGCTTGGCAGGAATACAATTTCGCTTACAGATTGCACGAGACCGACCCGATGGCCTTTAATGTTGTTGGAATATCCATGGCGGCAATCAAAGGTATCTTTTACCCCGTTTTTTACCTAATCTTGAACCTCCTTCGCGAGAAGATGGTACCGGACTTGAAGTGCATGATGGGTGGTTGGAGGATTCAGTGGGTCACCATTTCTCCTGAAGCGAATTGGGCAGGAGTTCGGAGCGAAACTCGGATCTATTATGGTTCCCCCCGGGGCCAAGCGCAGTGACTTATGGGATCGGGGGCCCGGAAATTAAACTGTGTCGAGTTTCACGTAAGACTTATGGCGGTCACATGTCAAGAAGTTTCTGTGTGGGAGATCTTCCTCAGTTCATGTTGAGAAGGATCTAGGTGAAGGATACTGCGATAATGTTTTCGATGTGTATGCCAGAGAGGCTTTCGATAAGTCACTGCGCCATAACAAGTTGTGCTTCCAGGTTTCTCCAACATAAGTCGGACGTTTTAAGAGTGTGGAGACGACTGTTATAAATTGATGGCATTGCAATCAGGTACGTATATACAGGAACTTGCACACCTAGATAGAATATATTGCTAAGTAGGAAGCAATGAGAACATGAGCTTGTCGCAGAAAGTGCGGAATATGTACGTTGGAACTAAAGAGTACCCACGTAAATGTTAGACTGGTAGATGAAATGCATGAATATGTGAGCATGTCTTGATCAGAACGCAGATTATATTAAGCGAAAGAGGAATTAGTCACTCAACTGTGTGTTACAGTTATATTGCTTTCTGACTTCTACTTTTCTTATCTGTTTGATGTTTATGAAGTCCTTGCTAATTACATACAACTGAGGAAGGAAGGTTCACTAAAATGGTCGTGGTTCGTTCCGGTGAATCAAGAGTCATGCACATGCAGGTGTTTAGTCGTTAGATTCGAGGTTATCTGTGCATGTAGATGCAGTCAAGCGTCATGGATCTACCGTATGATAGATGCCTTAACCTTTTAGTAAGTCCTTCATCAGATGAACAACTCCGAGGCATGTGGATCACGAGCTAATTGACTAGAGAGCTACTAATTAGAAGAACCGAATTGGCTGGTCGATATGAGTTCCGGGGTGATGGAGACCATAGCCTCAGCGTTTCAGCTCACTAAATACATCCGACGTCCCGGAAGGGGAAATCGATAAGTTACTGCTGTACTAATGCGAGATGACGAAAAGTTTGTCAGCGGAGTACCACATAACTAACTCTGAGATTCAGTAATCCATACATAAACATAGGTTGGTTCAGAGCTAGAAGATGGAACATTACTCGTTTCAATTGTCGCAATTGTCTGACTCGAGTATCTTACAAGATTACGATTTAATTGATTTGAAGATATCACATCTTTTGTCAGGAATTTCCTTCTGTGCTTCGCAACAGCAGTAGAAACCTTGTGTACATGGATAAATTGATTAGAAATGCTTCCCCGTTCAGTTGCGAATGTTTTACATCGTGAGGTGAAACAAGTTCAAGATCAAATAGAAGAACTTGAGCAGAAAATCAATTCTTTGCAAGAAACAATGTTTGCGCAAATAACTAAACTGCAAAGACGATGCGAGACATACCTTTCACCTCTATAATATAGGTACAAATTATATCAATATCACATATATTACTATCTAAAATATACTTTCAACATCCTTCACCTAGCACTTACAATAAGAGTCTTAACACCAGCCAAGTGTAATGTTTCTTTGGATTATCATTGCAAAAGATAATGTATAAAAATAACACTAACAGTCCTACCACCAGCCAAGTGTAATTTTTATGTTGACCATCATTGCAAAAGATAATGCATTAAAATAATACCCCGAAAGAGAAGGGTAAGGAATACAAAGCACACATAAGTGCTAAAGGGAAAAGGAGCACAAGACCCAAACCTTCTCCAAGAGGCATGGACCAACAAGGAAGAACCAAACCTAAACCTTCACAACAAGACAAATGAGAGAAGTGGTGTAACACCAATGAAAGTAAGGGAGTAGTCTACTCCTAAGGGGAGAATACTAGTCATGTTGGATGTGCACACCATCACTGCCCAAACGTGAAGACTCATCGTTGAGTGTGATTGATACATGTTGGTAATATGTCATGAGCATGACTAGAGAGACAAGCAATGCCCCTCTCCGCTGCAAGGAACCCTGAGCTGCATCCCCGAGGAGACTTGCACCCCCGACAAGACCATAGAAATGCTGATGAAGGCACCCAAAAATCTCAATCACCAAAGGGACAAAGGTATATGAGGATAACCATGGTGCAAATTGGTCTTCCTTATGGTCTTCCTTACCCCTAGAAGCTATCGTCATTGTGTGCCTGCTTGTGCCAATGATTCAGCTTATAAAGGGTTTGCCACCACCACGTCATGCAAGGTGTGACCACCATATGTGAAAGTAACAATACCTGCTTGCACTTGACAAATAAGTGGTCCTAGTAGATCCAACCATCACTCAATCTGAACTTGAGCCCGTGTAGTTTGTAAAACTTGAGCAACTATATCACAAAGAGCATCATGGACTCTGGTGTGCTCCACATCAATTGTACATCATGAAATATGTATCCCTTGTAAATCATATGGGGAATCACATGCACAATGGTTTGAAAGTCCAGTGAACACTAGATGTGGGAGACACACCCTCAAGCATAGTGTTGTGGTAAATTCCTCAAAAGCAAATTGGAAGTAGTCAATCAAGGGTGAAGCCTTAAGCCATGCTCCAAAGCCTTTCCCCGCATGAGAGAATCCTAACTCTGCATGTAAACACAATTTGGTGAGGATGCTAGTAAGTGAATGAGTGTGCATATGCTCTTGAGATCCGCTTGAATCTTCCTAGAGTCTAAGGATACAAAGTAAAACTTGTGGAGTGATGTGCATGTTAGACTTTGTAGTAAATTGGGAGCCATTGGAAGATATGACTGAAAGGCGGAAGTGCCTGAATCCATTGTCGTGCTGGGTCCCCAATAAAAAATTTATGGCCCTCATGTAAGAACCTATCTACTAAACAAGGGGCCATGAGGACCCAAGCTATGACATATGCTTTTGGTGTTGTGGTCTCGTGCTCTATGAGGCCGTATCCACCCATGGCTATGAGATGAGCTATTTTTGTGCATCATATTGTCATTGGAGGTGTTTGCCATAATTAACCTCCGCACTAGTGGGCAACAGCAATGGGATGCACACATCTTTGTGCATCATATTGCCATCGGAGATGTTTGCCATTTATTACTATGAGAGTTGTGTGAGCATGCATGGCCCTAACAGAGTGGAGTATTCTGGATGGTGCTATCAAAAATCCCCAAAGTTTGGTAGAAATGTCTCTATAGGAAGGAAAGTTTGTACCAAATATGAGGCCCTAGGGAGGTAAGACCATGCAACAATAGAATAAACCACCTGGGTATTCCCCAGTCGGGGAACATGAGATGGAGGGTGATGAATAGGACAAGAACATGGGTTGTGGCCTAGACTAGGGTGTCTGAATGAAAGTAATGCAATAATCTTCATGTCCCAAAGGAGACACCAAAACTCTTAAACCACCTTGGGGAATTGGAATCCTAGTGGGAAGTTAGAGGGAGTGAGACTTGTACATGGGCTCTAGACCTTGCATTAATGAGTCTGGACTCCTAAGCCTAAGGTCTCTAAGTAGAGTATGAAAGTAAACACCACTTGAACTACATCCTCAAAAGGGCCTACTATATGAGTGTCATCCAAGAAGGAAGAGAAAATATATGATGGAAAATCAGATGCCACTTGTTGAAGTGCCATGTAATGTGTTGTGGCAAAGAGAGGCCTTCCAAAGGGATTCCCCTATCTAGTGCACTCCATTGATATCAACTGTATGAATTCTCAAGTGGTAGTATGATGGTTGTACAATAGAGGTGTTTCTATACCATAGAAAAATATGAACAAATGGTATCAAGGAGAGGATCTCATCTCTAACTAAGCAAAGAGCACAAAACAATGTTGGATGAGAGATGGTATTGAAGGCAGTGGAGACATCAACCTGAACCACCACCCAATCTGGATGAATGTCCAAGGATGGTCTAATGCTTTCAATCACTATCTTGCATCCCCTTGGAGTAGCCATTGCAATTTGATGTGGAGACAATAATTTTCAATTTGCAAAACCCAACATGGATAGAAAAAATTGTCACAATTTCTCACAAATAGTACAAGAAAGTAAACACAAAAAAATCCCCAATGGCAATGGAATGCACACATGAGGTCTTCTTTGCAAGTGCTAGGAGACAAGAAACACCAAAATGATGAGCTGCTCCAAGGGGCACGAGGCTTGAGGCAATGCGCTCACAAAAAGCAAAGAGAAGAGGAGATCCCAAGTCTGAAGCATATGAGGAGAGGTGCTTGAAAACTAGCCCAGATGGCCCACCTATAGAGAAATGCAAAAGAGTGGAATAACGCATGGGCAAAGCTAGATCCAATAAGTTGTAACTCCCTCTTTGGTTGGTAATCATGGAGAAATGATGGGAGATCCTCAATGGTAGATGGATGTAGGGTTTGTAAAAAAGATAAACTGTCCAAGCAGAAGAGCATTGGTCTAGAGGCATATGAGGAGAGGTGCTTGAAAACTAGCCCAGATGGCCCACCTATAGAGAAATGCAAAAGAGTGGAATAACGCATGGGCAAAGCTAGATCCAATAAGTTGTAACTCCCTCTTTGGTTGGTAATCATGGAGAAATGATGGGAGATCCTCAATGGTAGATGGATGTAGGGTTTGTAAAATAGATAGACTGTCCAAGGAGAAGAGCATTGGTCTAGAAGGTGAGAGAATTGGGTTGCTCATGTGTACTCACTTGACTGACCTAACATCAAGGAGTGATGAAGGCAATGATGTTATGGTGGTTGGGCATGGGGCTGTGGAGACTCTACAATCCACCGAGCAAAAGACTGGCCCTAATGGTGTACGTTTCTTGGAGGGCTACCAAATCTCCTCTCAAAAGCCTATGAATCCTAGAGGTAATCTTGCAATATCTTGAAGCACCTCCATGGGTTAGAAGGAGTAGTGTCCATTGTGTGAAAAGGGTCAACAAACCAAGTGTAGACATCTCTACCATGAGCATCACCAAAATATCACAGAATAAGAGAGAGAGTGTGGAGCCAATGAGTGGATGAAATGGCAAGGGATCCCAAGTGTACATATGTGGTTACGGCAAACATGGTAGGAATCCAAGGAGAGGGTTCAACAAGTGTAACCAATAATACTAGACTAGGGGAGCCTAGAGAGCCACTACTGGTGTACGAGTAAGGTGAGAGGTGTAGTTCAAATGGTGGCCTCAGCTTGCATATATTAGTAACCAGATCTCACTCTATGTTGTGCAAGTCCAATCCCTACCCATGGACAATAAGGACAAGACTAAGTAGGACACTGATGAGGCGGGATATATGGATGTGATGATGGTCTTGGTGTAGGAGAATGATCTTGTGTGAAGGGCGGGGCGGTAGTGGTGGGGGGAGGGTGTGGAGGGTCCCAAGGAGGAGGATGAGGGGTAGGGGGGTCAAGTGATGGGGCATCCTCCACAAGGGAGTCACTCCTTATCCTATTGGGCCCATTGATGGTAGAGAAGAAGAACTTATCTAGGGATTGAAGGGACTCCATGAGGATAAACCTAGGCAACTGTGGTTGTATGCTGAAACAAATGAGGTAAGGGTCAAGCCCTAGGTTGCATATGCAAGTTGCAGGCTACCAGATGAGGAATGACATATGAGGTAGTCCCTCTATGGCCCTATGCCAAGAGACATGAGGAGAGATGCTACAAAAAGTATGTACACCTTAGAGAGTATAAGGGAAATGTCATCCCAAAAGAGCAAGACATAAACAACTAAGAGGCTATTTCCAAACACAACGGAGATAAACAAAAAGGACAAATATAAACTAAGAAGAGAGAGCTAGCAATGGAGAAGAGAGGGCCTAGTTATGGCTTCTTAAGATCTCCTTCTTACTCCACCGTCCAGTTCCCTGGCGGGTCCAACAGCCGAACCGTACCAAAAGTG
Organism: Lunularia cruciata; assembly: GCA_948567375.1. Lineage (NCBI taxonomy): Eukaryota > Viridiplantae > Streptophyta > Marchantiopsida > Lunulariales > Lunulariaceae > Lunularia > Lunularia cruciata. The sequence goes on along the minus strand of OX419755.1, from coordinate 9,135,131 downwards.
CAACACCCTCTAGTACAAGACCATCCGATAGAAGAATCATTCGATACTAGAGCTCCTTATGTAACAATATCCCTAATTCTCGAACGTATTAAACCCCTTATTGAACCAAAACTGTGCTGAGTTGGTCGCCAAATTCCCCAAACCCCAAGTCGATGTCCTTGCTCAGCCAGTGCACTCTGGCCGGGATTTTACATAAATCCGCCCGCATGTCCCTCAAGGGCTGTTGGCAACTGCTCCTGCACTTTTGCAGAGTTATTTGTTCTCGTTGTGATTGATCATTGGTGGGAATGATCCCCATCGCGCTCGGGTATTTCACGTTTTCAGATATCTAGATTGAATCCGTTCATTTGAAACATTCAACCGCAGCCAGTTCTTCTGACCCGTTTTCAGTCCTCTCTTCTAGAATGGATTGCTGGTGTGGTCGTGCTCGAGTAATAGACAGGCTAGAGTAGTAATCACCGGGGAGCTTACACCTCACTGGGAGCTATGACAGGGGTGGTGTGGGTGCACCTTGCAACTTGAAATTGGTGAGAATTGATCACAGAGTGGAGCAATCGAGCGGCAGTGACTCTGAAGGCCGTGACAATCTAATTACCCTCTATATCACTCGTCTCCAGAGATATCCCAGGAATATCAATATACAGAAACTAAGGCATATCATACTCAACGCCTGCAATTTTAAGTCTCAGAAAGGTACTCCTGCAAGTTCAACATAGCCCACTCTTCGTAGCGGAGAAGACCCCATGTACTACCGAATATGTAATTCACGGTTCATATCATGTCCTTTACCCAATTGAGCCTTGATTGGATTCTGGGAAAATCAGTTCGATGTCTTCTACTCCATTTCACTCCACTCCTCACAGTACTGATCAATCACAACTCCTCACACCATGAGAGTGATATGAGATCATCAGGGCATAAAATCTCTTTGACTTCCAAAAGAAACAAGTCCCAAGCACTTCCAAATGGCTATCAAAAGGGAAACAGCTTCAGACACGCGTATGAAAAAGCAAACCACAATGGAGATTGATGACCCCAATGCCGTTAACAACTTGAACCGAATTCTATTCAGAGGTCACCTGATAAGCAACAATTGTCCTTTATAGAGCAGATCGACGAGATCAAGCAGGCCAACGATTCGGCTACTGATCATGTTGAAAGAAAAGACAAGGACACAGTAACGCTACTGGTTGCAATGGAAAAATCTGCGGAACTGGACTCAGACGGTCCTCAAAAGCGTAAGAACGAAGATTATACCAGCCTAGCAACAGATGAGATCGATGAAGATCCAGAGAAGACCTATAAAGTGCTTGAAGCATGGATCTTATTGTAGACCTTTGACTCCATATTCAGGTCAATGATTCCCTGGTGCACGTTTCCAAATCTTACACTTTAACACTTCTTGAAAACCCCATTGCTGCCATAGCACTAGTAAATGAATCCACCCCTTTGCTTTTATGTTCAACAGATGAGAATTTGTACTTAGTTCTGCTGATCTTCAAGATGCATTTTCATTATTGATTCCGATGAGCTCATAGGGCTGAAATTCCAAAATCACTTAGTGCCACAGAGTTACTTTTACACTACTGAAATCCGGTGTAACTGCACAAGTCCAGAGTTTACCATGTGCACTGCTTTGAAGGTGCAATGCCAGTCTCCGCGTTTGACACGGTAATAGACAACAAGATGTCATACACCCGGTGACCAACTCCAATGCAGCAAAAATTGGCCCTTCCCTGAACACAACTTGCGTATTGAATGCAAGAAGGAGAGAGAACTGCCATACTTGCCCCAGCAAATTCAGTTTATTCTAGAGATTATTAGGATTACGCCCCCGTAAGTGAAGACACATCTTGTTGAGTAAGCTACTGTTAGATGTTTGTGCATCCAGGAAATATAATGTTCTGGAAGCTTTAGCCTGCAAATGCATTGGTAGAAACTATACCAACAACCCTTCAACAAGGTCCTTATTTTCTGCGTGCTCATATACCAATATGCGTTGCTTCTCCCTTCGACAACGACCTATGAGCTGCACTAGGTTTATATGCTTGATAACTGTGATAAGGGGCCATCTCCTTCAAAATGATCAGCTAAAGTTTGCTCGCTTGGAAAGAGTCGGTTCACAGCAAGACTTGTCGCATCCACCAGCTCGGCCTAGTGAAGAGTCCCATGTTATCCACAGTAAAGACCTTGATTGAAACAGGGCTTACACGTAAACGTCACTAAAACAATTCATCTGGGAGGCTCGTTGAACTCTTCTTCGGGCTAGAATCTTTCGATCAATAAATTCACTGGGAGCATCACATCCACGGTTGCCTCCATGATTATGCTGGCATTTTTGCGGCTAAACGGGAATAATTTCTCCAGTCCAATTCCGCACGCTACTCAATCGGACACTTTCCATGGAGGATAGTTTCTTTCCCGTGCACGATTGTTTCTGTGCGGATCGTTTTAGCAGGAAGTGCCTGGAGGGTGGTCCAAGAGAATCCAGTGCCGCAAGGACCAAAATTTGGATCTCAAATGATGGCTTGTCCTCTCCGGCTCTAGGGATCGAGTTTCTCATAGCTGGTACTCCTACTGCTAATAAAAAGAGTACCACCCTATGAGAAAATTTAGAGAGTGCTTTCTTGGATTAGTTCGACGCCGTGAGCCAGTTGTTTACGATAAATTTGCGGTCTATGTCACCATGATTGATATCGATGAAATCATGCTATGTGGGATTAAAGACCTCATCTTAAGTACGCTTCCTGTGTCCTTTCAATTCTCAAAGCAGCGTCTGTCGGAGGCCGCGACCCGAGGGACGGGGTTGGGGTGGTGCCCAGGGAGGGACTAGAGAAAGAAAAGGATTTGAAAAATTTTAGGATTTATGAGGGTACACTAGTATATGATATAGATATAAAGAATAAAGAGGTGAGGCAGATATTCTATCCGATGCTTTTTCTGAATTTTACAAATATCGAACTACAGTGACTGTGGATTAAAGGGAGTGGTACCGTAGGGCTACCTTTGATACCAGAGAATACTATATTGTGAACTGAATACATTGAGGGGTTACCCCTCAATGTATTCAGTTCAAATTACATATAAATCAGTCTAACTTACGTATATTATCATAATATGCTATAACTATGAGAAGAGAAGTCAGTTTTCAATAAATACTCATGGGTATTTATAAATAGCTTCAAGAAACGTTCAACCGTTTCATAAGAACCTCATGAGAATTCTCAAAGATTATGGGACTCACATAAGGAAAAGAACGCCATTATAAGATTGGACGGAGATCAGTAGAAGATTTTGACTTCTTTTCTATTTCATTAGAACGTAACGGATTACCCATAATACAATCTTTCCATAATATAATCAAATTTGTATGGAATTGTTTTTGGTACCTAAAAGGGACACGTTGAATCTTGTCACCCTTATGCTGTTGTTTCTTCACTCCTAACTCCACGCTACTCGGTTGTAAAATGAAACAAAATAGATGTGTAGCATGCCCCGAGCTACAATTGTGTCACATAATATCAACTCGAACCTTGAAGATTATTTGCCAAAATACCTTGCACCGGCTAGCTAGCATACTTTGCATTCGGCCATAGTAACGTAAGCATATTAGATACATGAGGTATTACAAGCTGGGCGCCGTGTAAGATAATAGTACTCAAGTTCATCCTGGGCAAAAGAATATATATTTATTATAGTGCAATACATGTCTTGTCGACTCTCAATAGATGACTGCAAGTAGCATGAATAAGAAGTGAAAACTCTCAAGAAGTCAAATTATAGCTTCTTAGAAAATCGAAAGTAATACAGAGGCAATGTATTTGATAAGTATGACTAATCTCTAGAAAATTGTCATTATCAGCTATGTTATACTTATAATTATTTAATAAACTTCACATTTGTAAAGTACAATGATTCATATAGAATGATATCAATGGGTCCTGGAAAGTGAAGGAAGGATCCATACGGGTCTACATAGGAAGCCTCCAAATCACCTTCCTTTTCATGTCTTTATTGACACTAGATCATACCAGTTGTACTTGCGCCGAGGATGATGCGTGACCTGTTTGTTGATCATGAGCAGAGCTTGAGAAATGCGCTCAAGCTTCTTCACTTCTTTCATTTTCTTCTTCACTTTCTTCAACGCCCAGGGATGGGCCGTCGTCATGCAGATTGAGGAGGTACGTGCTCCATCAGCTGAAGCTGCACCTTCATCTGATTCGGTTTCTGCACTGTCGTCTGAGATCAACATTTTGAGCAAGTTCCTGATGTCCATGGAAGATTTGGAAGAAGAGCTCTCCAGTTGGAACCACTAGCGCCATGAGTCCACGCAAGTGGAGGGGAATTGCGTTCCACCCCTCATCGAATGGGTTGTAGGTGTTCAGTTGCCTTGCCTGAAATTGAGGGGTGTATTGTCATCCTCATTTGTACTGTGCCGTTTCCCGTTTCTCCAATTTCTAGATCTTCCCAACAACTGCTTCTCAGGCCGTATTCCTAAGTCAGTGGCGAACTGCACCAGAGTGCAGGATCTCCCTTTGCAGGAAAAGCAGTTGATAGGTCCAATTCCGTCTGAGCACGGTACCTTGAGAGAACTGACGCTCTTGTATCTGAGCAGAAATCAACTCTCGGCCGGGATCTCGAGCGTCTTGAGCAATTGTACAAGGCTAGAGGTGCTTGCCTTGTCCAGCAACAGCTTAACGGGAACAATATCTTCAGAACTTGGTAACTTGCGGGAGTTGACGAATTTGTCTTTGGCTACTAATCAACTTACAGGCATCAATCCTGCTCCCTTGAACAATTGTTCTCATTCACTGAGTCTTAAACTGGAACACAACACCTTGACTGATATTCTACATCAAACATCGGTGACTTATCGAAATTGATCCTTTTGAAGCTTTGGGATAGTGCATTGGCGGGCAGCATTCCAAAGTGCGCTCTTTTGAAGGATTTGGATTTGGATCATCTGACTGGACCCATACCGTACGAACCTCAGGAATTGCTCCGTTGTGAATGAACTGTACTTGGCCAGAGACGGTCTGCAGGACCTATACCTTACCAGGTGCAAGAACTGACGCAGTTGACAGATCTCTCCTTATGGACGAATAGACAGACTTACAGGTGGCATTCCTACTTCTCTGGGGAAATACTCTAAATTAAAGCGTCCTGTACATAGGAACAACAGTCTGACTGGACAAGTACCGGTAGAGTCTAGTAATTTGACCAGTTTGAACAGGGTGTATATCACTGAAACGAGATTACAGGCGGCATTCCTGCATTCTTGGGAAATTGCTCTAGTTTAGGGGAAACATGGATGATTCGCAGCAACTTGACTGGGCAAATACCGTCAGAATCGGTACAATTGACAGGGCTGAAGCTTCTGTACCTGTGGACTGATAAGCTTACAGGCGATATTCCTCCTTCCCTGTCGCAAAAATCAACGTTAGAGGAGTTCTATCTGTGTGGTAATTAAATTGGGGGATTTCTACCATCCGAATTTGGCAACCTCTAGCCCATCTCTCGCCTTTACCTTGAGAATAACATCCGTGGTCAGATACCAGATAGTTGGGCAACTTGGATTGATTATAGAGCTGTTGCTTTGGAACAACAAACAAACAGGTTTGCTCCCCGGGTCCCTGGAAAATCGTACTCAGCTGCAGAGAGCACAAAAATGTATGCACAAAAATTGGCTATCAGGCACCATTCCCTGGAACTGGTGGTACCTCTTTGAAGCAGCTGAGAGACTTGATCTGACACATAACCAATTGGAAGGCTACATTCGTAACGACTTGGTGACTAAATCGTCGCTGATTCGGCTGAGGCTTATCAACAACATTTTCATCCGAAGAATACCCGCTGGAATTGTAGGTCCTGGATGCTCACTTAAACACTTACAATCTTCAGGAATTCGTTCCAGGCCCTCTCCCTGGCTCCTTGGGCGATTGCAGAAATCTCTCACTGCTGGAATTGAGTGGTAATTTCTTCGAAGAATCACTGCCATCAAGTTTCCAGCACCTGGCGCCATCACTCTGAGTTCTCATGGTGGGTACCAACAACTTGGTGGGTCGGTGTCCCAATTTGCTTTCTTCCAACCTTTCAGATTCTGGATCTGGCCAACAACAGGTTTCATGGATGTTACCTAGTAATGTCTCACTGTTACAAAGATTCAAGCCCGTTCGAGGAGAACCACTTGACGGGTGCAGAAGTTCTTACAGAAGCGATCGAGATGCAGGCGCAGGGCCTACAAATGGCTTTGGGTACGTGATGTTTATTCGTACGTCCTTGGATGTGTCCGGAAAATATTTCACTGGTCATATTCCCTCGGGTTTGAGTAATCATCACAGAACTTATGGATCACGTTACATAACTCTTTCATGGAACAGCCTCAATGGTTCAATACTTCATGGCTTGAGCAATCAACAAGTTTTACCATCTCTGGAGGAGATAACAATTTATCTGGAGAAATCCCGAACTTGGACGCTTACTATTTCAATTTCAGCTCTAACAATCTCAGTGGTAGGGTTCCGTTTCCCGGCCAACTTCCAGTCATAGACTCGGGGATATCTGATGAAAATCCTTGACTTTGCGGAGTGCCTTTGGATCCATGTAAAAATTCTCATGATTCGGCTAGTTCACCGCCTCCTGTCGGTACACGTTTCTTTCCTGGGAACGATGACCTCTGTTAGCGATTCAGCAGGAAATGCCGGGAGGGTAGCCCCAGATCTATAGACTCGACTGAGTGGGTGTCCTCGTTGGCTCTAGGGATTGGGTTTCTCATCCGGCATATGTCAATGATATTTCTGTATTTTCTGTCAAGAAAATTTAGAGAACGGTTTTTGGGACCAGTTCTGGGCACTACGCCAGTTGCTGATGATACATCTTCGGTCTCTATCACCAAGATTGATCGACCTCCCCAGTTTCGTGTTCCGGCTAGCCGGCTGATGGATATATACTAACTACCGTACAAATTCCGTGCTCGTTGACGAACAAGAATGAGTGCAAGGACTTGTGCTTTTTATCGTGCGGGATCTGGACCGGTTGCCCGATGAAAATAATGAACTTAAACACATAGAACCAGATACACACTAATCCAACAGATTTTTAGTATAAAATGCCAAATCGTGCTCAGAGATGATATGTGGAGTCATAGTTGTGCAGACTGCAAGTTGAAACTGCCCTGTACGTACTACTGTGAGTCGAAATGTAAGTATCGTGAGGGAGCTCATGATAGTACGCGTGTAAATTGCGCTTGGCCAATATGATCATAGAATCTACTTTTCTCCACTGTGGCTATATTCACTCATGAGTACACACAAACTGACTTCTATCGCTGCTTCTGATTTCAAAAGATATTGTACACAGAAAAACTTCCACAATGAGGTTCCACTCTAAAGCACATAGGACTCCATTCAAATCCTCACCAGTCTGCTGCGCTAGAGCTTCTGATTCCTAACAATATGCTAAACATAACTGTCCGACATTCAGCGAATACTACGAAGATTTGGAGATTTTATAAGAACTTCAAAGAATGTCTCCAAATTACTCCAAATTCTGATACTCATGGAAGAAACCGTAAAAGAAGTCCCTATCTGTTTCTGGAACGGCAATTGACACCAAATCCTGAGCATTTCTTGCTGGGGTTATTGCAAAGGGAATCGTTTCCGGAGGAACCACCTCAAATGGTCCGTAGATATTATTGTGGTCAATCCTTAAAACTGCCAGTTTATTCTAGGAAACAAAGCTACAAAGATGGGATGCTCTCGATTTTGTGTTTCAGTACAAGATCCATGATTGTCGCCCTCCTAGCAATCCAACTCCGTCCTCAAGACTTATGTGAATAATAGAATATGCTGATCGTCTCCTTGAAGGTGGATCCAGACTTCGGATGTATCAGGTACATGTGTGAGTGGTTATACAGAAAATAATAAAAGAGGAAAGATCCACAGAAGAAACTTTGCTCAGAATACTCAAGAGAGTGAATGTACACAGCATACGAAGTCATAACAGTGAAGAAATGGATGTAAAATCCACCGCAGCATTAGTTGAAGTAAATGAACCAGCTCGTGGACAGCAATTTGCTGAAATTTACACCTACACTAAGGTATTTGACAGAATAGGATGGAATTCTATTCGTTCCTTTCCCGTCTCAACCACATTACCTGTTAGAGAAGCGAGCTAGCAGTTCCTGTCCTAAAAACTAAATTGATTGCCGTTTGGTATGACGGTCTTGAACGTCATCTTGTCCTAACAAAGACTATCGATGGATCCAATGCTTCCGTCTTGAAAAACGAAACGCGCGCGATCCTTCCCCTCCATGTGTTCATGGGAAATGTTCAACCAGTGTTTCCTTGCTTCGAGACTCGAGCATGCACCAGAGTCATTCAACTGGTTCCAGGACAGCTCCGATTTTATCTCCGTGATGATTGTTTTGCACTCGAGTGGCAAGTGATAGCAGCCAAAATTGCGAGTCAATTACCTATCTGGATGAATCCACTATTCCCTAATTCACTAATGTAGACGGAACCAATTGATTCTAGATGAGTTTACACTGTATGGTACCTGATCACGAACGCCTTCAAGGTTGCTGGTGGGATGCGATGTGACCGTGGTCAGCCAACACCTTCTCGCGCTTCGCTGCCTCCAGATCTGAGTCAACCATCATAGCTACCAGCTGCTTGAAGCCTACCTTTGGTTGCCAGCCGAGCTTCTCTCTGATCTTCTCAGATGACCCCCTAAGGTTGTCCACCTCAGAAGGTCGGAAGTACCTTTGATCAACCTCAACATAGTCCTTCCAGTTGAGTCCCACGTATCCGAAAGACTCCCCTAGAAACTCCTCGACTGTGTGAGAGTCCTCAGTTGCAACGACATAGTCATCTGGTTTCTCCTGCTGTAGCATCAGCCACATTGCCTCAACGTAGTCCCCAGCAAATCCCCAATCCCTGGAAGCCTTCAAGTTCCCGAGGTACAGCTTGCTTTGAAGGCCGACCTTGATCCTCCCTAGAGCTCTGGTGATCTTACGTGTTACAAAATTCTCTCCTCTGCGTGGAGACTCGTGGTTGAACAAAATGCCATTGCAGGCAAAGAGTCCATAAGCTTCTCGGTAGTTGACAGTGTACCAGTGAGCAGCCACCTTGGAAACTGCATAGGGACTGCGAGGATGGAATACGGTGTTCTCATCCTGAGGAGGGGGAGTGGCACCATACATCTCTGAAGATCCGGCCTGGTAGTACCTCACCTGTCTACCTGTGGTCTCGATGTGAACTCTCACTGCCTCCAAAAGCCTCAAAGCTCCAGTGGCAACCACGTCCGCGGTATAATCAGGGTTCTCGAACGACACCCCGACGTGGGACTGGGCTCCCAAATTATAGACCTCATCTGGGCAAATACTGTCTACCCATTTTCTCAAAGCGGATGCATCTGTGAGGTCTCCGTAATGTAACTTCATACGAGCGCTGGACTTGTGTGGGTCGATGTAGATGTGCTCAAGGCGCTGAGTGTTGAAGTTGGAAGACCGACGGATGATCCCGTGGACTTCGTAACCTTTTCCGAGCAAGAATTCGGTCAGGTATGAACCATCCTGTCCAGTGATACCGGAGATGAGCGCCTTCTTGACAGGCGTGGTAGTCTCTGCCATCTTTGTGTCTGCCATTGCTTGACCCTGATTGATCAGAGCATACACCATACATGAGCTAAAGCAAAATGCCTGAAAGACACAACAGCAATCTCTCTGAAGTATCTGGATGCTACATTCACAAATCTAGTGTAGAGGTTTTCAGGAGCTCTTGGAACTGAAACCAGTCATCACCAATCCATAGTTACCAATGTCAACCATCTATATATGAACACTTAAACTTGATCGTTATGCTCACGACTTTACCACGATGAATTTTGACTGAGGGCACTGACAAGACTTCCATTCAATCTCCAGAATCAACTTCAACTAACAATGCTCGAGCACTGGTAAAACATCCCACAATAGCCCATGTGCATCAAAATCTCTTCCACAGATCTCGTCCTATTCTCAATGTTCGTTACGATCGCTGGCTTAATCCAAGCATAACAGAATTTGACAGAGAAAACAGATGAGACTTACCAACGGCTTTCGAGAGAAGGCAGACTCCGGTTTCACAAAGGACAGGGAAGACTCCTGATAGCTGTGGAAACACTCTGACTCAGAAACATTACTTTGACAATGCGTCTTCGATTCAAAGATATACACTTTCAGAGTCTTTTGGTCTGAATAGTTTCAAAGAAAAATTTTACGTTTACAAATAAACATGAATTTCAAAGGATATCACGCAAAGAAAACTGGAGCTTTAGATCTTTCATCTCAAGGTGTGGGGTTCAAGATACAGGTTCATTCAGTTATTGATACAGTGAATATCGGTATGATGTTGGTGCAGTGATCTGAGTGAACCTGTATCTTGATTATGCGCTCTGCGTGGCCCGTGCTAACTCTCGTGTCGGGCCCGGCACTGAGTTGGTGGTGGAGAGTTAGCAAACGGCCCACGCAGAGCGCACGATCTCCTGAATTCCTTCGGACCAGCCAGGTCAATGTCATAACGTGCTTGAATCTCCACTGATCTTGCCTCCGCTCGAGTCTAGCTCTGCGTATTTGTTGCCTCGTTAGCATGCCTATCTCTTTCATTCCTCGATCGTGCACTTCAACGTTTCATCTCCCCGTCTCTCCACCTTCCAGCCTGCCAATCAGCCGTGTCAACATTAGTACCGGTCCTGTTCCAACCTGCCTTAAGCTCGTGACATAAGATGCCAATCATTGCTTAGGAGGACATGACCGGAGTAATTAATCTAGCGCTCAGTGCCCGGAGACTCAACTGCCGTGCTCAAAATAGATGACTTGAGCTACAAACGCCGCAGTTCCTCAGGTTTTGGCGGTGATTCGCGTTTGTTGCAAATCAGCACACTGGCGGTCAGATCCTTGAGTGACGTTAGTCTTGAGTCGAGTTCGCATATTGCTAGTTTCCACATTTCCACATTTCCACATTTCCAGATATTGTCCCTTAGCCTTCGGTGTTCGACATAACACCCATATCTAGAGCCGTCTTTCACGGAATACCTTTTCACCGAGCTGTCTTGCAGGACTTGTGAAACAAGCTTTGCTTGTCCTAAAACTGATTGTCACAGATTCGTAAGAAACATATGTGATTTAGCTTACCAGTAACTCAATCAGAAGGTGCATTGTGATGGGTAGAAGGGACGTTCATGATTAAGTATCTGTATGCTCATTTATCAAAGATCGATTTCTCTGGATGCTGAATTTGTCGAATCTCCGGTAATTTTAGCACAGGTACCAGGTGACATGTCTCTACTTCTTAAGCATGTGATTCTGAGTACAATGTGTTGATCACAACACAGATCAACGACGACGAAAATTCCAATTCGGAGACATTATCAAGGTATATTAAGAAGCATTATTAAAATGCCAACTTCTCTGAATCAATGCTGAACACAACGGGACGGCAGCTACAGCAATTTCTTCTATATCTCACTCGATTGTCCCGAGTGTCGACGGGACATTTGAAGTTAAGCTGCAAACCGGGTTGTTCGCAACTAGAGGCTAAACCTGTTCTTTCGAACATGGTTCGAGTATTTTAAGGGATGTTGAGTCCAAAGAAATTATGCCGCGGTATAGTCATGATCAATCAGGAGAATGAAATCATATAGAGTTTTTAAAATGACAGAATTGAGAAGAGCTGACTACTAAAGTTTCTCAGTTACTTTACAATCAGTTTTCTTATTCCCCCTAGCATATGCATTTCGCAGTCTAGCAGTCCGAGATCTACACTTCTGAACTGATTTGCTTTTCTGGTTCTGCAAAATTTGTCTGAATGTTCTGGCCGATATGTTCCATAACTACCAAATTCTTGCAATACCAACCATGTCCGAACCGTACAAGATCTAGACGTTAGAATCGACGTTTCGGGTCTGGAAACTTCATTTGGATAAATGACTGAATTGTCTGAATTCATGGTGACAGAAACGAAAATTGACCAGAAATGACAGATTCAGATAGTTTAAGATTTTAATCTCGTTACACGCGACAGTCATTTGCCTTTACGGCCCTTGCCATTTCATGGTTACTCTACAAGATTCAGACTCCCAAGACTGTCTTCTGGTGATATAGATCTCCCGATAGCTTACACATCTTCGGCCACAATATTGCCGTCACGTATGTCGTGCAGGCTATAGACCTCTCGCTAGCTTTGTACATATCTCCAGCCATAATTGGTGGGTGAGTATTCTCGTGAATTCTCACACCGCAAAAAGAATGGCCAAAAATCTGTACAAGCTTTCCTGGCATCCACTTCGTAATGGCTACCCATGAGTCAATTTCTCATCATCTTATGTTGTTCCTGTGTGAGAAATCCGGGGGTCTTTATACTCGGCCCTCACAACACATTAACTATGGCGGTTCCACCGCCATAGTTAATGCCTCCACGATCGAGAATCCGAAACCCATTTCACTGTCCCTAAGGAGGAGAATTCTCTCACCGCAAAAAGAATGGCCAAAAATCTGTACAAGCTTTCCTGTCATCCACTTCGTAATGGCTCCCCATGAGGGAATTTCTCATCATCTTATGTTGTTCCGGGGGGTCTTTATACTCGACCCTCACAACACATTAACTATGGCGGTTCCACCGCCATAGTTAATGCCTCCACGATCGAGAATCCGAAACCCAATTTCACTGTCTCTAAGGAGGAGACGGGAAGTCAAGTAATTAGCTGACGGTCCTCCTATCTGGTAACATGCAGAAAATTGGCAATTACCGTGAGATTACGGGCACGTTCGATGCCTTCAAGAGTGGAAAGTTTCTGTGGATCTACAGTCAATTCTACGCCGAAGGCGAGGTGCCCGCACATTTCTTGCCATTCAGGTCTTTCCAGCTCAGGAAATGGAAAAGATTTACGCCAAATTCGAACAATAAGAATTTTAATGCTTGCGAAATGAATTTTGAGTCTTGGAATTGCTTTACTGCTTTTAATGAAACGGCCATGGTCATGAGTAAATAGATGGAAAGAAATTAAATTTAAACGGTTCTTGAATTGGAAAGAGATTTACGTGCAAACGTCGGCACGTCAGTAATTTGCTCCAGTGATTGCAACATTCCACCGGAACGTGGGAGTGCAGAGGGAGAAGTTCCCGGGAGTTACAATCTAGGAGAGAGATCTTGGTGAAGTATATGTTCTGAGCCAGAAGTAAACATTGAACAGGCAATCATTCCACAGGTACGAGACAGACCAGTTACCTAGTTCCAGAGTTAGAATCAAGGCCTGATTTATCCAAGGACAATTTGCTGCTGCCAATCTGTGAGTACTCTGTCAAAGACAATCGCGAATTGTGCTTCAGAACTGTCAGCATGAAGATGCGAGAGTTGCATTTGAGTAAATCAATCTGCGTAAATTTGGTGTGGAATGAGATCTCGAGATGTCTTGTGCTTGGGGAAATACTTACACTGTTATTTAAGTTGGTTGCTTGATCAGATATCACAGCAATGGCAGAAAGTGAGCCAACGCCAGCAGTTCCAGTAAAGAAGGCCTTGATCTCTGGCATTACGGGGCAAGATGGTTCGTACTTAACAGAATTCCTGCTCAAGAAGGGGTACGAAGTCCACGGGATCATCCGCCGCTCGTCCAACTTCAACACCCAGCGCCTAGAGCATATCTACATCGACCCACACAAGTCCAGCGCTCGCATGAAATTGCACTACGGAGATCTAACCGATGCATCCGCTTTGAGGAAATGGGTTGACAGTATTTGCCCAGACGAAGTGTATAATCTGGGAGCCCAGTCTCACGTCGGAGTGTCCTTCGAGAACCCGGACTACACAGCAGATGTGGTTGCCACTGGAGCTTTGAGGCTGTTGGAGGCGGTGAGAGTCCACATCGAGACCACTGGACGGCAAGTCAGGTACTACCAAGCTGGTTCTTCTGAAATGTATGGTGCCACTGCCCCACCACAGGACGAGAACACTCTCTTCCACCCTCGTAGTCCTTACGCTGTTTCCAAGGTCGCTGCTCACTGGTACACTGTAAACTACCGAGAAGCTTATGGGTTGTTCGCCTGCAATGGCATTTTGTTCAACCACGAGTCTCCACGCAGAGGAGAAAATTTTGTCACTCGTAAAATCACCAGAGCTCTGGGAAGGATCAAAGTCGGTCTTCAAAGCAAGCTGTACCTTGGAAACTTGAAAGCCTCCAGAGATTGGGGATTTGCCGGTGATTACGTCGAGGCAATGTGGCTGATGCTACAGCAGGAGAAGCCTGACGACTATGTCGTTGCAACTGAAGACTCTCACACAGTCGAGGAATTTCTGGAGGAGTCGTTCGGATACTTGGGACTCAACTGGAAGGACCACGTTGAAGTCGATCCAAGGTACTTCCGACCCTCCGAAGTTGACAACCTGAGAGGTTCGTCTGAGAAGATCAGGAAGCTATTGGGATGGGAACCCAAGGTAAACTTCAAGCAGCTGGTCGCTATGATGGTAGACTCAGATTTGGAGGCTGCCAAGCGCGAGAAGGTCTTGGCTGAGCACGGTCACATTGCACCTCACCAGCAACCTTGAATTGCTGGTGCTGCAGTGAGATGGATGAACTTGTTTATCAACATCAGAGATCAGTTCAGCATGAATCAGCTGCAGATACAAGACAAGAGTTGGAATATGCTAGCACTCTGTCTACCAATGCACTGAACCGATCAGTCACACGAGAAACATACTCTTTGAATTGGATAAAATTCCATGAAAAGATCGCTTACCATAGATAGGAACATTTTTTCAAAACCCCCAAATCCCACAACATCGTTCTAGATGTAGTCAAGGGGAAGCTCGGTACTCTAATTTACTCAACCAGAGTTCTCCAATTTTGAGAACTTTGATCGGCTTAGCCATTGTTGATTCTTTTATACGGAGCTTCAAGCTTCAATAATGAAGTCCATTTGCTCGATCGATATTATCATATTTCAATGTCTATGTGTTGCGTTCCTTTTAGTCTATCTGACATGCTCTCAGTTCCGACATCCCCCCCTTGTGTTGGGTCCATGACTTCTCATCACCGAAATTGAGATATGCCCTCCTCTTTGTGTTCTGAACCTTTTTGTCGAGTCCATAACCTTTCTGAAACCTGAAATTCAATCACTTGCTAGTGTTTGGAAAACAATAATGATTATCGATTCTCGATGTCAGCAAAATCGATCAATCAATCACTCACTTGCTTGGGTTCTAAACAGCAAGAACAGTGTGCAGATCTGGATGTGAGCATTGTGAAAAATTGATTACACAACGGGCTTATGAGTGAAGACGGATCATCAGGCAAAGTTTCTGGGATAGCATTATCTTCATGAGATAGATGTTCCACTTACGTTAACGAATTATTCGTAGCTTCCACATATACTAGCATCTCATCTGTATTTAGAAATGTAAGACGCCACCTTTTGATTCTGATTTGAAGTTATCATTAGACATTCCATGTTGTCTTTCGATAATAATTGACCAGTGTACATTCCCTACTTTAAACTGAAAATGGAGGTTCACTGAACACGCAAAATTCTGTCTTATCGTATGTATTATGTGCTCTTGACATATGCACAAGACAGACATGTCTCGCAGTTTAGCTATAAAGAGTTCTATAGCTCAGATGATACAGAAAAGAGTGGCAGTGAGGCTTGTCCTCGGGCATATATTCATAAAGAGGTATACCCTTAACCTGTAGGTGATAGCTTCAAGAGACTACCAATCATCTACGTAGATTCTCCAATTCAATATCACAGAGATGATTTTTGTAAACTCTCGAGAATCTCCAGCAACGCTTCTGAAATAAAGACAAGGATTTAGTAAAGCGGATGCTGCAGTTGCTAAGCATGTCTGATGCCATAATATTCTTTCATCCATGAGGAATTAGAGGCACACAAGGTAACCTGCAATTGAAATTCCCAATATGTTCCTTGTGACTCGCCTTGAGTTGGATTGAGGGTGGATCAATATTTGCATGTCGATCACTAGCATACAGTAAGATTATCAGTGATTTATTTCTCATAATATGCACAACCACGACGGAAAAGGTTTGGAAGAACAATGCCATGCTTTCTCTGGAAACGACACAATTGTATTCACGGAATGAAGAGAGAGAAAGAACACGACCTCGAGAAGGGTCTGAAGGAACGGTTTCACGTTCTTCTTTCAACCCGTCCTCCTCCTGTCTGTGCTCACCCTCGTGGAGACCAGAAAGGGCTCGAGCAAGTAAAGAAGGAATAGCGATAGAGCTCGTCGATATGATTTCAGATATAGTTTCCAAAGTGGGAGCTCTGAGCACTCCAATTCCTTCTTGCAGTTGCTCAAGACAAGGGACAAAAAAGTACTCCAGCAAGCCCACCATGCTCTTCTCTACTTCTAGGAATGTGCCAACACTATCAGCGCCCGTACTTCTCTCCTGTTTAGAAACAGGAACTGCCATCTTCACCATTTGTTGAACGGCATATATTAACCTTCAAATGGCGAACAATGGGAGAAACAACGTATGAAGTGATGGGCTAGATGATGAATCGCACCTCTAAGTGTCGCTATTTTAAAAGAAAAATATACATCTTCTTGAGTTGACTGAGATTCAGACCAAGTGAGCCCACAACGCCTGACATGCACATGTGTCTTTCTTATGCGAAACCCCAGACAGCTTTCCTGTAAGACATAGATGACCGAAAGACAGACTGACCTTGAATCTTGGCTGAAGTAGGCACTTCATAATCTTAAGTCTGGAGCAAAATCAATTATATGGTTGTTAATTTGTAGGTACTTGGGTCGATCTAGTCTTCAGGATTAAGACTGAATGGTTAGATTCTGCAATATAGGAGTTCTTGACGAGTACTGACCTCAATTTGGTGTCTGGATCCCAAGAACCTCTTCCAAACCACACAATTAGACGGAAGAGTCTGAGCCAGAGAAGACATGTGTTAAGACATGTGGATGCTAATTTACTGCCAATATATCATGATTTACCCCATTTGGCGATTGAAGATGAGACAAATCAAAGGAAAATACTTGCATCAGGCTCCGAATGATCAGTAAGACACACCTTTCAATTATGCGTGGAGGGACAAGTGTTGCGACTCGAACCAGTCTACAAAATACAAGTACATCCAAAGATCTCATAGCCCAGAACTGAGGGTGAGGTAGGAGATCGAGTATCCTTTCCGCGTGGGCAGCAATAAGAGCATCTCCGGAGACCATCCCCGTCGAAGTAGCTAGCATATCGAGAGCCGATTCAGCCTGCCTCCATCAGACATGTCAAAGGAACTGTCTTAACCCCATAACATGTTATTTGTCGAGGTTCTTATCGAGATCGGATTATTAAACATTCATAAGTTCTAGCACTAGACGTGTCCATGTGTGTTCTTTTCACTCCACACAAAATTGATGCATGGATGTGAGAACCGTCTGAGATAGGGGGAACTCACTTCCAAGGCCGGTCTCCGGCAAAAATCTGCTGCTCCTGCAACATTTAGAAGAATCCAGATGATGGCAATGGTTTCGTCCTTAACTTCCTCAGTCCATGCTCTTACCATCTCCTTTGCTACAGCAACAATGCTTTGGCTCACATCCCTGGCATACATTTTCCACGTGTCCGAAGTGGCTGTCAGTATTCTTGCTTCAAGAGTCAACCAGCGGTATTTGCAGCTTCTGTAAACTCTCCCCGACGGCAAGCTCCAAGGTTTGCGGAAACTTGCATACCCTTCTATCAAAGTTAAAAGTAGGCTTCATAGATACAGTAGAAACTTACAGCTGAATTGTCTTCATGAGATCTGACTCACTCAGAACGGAGCAGACCTCTGGAATATGCCTCGTCAAACGATTGGGAGGGGATCCCTGCATAGCTTTTCCAAGAAGTTTTACTGCTTGTCCTAGTTGCTGAACAGACGCATCAGCGAAGAGCTCTCCAGTTATTCTTGGTAGTATGATCATCAAGTAGGCAGTCGGATCCACAAAATAGCCAACCACATTGGCACACTCCGAAACCTGAACCGGATATATGAAGAAAACGGAGAATCAGAGCATTATATTGGGTCGTGCAGATATCAATGGACACCGAGACAGCTCAAAACCATTATAACAATCTGTTAAACACACTAGTTACCATATAAATCCCCAAACTGGAATCTGATTATCTTGGAACTGGAGTTTGGACGATGGTAAAACTAGCACAGTAGTTTCATGAGAAGTAGCTCAAACATCAGTTCGAGATTACTATCTCTCAAATTACCTTCGTTTCGATGAGTGATTCCTTGAATGCTTTCATAAGCATAATAACAACGGCTTGTAGATGCATAGTGATATGCTCTTCAGCGAACACAAGCACGGTGTGCAGAAAATCCACAGCAAGGGACTTGGTTCCTGATGTCCAAGCACCCAAATCGCCACCAATGGCATGTAGGATGACAGATAAACAACTCCTTACCAGTATTCTTGCTCCTAGACAGGGCCTGGCTGTAGGAACATCACAAGAAGTTGCCGGAAGGCTTGATAGGAGCTCATGACAGGTAGCCTTTCTACGGGGTGACGACGAACATAAGCTGCAGAGTTAACTTCGTGTGCACATGCGTAATTTTAGCCGTTTACGAAGTGTAGCTCTTACCAGAGAGGCAGGAGCTACTCAACTACCAACCAATTTATGGATCACATTCTTAACGTCACGTGGACTAAGAGGACTAACATCTGAAAGCTCGAGGGAGTGGTCTTCCTGCCACGCCTGGTAGATCGGTGATGTCCTCAGGCAGATATATTTGGATATCCTTTACTTCATTCTCATTTTCCTCTTCATACCTGATTCCACATTTGTGTAGATCTTATCAACGTGCTTTGAAACCTTAAACAAAGAACAAATCTTGGTGGTCCATCGCACCCCTTCTTATTAGCGGTGAAATCTACCGGCCACATGAACAATTTAAGCAACCTCCACGACAGTGTTAATTAAGGAGAGCCAACTATCAATTCAGAGGGCACCGAGTACCAATGAACTTACTGACGACCAACTTCTTCCATCAGTTGGAAAGCCAGATCTTGAACTGAAGGGCTTTCATCAGTGAAACCGCACAGCAAATATCTGATATAGTCCCACGCGATTGCCAAGTAAGATCATTCTGCGTCATTTTTCTTAGAAACACATCCGTGGTAACAAACGATATTCTTGAGCCACTTGAGATGAGTTTAGAGTTCTACTTTTAGTCGCTTCAATGTAAGAAGACAAGGAATAGATGGGTACGGGACGAGTCGGCATTCGTGCTCCTTCCTTTCGTCTAGCCCCCGAAGCCAGCTCCCGACCGTTTTAAGGAGCTGCTCCCTTACTTGAATGCTTCTGTCGCCGGCTAAAAGAGCCAAATATTGAGTCTGTAACAGTTTCACGATGGTGGCCTCAGAAAGCGATGTTGATTTCGTTGGAAATGAGACAAAATTTAAGAAAGTGGACTCCTTAAGCTGCAGACAAATATTTAGGTGAAGACTAGGGAGGTTCTGGAGGTGATATACTCTACCTTAGGATCTGGATGATAGAAAGCTCTGATAGGAACGGAATTAGGATCTCGGAAAGCTGTAAGCTCATATATGCTTTCGTGAGCACCACAAAGAACTAGCCTGCAACGAAGATTTCAAGATCAATATCTATCATAAACTTGGATACTTCTAACCTGTCCTTCATGGTGCGGGTATACTCTATCTGACGAATGGTACCCTCTTCGCTCTTCTTACCTGTGGATTGCGCGTACAGCAGCTACTCGCACTCTGTGACGGTTGTGAGAAAGAGAACGTAAGACAACGGAGATCAGCTGCTTAGCCACTGGTTTCAGCTTCAAGCCGCATAACTCACCAAACACAGTCATGGCTGCAAACGTTTCCTGCAATAGTGCACACCCACGAGCTTAATCCAAATGGTGACCTCGGGGACCTTCTACTTTGGCTTTGCGAAGGATCTTTAGTCCCTGCCAAGACAGCGTACCATAAGGACTTCCGGATTAGAGTCGCAAGCAGCAGCTGACAAAATTGTCGCAGCATCAGAGGCAAAAGGGAGAATCATGGCTTTGGAACTCTTCAGCAGACCGTGAAGCAGGTTGATCAGAAGCAGACGAACCTCCTCCGATTTTTCGACAACTTTAATCTCTATCTGTTGGCAACCATGCTCATATCAGATAGGATAAGGTAACCGTCTAAATAGCTAGATCTGCTCAACCCACATCCCTCAACCTTGAAAAACAATCTTGAACCTTGAGCCTTTTCTCCTTCATCCACCTACCTTAGAGGCCGGATCCTCAGTCGGCAGAGACTTTATAGGAAGGCGTGATGATATGACCGGGAGTATATACGGGAGTAGAGAAATGACGGATTGAGGAATGGACTGCAAAAGCCTGCAAAAAAGGAAATGCAGCCCACGAGTGTCCAGTTCACTAGGGTGTCCATCTCGCAAGTGAATTAAAGCCAATGTGTTTACAGGAAGAAAAGGAAGTTATTACAAATAGTTCCTTCTGTTCCAATATGGTTGAGGAGGACAGGACGATAAATGTAACAAGTTATGATTCCTTGTTGGGCCTTATGAGGTCAAAGAGGTTAATGCGATTAAAGTCTACGTACGCTATTATGATGGATACAGAGAGAAACCGACATCGTTCCGACGAATCGCCAAAAATTTTGAGTAAAGGTTTGACGACAACCTCCTCTACACACCAGGACAATCTCTCAACACTCTCAAACAATCCTGTGTTCGCTACTTGAAAATCTGTTTCATCAATCTGCTCAGTTGTTCGTTTCGAATGGTGATTGACCTCCCCCACAAAATCACCCAATAATGCACGATGTAAGCTGTGCAGTGCCTCGTATCTAACATCAATAGCTGAGTCCTGCAGACAGTTCACATCTTTGTTGATAATTTTAATCAGCTCCTCGTCAGTTGCAGACAGTGGGGCCTCGTCCTGAACACAAGTTGAATCTTCATTGACATTGGAGTTTGCTCTCACTTCCTTCTCATCCAAAGTCTGGAATTTTGAATCCTTTGTGGTGGTGCTAAGACTCTGGACTCTCGAACTGCTGGGTCCACGACAAGGAAGTATTGTAGACGTTGTCTCTTGTTTAGGAGAACTGATCACTTCCACTGCAAGTTCTTCAACTTCTGAGAGTTCCACATTCAGGCTGTCAGAAGTGGAAATATGTTCCTCCAAGTGCTCGCAGCTGCTGAGAACGCATGAATTTCGCGGAGCAAATGGCTTCTCAGTTTGCTGTAGGTCTGGAATCTTTTCAGAGCTCTTCGAGTTGTCCCCGTTAGCCGACTCGGAGAGTTTGGACTTTAAGTGTCTGAAGCTCGAGTTGAAATTTACTAAGTGTATAGAATTGCTCTGTTTATGAGAATCTGGAACCACCTGGTTGGTGTCCTCCTCTTTGATATGACTGTCGAGTTCTCGTTCTTTAAGCGCATCATCAGTATCAAGTATGTCTTGTTTTACCATGCAACTTAATGCTGCCTGTAAATCTCCAGAGATTTCCTGTCTCTGCTCAGAATTATCACAATTGGAGTTTCTAGTTGACCGTTCAGGCTGCTTAGCTTTCTTTCCCTCTTCCAAATCCACAAGCACTGCTCTTGCTTCTTTCTCATCTTCAAGACTCCGAAGCACTGCTCTCGCAGTACACCGCAAACCTTCATGATGATAATCCAACTCAGATTTCCGATGCCTAGGTAACCCTAAAATAAAGGGCTGGCTCTCACAGACATTATTTGGACCACAGAGGGATTCACACGCGGCATCCGCCTTCTTAGAAAACGCATTCCAATTTGTTTCCGTCTTCTCCGGCCTCTGCTTCCGAGGAGAAGAAAACTGCTTCTTCAGCGACTGCCAGATTTCAGAAACCGACTGTCTCTTCGGTTTCGTCTCCCCCGCGTCCATTTCGCAAACTTAAACCACGGAACTCGTCGATTTAGGCAACAATCAGAGATGATTCTGGCCGGGGAGGGTTAATGCTCTGTGAACATTAGCACTTCCAGGCAAAATCCTCTAATTCCGCAAGCTGAGCCGCACTTCTGAACAAATTCTTACATCCACATCACAGGCACCTGACTCCGAAAGCGCTCATTCCACTCAAATTGCTCCAATGAAGCTGTCACCAAACTACGCGAGTGACGGGAGTGACACCCTCATCTGCACGACTGCAACACAACTGCTCGAGTTTGGTAGTTGAGGTGCAAGAAAAAACTCGTTCTTTTGTGCCATTTTTAAGTGTCTAATTTCAATTCACCCTTTCTAACTAAAGGATGACTCAATTTCTTGTGGGCATGTCTATGTTCATCCATAGTGTTATTTGCGTTATTTGTCACCAAGGTTGAGCAAGTCCAGCAGGTTTTGCTATGGAATGAACAAATGCACCATATTTCATACATTCTATGCTTCGTCGTCTTTAACACTAGAGAAATGTTTGCTGAACATACTTTCTTGCCCTTCAATTTCTTTTAATTTTTTGTTTCATTTATACTAAAGAGAAAGGGACAAACTTATACGATTTAGAATAATGAGAACGCAAAACTATAAATATTAAAACTGTATAGAACAGATCATTTTCTTATTTCCTTTATTTATAGTGTTTGATGAAGAAAATGCGGAGCTTTTGTACACATGTTTCAAAATTTTATGTTTAACAACTTTAAAATATAACAGATACTTTTTTAACTGTAAGGTCCTTTTGTCTAAAAAGGCTTTTTGTTTTTTGGGTTGTAGCTTTTTGGGTATGTATTAAACACTAACTGAAGAAGATGCTGATAAATTTTCAATCTTCTTTTCTTACCCTTCACGCAAATTTGTTCCAATACTCGAGATTCTCAAGATAGTTTGAAAAGCTCTTTTGATGGAGTAAAGCGGGGAGATGCTACACAAAAAGGATACGATGCCAGAGAATTTAAAATCTTAGAGGAAAATTAGGAATAAACTCACTAGCATCGGAATGAGGAATCCGTCCTTCTCGTAAACGGTGATTTGGTTTCACAACTTTTGCTTTGTGATCTTAAAATCACAAAATTTGTTAAGTTTAGGTTTTTTAATTGTAACTTTCATATTTTTTTGGAACAAACCTCATAACAAATTCCATAACTCGATCTATTGGATAAAACTTGGTTCAATTATGGGAAAGAGCTCAAATTTTATTTATTGTAAAATTTGACCTCTTTGCAATTTTCAAACTTTCATAACCTGCAAGAAAATAATCAAACACCTCGAAAGTAATTTCAAATTCACAAATAAATCTAATCTTGAAGTTAAAGCGAGGTTTGATTTATGGTTTATGCCAACTTCCGGAACATGCATAGAAATAGTAGTATTTCTTAAATCAGCTTCAAATTAATTTATAAATCTAATTTTTACTGAAAATTTGAAAAAAAAATTAGTATAATTTTGACCCATTGAAAATTTTTTGGTATGTTTACACAGATTCTTGTCATCTTCTATCCATTTAGAAAGTTTTGATATCTTTTACATGAAATTAAATGGGAAATGAAAAAATTAGTGAAATTTATAGCTCAAAATTAACTGTTTTCACGCTAGTGACTAAAACGTTTGATTATGACCTATAGACCCCAAATTATATAGGTCTATAGGTCATAATATGTTGATTATTGTATTTGTTGATTATTGACTATATCTATTGCATTACATTTATTTCTACGAGAAATCATCCTACCATAGTTAAAATTATGTGAATAACTCAACTCAATAATATATCATATGAACGTGTAAGAACTGAACCTAGCAAAAATACATATGATGAATTGAGTAATGAGAATTTTTTATTGTCAAATAAAAGAATATAAACTCAACGAGTCTTAGGCTATATACAAAGCTCAATTTAAGGAGCCTTTATATATAGAAGAGTAGAACGGCTGTGTAGAAAAAATGAAGGATGGGAAGACACCATCAAGCCGTAGAAGGGAGAAGAGTTGGAAATGAAGAAGTATAAAGCATCTTAAACTATGTATATAAAAAAATTAAACAAACTTAAATTTTAAGTAATAGCAATTATGAAGAATGTCTTGTTTTGGAGTAATAAAATGAAATTCTAACATTTATTTTTAATTACATTTCTTATACTAGTCAAGTGATTTAATTATTATCACGTTAATTTTTTTAAGTCAAGTCATGCACCAACTTATTTGAGTCGTTTAGAAGGTATGTGGATAAAAACATAGTAACAATATGCATCTCTTTTTTTAAATATACTATATTCTAAAAGTACTTATTTAATTATTTTATGGGTATGTGTAGGGATGATCTTTTAATGTAACTAGTTGATTATAAAGCAGATTTATGTAAGAATCACCTCCGTAGAAGCTCTAGAAAGAATTATAATCTAAAAGGTATCTTAAATGTTTGATAAAATTGGCATGCTTGTCCTCAAGGTTACAATCTTGTTTCATTCATTTTTTTAATTTTGTGAGTGAAAAAGAAACATATTATTATGTCTAGGTAAAAAATCATTGAATGTGATATTATTTAGTTTCATCCTTGTATACATTGAGGTACAAAAAGAGTGGCCCTAAGGATCTTTGTTGCCACCAACCTTCAACTTAGAATAGTCATCTTTGAGGAGAAATTTTGTTAGGTGCTCTTTGAGATTGATATCTCTATGGTTATATGTCCAAATGAATCTATAGTTATCTCATTAGAAGTTGCTTTACAATTGTTTTCTATTGACACCAAAATCATAGTGTTTGTAGGTCTATAAAAAAAAGTTACAACCATATGAAGTACCAATTGTTTGGATGTTAAGCGGACATCTCATATTTCTTGTACCTCATATTTCTTTCTTGTTTGTAAATTTTTATTCGATTCTCATTTGTGACCTTGTACTTGTTTCTTGTTTGTAACCTTGTACTCTTTTCTCATTCGTAACCTTGTACTCATTTCTTGTTCTTAATCTCAAACTCGTTTCTCATTTGTAACCTCATACTTGTGTTCTCATTTATGATATGAAGGCAAATGATAGGTTATTAGTTAGCTTCATCCTTGTTGTAAAAGGCCAGGAGACAAATAGTACAATGGAACATCGGAATGAAAGATCACATTGGGATTCTTGAATGAGTGAAACTTCGAATGCCTAACATGAGCTTGGGCTTTGGTATTTATAAAGAACATACAAGGCTCTTGAGAAGCTTCTTACAAAACTTCCTAAAAGCAATCTTCTTAGAGTGCAAGTTAAGCTAACTAGGAAGCTTAATCAAGAAGCTTCCTTTTAGAAATTGCCTACTTGGCATGCAAGCTAAGCTAGTCAAGAAGCTTCTTTCTAGAAGTCATCTACTTGGCATGCAGGAAGCTAGCTAGGAAGCTCCCAATAAAATTCCTCTTAGAAGTCACCACGTGGTATACATGATACTTAGAAGGTACCAAGAAGCTTTCTAGATGCTTTTAAAATATATTTGTTTATAATTTTTGGCTAAGTTGGTCTATTTGCTACTTCATTAGTCTTGACTAACTCATATGTGAACCCCATATTACTATATATTCCTCCATCGCTAGTTGGTGGCATCCTTGTTACCATGGAAGCTTCAAATTCTTGGATGGTTGTTTGTGCATTGTGGAGATGAGAAAGGGTCTCCTATGTGGCATCATGAAGGAGATACCCTTTCCAAAGGACTTTGTATGTAGTATGTTATTGACAACCACATGGAATGCGATGACATGCGAAAGATATAACAACTTCATACTCCTCATGATCAATGATGGGACAAGAAGAAGAGGAGGTTGGACACAAGAGGAAAAGGAATATGGATAAGAAACAAAGGCTTTCAACTTGGAAATATAAAAGATAGGGTGGATTTGCATATGAATAGCAAGGTAAGTCTATAAGCAAAAGGAGAAATGATTTGGATGACATCAAAAGACCCATCCACTTAAGAGCAAGTTTACAAACTTGGTACCAAGTGGGAGGAGTAGATTACTAGAAGGAAGCTGAACTTATCATCGAGTTGAAAGGCAAGATCATGTAATGTTCCAAGGACAAGAGAACCCCCAAGAGAACCCCCAAGAGAAACATAAGAGAAGAAACACAAGAAACACAAGGCTTCATCCTTCAATAATACTTTAATGCCCCAAAGGAGCACCTTGTCTTTATTATACAACAAAGAAGATATACTCAAAGAGAGCTCCACCCTTGGATCAGATACATGGATTGGTGATATCTCAACTAGCTCTACCATTGTATTAGTTGTATGGATGGGTGATTGTAATACCACTAGCTAGATATATTATCTAGAGGTGAAAATTGACTTGGTAACATCCAAAAGGATTTTAGGTATGATAGGCTAGGTAGATCAGATAGAGGTGTCATAAAAAGAGCACTTTTATTAATAAAGCAGGAATCAAAAATAGCTTGAAAATGTAATACCAATAACTAGATATATTATCTATAGGTGAAAATTGGATTGGTAACATCTAGAAGGTTGTTATAGATAATGGACTAAGTAGATCAGATAGAGGTATCACCAAGGGAGTATTTCTACTAATAGGGCAAGAGTTAAAAATAGGCTAAAAGCTTTAGAGCTAATTTTGGAAGCCTAAACGAATGAATTAGGACTAAAAAATGTACAAAAACCCCCCAACAAAGGGAAAGTTGGCCTTCTTTCTTGCCTTGTTTGTCTCATTGAGAGCTTTCCAATGGTACCTCATCCATGCAATGTTGAGATTCTTATAGGAAGATTCCCTAAAGATTCCCTTTGGTCAAAGCTTGTTTGACCAACCAGGACCAAAACCAATATGTCATCCATGCACACACTAATATAAGGATAAGCTCCATGTTAGGTCACCTATCCCTATATGTGATCCAAGGGTGGAGCTTTGTGCTCCTTTGGAACATAAGAGGATTGAGTGTGAAGCTTGTGTTTCTTCTCTTGTGTTTCTTTTAAGGTCTCTTATCCTTGGAAGATTATATTGACATGTCTATCTTTGTCCGATCTAATTGGTCAAACAAGTTTGATTAGAGAGAATCTTCATGTAGGAAGCTTAGAACAACATGGGTGAGGTACCATTGGAAAGCTCTCAATGAGACTAACATGGGGGAGAAGGCAACATCTTCATTTCCCTAAGGACCATGAATCTTCAATTTTTGAGGCCTAATTCATCCATTTAGGATTCCAAAATTGGCTTTGAAGTTTAGGGTGTTTTTGGCCTCTCTTATATTAATAGAAGTACTCTTTTCATGACACCTCTATTTGGTTTACTTAGACCATCATATATAAAATCCTTCTAGATTACTAAGTCAATTTCCACCTCTAGATAATATGTCTAGCTAATGGTATTACAAATCATAATGATGTTGATCCACATATTTCTTTTGATAATTTTGAGCACAAGAGATAAGATTTGGCTTGTTGTAGGGAGTGGGATATTGTGATCAAGAAGGTGGAAGTATGAAGAATGTGATATGGAAGAGGAGCAAGAAAGAAATCTAGAACAAGTAGGTCTTGGTCAAAATTAAGGAAGAAGGGAGAGAATCCAATGCTTGCTTGGAGTTATTGTAGAAAAACTCAATAGCCATAAGGTATTCATCCTAGTTGGTATAGTGAAAGTTGAAAAATGCACAAAGCATATCCTCCAAGGTGCAATTTGCATATTTGGTTTGGAAATCAGATTGAGGATGATAAACCGTGCAAGCTTGATGTAGAGTAGATTGAAGAGTACTTGCCAAAATTTATTGGTGAATCAAGGATCAAAGTTAGAGATGAGTACATGAGGTATCCCATGATGCTCAAAGACATTATTGAATAGATCTATGCCAATGTTGGGATATCCATTATATTAAAGGTTAGTACCAAATGGATTTGTTTACTATGCTTATCAACAAACACCACAATTGCTACATGACCTTGCTTTGTCTTTGGCAAGGATGCAATGAAATCTAAGCTCATGTGTTCACATCCAACATATGAGATGGGAAGTGGTTGAAGGAGTCCACTTAGGTTTTGGTTATTGGCCTTGTTACATTAGTAGCTCTCACAAGATTGGATAAACTCTCAAACCTCTTGTGCCATGTTAGGCCACCACAATTGATATTGTAGGGTACCCAAGGTCTTATCCACACCCATGTGATTAGCAAATGGTAAGTCATAGGCTTCTTGAAGGCGCAAAAGTTGTAGATCGTCCTTAGTTGGAACATAGATCCGGTTCTCATAGAATAGAAGGCCCTTCCTTGAAGGAGAAGGTGTTGTATTCCTTATCGTGTGTTGCAAGATGAACTTGTACTATATAAAAGAAGGATTATTGTCGTAAAGAGGTCCTAAACTTGATTTGGACTTTTGAGTTAATTTACAATGTCATAATTGCCACTGTGATGAGAGGTTCAAGAAGAGTCTTCAAATTAAGTTGTCATGATAGGGCATTAGAAAAGACATGGAACATACTAGGTTTCTACTCAAGTTTGATGTCAAACAACTATAGTTGTCTCTCTCATCAATGATGTCAACTCTTCATGTGCTCCAAATGTAATGTTTGCAACAAAGGTTTGTGATCAGTTTGCATGATCACTTGTTTCCCTAAGAGATAATATCTCTTTACCTTAGTGGTATATACCATTGCTAGTTGCTACCATTACCATTCTTCTTGATCTTGAGCAAAGTAATTCTTTTCTATGGTGTTTAATTGGTGATACATAAAGGCAATGGGATCTGACTTGTTCAGAAATTCTTGTTACAACACAACTCCAACGTTAAAGTTAGAAGTATTGAAATCAACCACACAAGGTAGTTCAGGATCATATGGTGAAGAATGGATCTTGAAAACACCATATGATTTAGATTCTTGAATGCTTCTTGGTGCTTGGTGGTCCATTGAAAGCTTGAGGTCTTTTCCAACAGATCAGTCAATGGTGTAGCCACATAAGCATAGTAGTGGATGAACTATTGGTAAAAAATTGCCAATCTATTAAATGCCTACACTTGTGTGAAAATCCTTCAGAGTAGGCCAATCATTAATGGCTTTGATTTTCTCTTGTTCCATCTCAATCTCATTTGATGAGATCTTATGATCCAAGAAGTTAACTTCATTCTGCCAAAAGGAACACTTGACTTCTTGTAGAAAAAAATTTCATTCACACAATGGTCTTAAGACTCCTCACATGTGATTCATGTGTTTTGCCTTTGTCTTGTTATAGATTTCAATATCATCCAAGAACACCACCATGTACCAACCCAACAGCCCTTCTAATACTTGATGCATTTGATCTATGAAGATTGTCTGAGCATTAATGAGCCCAAAAGGTAGAACTCTCCTTTCGAATGCCTATACTTTGTGCAAAAGGTAATCTTTTACACATCATCTCTGTCAATGAGAATTTGCCAACAGTCTCTTTGAAGATCCAGCTTGTAGAAGTATAGTGCTCCACTCAATTGATCTAGCAAGTCATCAATTCAAGGCAAAAGATATGCACTCTTCACTATTTTTTAATTGAGTCCACAATAATCAATACAAAGGTGAAGACCTACATCTTTCTTTGCAACAAATAGTACTAGTGCCCCCAAGGAGATGTATTATATCATATAAAATCCTTCTCCAACAACTCTGTTAGTATTCTTTGAAGCTCTTCCAACTCCTTTGGTGAGAATCGATAGATTGGTCTACTCATTAGAGTAGTTCTTAGTAATAAGTCAATCTTGAAGGGCATACCAAGATTGGAGGGTAATCACTTTGGTAGATCATTTGGAAACACATCTACAAAATCTTGAACTATCTGATCAACCATTGTTTGATGAGACTTTTGGCCCCCATTAGATTATTGGTGGGCAATTGACTTACTTCACATTGGAAAGAAAAGAAATATCTTCCCCGAAAGCTTGCTCTCTGGCTATTTTACAGATAAATTTCCCATTTTAAGACTGATTATTCTTAGATGTCTTACTTAAAGGTGCCAAAAAATCTAATTGATAATTCTTACCTTGATCTTGTACTTGAATTTGTTATCAAATCCAATCAAATTAAACCTTGTAATCAAATTGAACATTCAAGCTAAGGTAAACCTAGAATGACATCATAGTGTAGAGGTGTCATTATAAATTGCATACACTCTAGATACTTTCCCAATCTTGAATGTAACAAGATGTGAGGTAAGGAACACATAACCTTATCCATCATCCGCCATTATCAATCTTCTTCCATTTACTAGTTTGATAAGAATAGTTGATTCATTTATTGATTGCATAGATATACAATTCTTTGAACTTCCAAAATCAACCAAAATCTTACAACCATGATTAAATATCATATCTTGCAAATGAAGGAAACTTGTAGAGGTCAAGCCTTCAATCCCATTGGAACTAATCAAGTTCCCAATATGTGGCTTGAACTCTCTTATTGGGATTCTTCATTTCCTTGATCATCAT
The DNA here is from genome assembly GCA_948567375.1 of Lunularia cruciata. Lineage (NCBI taxonomy): Eukaryota > Viridiplantae > Streptophyta > Marchantiopsida > Lunulariales > Lunulariaceae > Lunularia > Lunularia cruciata. Next base: position 9,104,738 of record OX419755.1, on the reverse strand, counting down.
GATCCATGAACTCCATTTGTCTAGATCGTCCCTTCTTGAATGAACATTTAGCAATGTGATATCCAATTTGGTGATAATAAAAGTAACCACCATTTTTTCCCTATCTACAATGCCATATGCTCTTTGTTGGACGGCAATAATCTCCATTGGTGCCACTCCTCCACTTGTGTGTATTGTATTGATAGGTTTTGTGCAGGTCATGATCAAGACCAAGTTGTCACAGCAAAGGAATCAAAGCGCTCAACCAACTACATGGCTTCCTCCAAGTGTTTGGACTCTTGCATGGTCATTTTCAATTTGGTATGTGACTTCAAGCCCCTCACAAATCAATCCAAAGCTTCACCTTCTAGTATATCTAGAATTTACATTATGGTGTTTTGGAATTGAATGATATAGATTCTCATAAAACCAATCTACTTCATTTTTGCAAATCTATCTTATACGGCTCATGCAACATTTATAGCAAAATCTCCTCATTATTATGTTCTTAAATTCTTCCCATGTCAAGATTTGTGCAACAAATTTCCATTTAGCTTGCTCTACTTAGAATCACCACCATAGTTTTGCCACTCCATCCAATTTGACTTTAAAGCCAAGAGTATTTGTCTACATTCACTTGAAGATTTGTAGCTTCAAAATAAAATTTATAATCAAACACAAAATTATTCTTGCCTTCAAATACCTTGGGCTTTGGAGATCAAATTTTCTTCTCCTTCTTGAAATGGTACTCTCTCTACATGCTCTTATCATTGATGGTCTCTTTCTTCCAACAATCAAGTAAGGTGCTCAATTTGTTGTTACAAAGCAATGAAAACTTTGGGCATTGTCACCATGGCTACTACTCTATCAAACTATTTACAATTATCTAAGTTAACATATAGATGCAACATGTCCACGGTTCTTTGTAAGTTACAATATGAAGTATCAAAGGTTCATTAGACAAGGTGATAGTATCCAAAAAATTCTACCCAAAGCATGAGATGATAAATTGCATGAAATGATGCTTGGGTAGTACATGGGTACAAAAATCTCAATGGTTTTAGAGAAATGAATTTGGTGATCCATAAATTCCATCCATCTCATTCTTGCTTTGTTATCAATGTAAAGATCAAGGAGAGAAATATGAGAATGGAAGATCGGAGTGAAAGATCACATTGAAACTCTTGAATGAGTGAAACTCCAAATGCTTAGCATGAACTTGGGTTTTGGTATTTATAAGGAACATGCAAGGTTCTTGAGAAGTTTCCTAACAACTGCCTTCTTTGGGTACAAGCTAAGCTAACCAAGAAGTTTCTTGAGAAGCTTTCTTCTGGAAACTGCCTACTTGGCATGCAAGCTAAGCTAGTTGTGAAGCTTCCCAAGAAGCTTCTTTCTAAAATTCATCTACTTGGCATGCAAGCTAAGCTAGCGAAGAAGCTTTCTAAGAAACTTCCTCCTAGAAGTTATCACTTGGCATACACTTTACCTAATACTTGGAAGGTACCAAGAAGCTTCTTAGATGATTTGAGAATATCTTTATAATTCTTAGCTAATTTGGCCTATTTTCTACTTCATTAGTCTTGACTAACTCATTTGTAAACCCTATGTTGTTACACTTGTATACATTGAGGTAAAAAGGGTGCAGCCTTGAAGATCTTTGTTGCAATCAACCTTCAACTTGGAAGAGTCATCTTTGAGCAAGAATTTTATTTGTGCCCCCTTTGGGGTTGATATTTCTATGGTTACCTGCTCAAATAGAACAATAGTTACCTCTTTAGAAGTGGCTTTACAAGGGCTTTTTATTAACACCAAAATAATAGTGTTTGGAGGTATGTAGCAAAAGTTATGACCATATGAATTACTTATTATGTGGATGTTCAGCTCACCGCTTGCACTTCTCATACCTCATATTTGTATTTTTTTGTAATGTTGTACTCATCTCTCCTTTGGAACCTTGTACTCATTTTCTATTAAGGCCCCCTATTCATCTTGTACTTAAAGCTCATACTATTTGTCTCATACTCATCTCAAACTCATACCTTGTACCTCATTACCTTGTACTTGTGCTTAGATCTTATACTCATGCCTTATATCCTACCTCATACTACTCATCAAGTACTCACATCTTGTACTCATACTTGATCTCTGACCTTGTACTATTTTTTTCTTGTTATTTGTTTTTGTATCTAATGTCATACTTTGTTTCTCATACTTCATTTGTTTTTGTATCTAGTGTCATACTTTGTTTCTCATACTTCATTTTTTTTTGTTTCTTGTTTCTTGTACTTTGTATCTCATATCTTGTACAAGATCATCTTGCATACAAGTAACGTCATCAACACCTTCATACAAAATGAGTAGCATCCAACTTTGTCATGAACGACTAAGAGAAATTTTGTAGATATGACAAGGTAGTTTTCATAGTTGTAGGACATTTCATATCTATACATATTTCATACATAGTAGTTAGGTTATGTGTAATACCAAGGGTTAGCCATATGATCTAGATGTGAAATTCGGTTTGGTAACATCTAGAATGATGTTATACATGATGGTCAAAATAGATCAGATAGAAGTATCACCAAAAGAGTACTTCTACTAATAGGGCAGAAACCGAAATAGACTTCAGAACCTTAGAACCAATAGCTAGACATATGATTTAAAGGTGAGAATTGGTTTGGTTACATCTAGAAGGATGTTACACATGATGGACTAAACAGATCAGAAAGAGGTATCACCAAAAGGGGACTTTTACTAATAGAGTAGGAACCGAAATATGCCTGAAATCTTTGAAGGCAATTTTGGAGGCCTAAACGGATGAATTAGGCCTCGAAAATGTGCAGATCCCCCCCCCCTCAATGGAGGAAAGGCTGGCCTTCCCTCCCCCCTGGTTTGTCTCGTCGAGAGCTTTCCAACGGTACCTTACTCATGTGATTCTAAGATTCCTACAGGAAGATTCCCTAAAAGATTCCCTTTGGTCAAAGCTTGTTTGACCAACCAGATAGGACCTAGACCAGACAGGTCACCCATCCAAGTAAGTAATCCAAGGGTGGAGCTTGCTGACATGTCACCTATCTGTGTCCCTAATCCTATGGTGGAGCTTCCTTGGATGAGATCCTCTTTGTCTATATAATAAAGAGAAGGTGCTCCCTTGGAGCATCGAATGTTTGAGTGTGCAATCTGTGTTTTCTCTCTTCTCTTGTCCTCGGAGTATTACATTATGGTACAAAGATCTTGTATTACACCTTTAGCGTGACATAATAGTGGCAGATGATAAGTTAAGTGGCACAAGTGGCCATATCACATGGCCTACACCTACTTAGCATTAGGTTTAGGGTTAGATAAGTAGATAAGATGTGATTAGCACTAAGAAGCTTAGATGTAATTCGGGATTTCTAGTACATTAGGAGGTTTCAAAACTAGTTTTACAAAGCTTTGAATATTTTAATATAGATTTTTACAGAGCATTGACTAAATCAGTACAAGATGCGGGCCGAGGAGAAAAGTGACCCACTACGGAATTCCGTCCAAGTTTCTTATTATTAGCAAAATCCATAAAAGGTGGTTCATAGGAAATAAGGGATAATGGAGTTTTCCGTTGGCACACCATAAATCATTAATTACAATTTAGGGTTAACTAAGTGTTTGGTTTTGGGTGTATCTGATTGCCACCAAAGTGGGGAAGATTGTTCTTCTCTAGATGTACAAGAATATCATGAGATGTACAAGAATGAGAATGAGAAAAAGAATTTGATGGCAAAATGAAGAGAATGGGTACGAGGTGGGAGAACATCACAAGATATACAAGAATGAGAATGAGAATGAAAAATTGATGGCAAAGTGGGAAGAATGGGTGCAAGTTGGAAGGAGGGGGTGGCACCGTAGCCTATATCATTGTCATGTTTTCATGTTGTTTCTATGATGTTTTGTCCTCAATGGATCCTCCCTAGTAAGGAAAATAACCATGTACATTTTCAATTTTGGGGCAAAATATTTGGCAATAACTTGTCAGTTCAATTGGAGGGAGAGTTGAAGTTAAATGAAGTTGAGAAACTAATCAATTCAGATTCTTGGCCCTAACTATACAAATAGTCCATAGTTTTGACTCAACATGAGGCTAACAAATGCTTTGACAAATGCTACAAGAGACATGGAGTGCCAACTATAGCTTTTGATGAAAACAAGATGACAACAATGGATAGTGCTACTGGAGAATGTTTCAGATTTCACCTTTCATTGAATTGTAACAATGCCATCAGTTTGGGATATGGATTTGGTGCCCATTCTCCACCTCAAAATTGATTCTTAAAAATTTGAAGGCGGTAGGTATAGCTTTAAACGCTGAAGTTGTAGTATGGGGACTCAAAACATTCTTGTAACTTCATGTCTAGATTCATGTGGTGGTAAGGAACTAAGACTCCAATAGAGATATATGTGGAAGGGAGTTTTTAAAGGAAACCTTCATTGCTTTCCTTCTAGCTGTTCAAGAAAAGTGACCAAAGATACAACTATAAGAGTTCCTTTGTTAAAGAGAGATACCAAGATCTATTGAGGTAAGTTGAGTGTTTCAAATGGTCACTGAACAAATTCCTAAGTTATTAAAATCTCCAAACAAGCACTTTACATCATATCAAACATGCAAGAGCTTCACACAACTAACTCCTATGACCTTATCCATTTTGGCAAGAAGATAAATCTATAGATTCTAAACACAGAACAAGCAAGCCAAACTAGGAAATTCAAGAGCTGTGCCAAACACAATATCCTGACAAAATATACCCATGCACAAGATCTTTGACTATCTCCATATCTCCACTTCCCAAATCTGCACATCTCAACTCAGAGCCCGGTTTGAGATTGAATTTGTAAACTAAGGAAGTTAAGTAAACCAATGGTTTCATATGCTACCAACACTTGGGGTTGAAATATATTCATCCAAAGCGCAAAATACTCATATGGGCACTTACATGTGGAGAAGAACAAAGAAATATGTGGAGAAGAACAAAGAAATGGTTTCTTGACTTCATTAGAAAAATTTTTTGCTAGTAAAAGATCAATTTGATGATCTTTGGCCATGGATAGAAGTCCAAGTTGGGATAAAAACCACTCACAATTTTGACCCAATCATCATCATTTTCTCCAAGTGCGTGCATTGAACTTTACCACAATAACTATGCCTTTGATTTGCCATCATCCCGTCACTTGTTGTCACTAGAACTTGATTGAAAGATGTTATAAATATGTCACATGGTTTGAGGTTGCTAATAATTAATGGCTTAAATTCTGTCAAGTCAATCATATGAGTCTACCTTGAGGATACTATGGAAAGCGCTGGTCGGCTCCAATTGCCATCTTGTATAGTGTGTTAATTTAGGACTAAATAGGCTTTAGCATGTAGCCACTTGAATGTCGAGGTGTACTGTGTTAACTTAGGATTAAATAAGCTTTTGCCTGTCACCACTTGAGGGTGCTTGTAGCCGCTTGATATTACCGTATCGAGTAAAATTCCTCAATTTCTTGGTTGCCATAGGGTGGCACGGATCACTTTCCATAACTTGCACTATCTCTCTTGCCGCACTAATCTATGGAGATGAACCACCACACCAATGCAAAACTACAAAACCCAATGCTTAGTTTATTGATAGGAGCATTTGAACACCGATGGTGAAATCGAGTTTGAATATTTGAGAGCAACATTTTGGTTCCGCCAAAATTTCATAAATCACACTCTAAGAATCACCCACCAAAGACATGGAAATCCTTCTCAAGATGCCACATCACCTCTTTGGACAATCATTTATTTCAATATGATAATCTAAATATCCATAATATAGTACCTGATTTTTATAAATGAATGCATCTTGCACCAAATATTCCGTAACATGATTTATGGGGTGTTCGTTTATTAGCACTTTATTTCCTTACAAAGTTCACTAAAAATAGTTACAAAGTTTGTTATTTATCTTGTAGACATCTATCAAAACTACTTTTGAAACCCTCTATTGTAGCCATTAGATTTCTTTGGCGGCTAAGTAGTATTATAAATAGGGCTTAGACTCAATGATCATAAGGTTCATTTGGTGCATCTTTACATTGTAGGTTTATACTATCAAGTTGATGTATATGTATTAGTCTACACTTTGTATAAGTGATTGCATGCTAGATTGAGTGGGAGTGAGGAATCTTGATGTATGAATAGAAGCACTTGAGTGAGGGAACTCATTCGTGTGGAACTAGAGTGTGCAACTCTAGGGGCTTTATATAGGTCAATAATGATACAAAGATAGGTTGCCACACACATGGAGTATAGTAAAATAACACCAACCTGTATGATTCAATAGTGTAGTCATTCAAGACTTGTATGATGTTGTACTGTTTGGGAAGGGTGGAATGCTTTGTCACCGTTGTAGTTATCAGAGTGATTGAATCCATGGGAGATCTTACTCTCCCTTAGTTTGCATGTTCAAAGACATTATTTTTGAGACACTTTAATTTTGTCAATTTTGTACGACTTGAACTTTGAATTTTGTGATATGAATGCAAATTGTAGTACTGCTCAATGATATTTCTCAAGAATTTGGCCGTGCAATAAAGAAGGTACAAAAATTCCAAGGTGAAGTTATGAAGGAACCATACTAATTAGGAATCCTTTGGATGAAATCTATAGTGAATGTGATTATTGGTGATTCTTTCTTTTCTTAGTGCACCAACAGTGGTGACTCTCTCTTCTTCAAGGAGTGGTTTCTGCACAAGAAGTTATCTAGGCAAGAATAGATAACGTGTGCCGTTATGATATTCTATCCTCATTTCTATTCATTTCCATTCCATATCTCCAAAGGGTCACCATTTTCAACATTGAATTACCAAAATAAAATAAAATATTCAGATATAAAACAATAAACAAATACCAAATATAAAAATCTTAAATATTCAAATATAATATTCAAAAATAGTATATCCATCATTCAATAATTTTGAGGGATGTATAGTTTGTAGAGTATACTTTCTATTGTAACTAAAATATATTTGGTGATTCATCTAAGATAACCTAAAAGTAAAAGAGCTCGATATCAATTTTCTTTCCCACGTTTTTCACCTAAAAGAGTTCGGTCAAAGACAAGGTATATGAAATATTTCTATTTTTACAATTGTGGAATTGCTACTTTAAATATTAGTAGGAGTCTAATAATCTATTCAGAGAACAATTTAGTTTCATTTCCAAGTATAATTACCATATTATGGATGATGAATTAAAAGTAGAAAAATCTTAGATCTTTTCAAAACAGATACTTACGGGCAATTAAGCTTAATTTTTCTAGCACCTCTCTTCCATGAACTAGCAGTTTAAAATGACATGTAGATTTTATATTTTATCTCTAGGGTACTGGCAATCCAGGGGAGTTTAACTTTGAGAGTATTTATAAGGGCTGATTACATGTACATTGCCATGTTTAGAAGTGTGTAGCATATTGTACGGCGTTGGCTGTACAAAGAACAGGATCCAATACACTGTATATAGCAACTTGGTACAATTCACAAACCTGGTACACCATCGACCCGTGGGTAGCGAAGGCGCAGTAAACTCCACCGTAGTAAGAACCAGTGACACCAAGTCGATCCCGGAGGGTGGGAAAACACCGGACGACTGCTGTCTAACCCTAAGGTTTCTCGACTGAAATGTAGTGTTTTAGTTTAGACTGTGTTTTCACGAGGGGAAATCGAAGCAGAAAAACTAGTCCTCGAGTTGAAGAAATCTCGAGCGAAAATCCATGGATTTGCTTGGGGATTATGATGATGGGAGCGAGGAGGAGCCGGGGCGAAGTCCAGCAGCTGGGCAGGAAAATGAGGCAACGACCTCCGGGCGCTCGCATATGGAGGTCAGTCCTCCTGAGAGCCCCGAAGGGTCCCCTATCAGGTTAATGGTAGCGCGGAAGTCAGCAGCTCCAGAGGTGAGTGACATGCTTCTCGTTGCTTCTTCAGCTGGGAGCAAGTTCGGCCCGGAGAAGCGGAAGCCAATTGATCCGTCACAGCATTCAGTAAATTATAACCCGACTTATGATCAGCTGTGGACTCCGATTGTTGGTCCCGCGCATCCATTTGCGAAGGACGGGACTGCTCAGGGGTTGAGGAACCATAAATTAGGATATGTGGAAGATGCGTCGATTGCTTCATTTATGTTCGATGAGCAGTATAATTCTTTTCATACTTATGGTTATGCTGCGGACCCGGCCGGAGCTGTGGGGAATAATGTGGTTGGAGACCTAGAAGCTATGAAGAAATTGGACGGTGCTACTGTCTATAACCTGCCGAGTCACGAGCACAGGAAAAGGAAGTTGGAGAAGAAGGCGAATAAGGAGGAGCTGGATGAGGAGACGGCGAAGGAAATTGAGAACCCTGAGTCTGCGGACTGGTTGTTGAAGAACTCGAAGAGTCCCTGGGCGGGGAAGAAAGAGGGTTTGCAAGCTGAGCTTACAGAGGAGCAGAAGAAGTATGCCGAAGAGCATGCAGGCAAGAAGGAGGGTAAGGAGAAGGGTGAAAAGATTGAGATTGAGGATAAGAGTACTTTCCATGGCAAGGATGAGTATGATTACCAGGGACGTTCTTGGATTGCACCTCCTAAGGATGTCAAGGCGACTAATGATCACTGCTACATTCCGAAGCGTTGGGTTCACACATGGAGTGGTCACACTAAGGGTGTTTCTGCCATTCGTTTTTTTCCCAAGTATGGACACTTGCTGCTTTCCGCGAGTATGGACACTAAGGTCAAGATATGGGATGTTCATGGCAGTGGGAAGTGTATGCGTACTTACATGGGACACTCGAAAGCTGTGCGGGATATTGCCTTCAACAATGATGGTTCTAAATTTTTGAGTGCCAGCTACGACAGGAAGATAAAGTACTGGGACACTGAAACGGGAAAAGTCATATCATCCTTCTCAACAGGGAAAATACCCTATGTGGTGAAATTCAACCCTGACGATGACAAGCAGACGGTGCTTCTTGCTGGCATGAGTGATAAGAAGATTGTCCAATGGGATATGAACAGCGGAGAGATTACTCAGGAGTATGACCAACATTTGGGTGCTGTAAACACCATTACTTTTGTGGATAACAATCGAAGGTTTGTGACCTCTAGTGATGACAAATCGTTGCGGGTGTGGGAATTCGGAATCCCTGTAGTAATCAAGTATATCAGTGAGCCCCACATGCACTCTATGCCGTCGATTACTGTGCATCCGAATACCAACTGGTTTGCTGCACAGAGTCTGGACAATCAGATACTCATTTACAGTACAAGGGAGCGGTTCCGTTTGAACAAGAAGAAAAGGTTTGCAGGCCACATCGTCGCTGGGTATGCTTGCCAGGTGAACTTCTCTCCCGATGGGCGATTTATCATGTCCGGGGATGGAGAGGGAAGGTGCTGGTTCTGGGACTGGAAAACTTGCAAAGTTTTCCGCACTTTGAAGTGCCACGAAGGGGTCTGTATAGGTGCTGAGTGGCATCCTCTGGAGCAAAGCAAGGTGGCCACTTGCGGTTGGGACGGATTGATCAAATACTGGTAAGTACCGAATCATCGCCTGTTTCCACGTACTAATTCCGTCAAGAAGCTGAAAATTGTGCGAAGTTCGAGTAATATTCAAACTATTGAAAATCTCTTTTTAAGGTATAAGAGGTACTACACGGTCTTAATATCAACCTTCGCTCATTCAGTTTATTAAGACGACGCAAGACATCGATTAGTAGTTCTAGCTCCCTTTCACATATGAGTTTCTGCACGAGGAGAGTTGAAGAGAAGAGCAAACCCTGCAAACTCCATTATTTCCATCCAACTGTCAGCAGCTAGATAGTCAACTTACTATTGTAAGTACTTGAGATCAATATAACCCACAAAAATTGTAATGCGACATATAACAGTACCAGGAGTTTGGAAAACGATCATATCATTTGGGTTCATTTGTCCAGTTTGTCACGAGTTTCCAGTGATATTGTTCCGATATATACCAGTGGTAATGGAGTTAGCCGTAAGTTCAGGACTTTGGTTAGATCTATGACTTTTTTAAGCCTAAATCTTTTACCTTGTCGATCGCAGGGACTAAGCTGAATACAGCCTTCTCGGAGATATATCGGAGCATTCAGGGCTGTCGACGTCAAAATCCTGAGAAATGGGTTGCCAAGAGACTGGTTGTCGCAACAGCAAGAGGTCAGGGAGATGGCTCAACATACACAGCCAGATGCTGCTGTGCGTCGTGTTCGGAGTAGTTTCAGGCATCCTGTTAATTTGCTCAGATAGTTTATGAAAGCCCCTGAAACGGGAAGGAGACAGGTGACAAATGTATACTTTGTTGACATTGATCTTTGTAATTTAGAACTTACCTGCGCTAACAGTTCTTTGGGGGACATGGTTTACTAAAACCAATTTATGGTTCAAAGCTTTTTTTACGACGATTGATCCTTGTACCCATTAAAAAATCTAGAGAGTAGTGTTGAGCTTTAGCTTGAAGGTGACGAGACTCAGTAGAGGTGAGCATGTCTTTAAGCCACTGCCTCAATTCTCGCACCACTTCTGGTAAACCCAGATGAGGAACCCTTGACATCTCCGTTCAGTACGCTTTTTGTAGTCACAGCGCACTGCCACGGGTTTGTTCAGCTGTAAATTCTTGCAAGATGCATTGAGAATATGAAGATTTTTTGCAAGTCAACTTGGGATAGCTCGTACCTCTAGTGTACCTTTTAAACTTCTACTGGTATTTCCTTCGACTTTGAATGCAGACTTTCAAACAACTTAGCGTCGAGGTTTGTATATACGAATGGCACCTTTTGGGTGTTGGTCAAAGTAGCAGCTATCCTCTTAATTTACTCGTCTGCTGCAGTAGGACTAAGAATTTCAACGTATCAAAATCTTGTTAGAATGTCTGGCTACCATGTTCGAGCTTGAGGTTGATCAGTACTGTTCATCAAATCTCTCGTCGCACATCCATAGACGAGCCGCCAAGAGTTATTTGTGGCAAGAACCTGTCGCTGCCTCAGAATGTCATAATTGCCGGAACGAACGGATGACAATCTGTTGCGTTTGGCGCGAGCGAATCTGCTTCGTCATTCAGTCAGAAAGGCAAGGAAGATTGTGCTCTTACAACGAATAGGAAACACTTGCATCAGTACGACTCTTACACTATCAAGAGAATTTCATGCCTTAAGGTTACAAGGTTAAAATCTTTAATTGTCTATGACCTCTAACAGCTCGCTAGCCTGTTCAGAGATGCCGGAACAAGAAAATGTGTAACTTCTGTTCTAAACTCCTCTTAGTGTTGATTCACCACTGACAATCAGGAGATTCGGAGGCTGGACAGCGATTGCATACATGGCGGTACTCAGGATCGCGGAGTTCGAGTTAAGGTACTGATTCACGCAGATGAGCAACAAGGGAACCAAAACTTGCAGTACGTATCACTTTCAATGGGGCATTTGATCCCGTCGGGTTTGTTCCTTTAAAGGATCATATATACATTTACATAACCAGAGTCATCTGGCTTCTCGTTGTAAACATGGCTCTTTAGTCTTTAGTCTCTTTGGTCTCGTCAAAGCGTCGCAGTTTCCCACTTGCAGATCATCTGTCAGATCTGGAGGTACTATATACAGTAAGTCTGCTATATACAGTAAGTCTGCTTCCTCCATTCTCAGTTTCATGGTTTGATACATGTGTACAGGCAGGAAACATGGTATATGGCTGTACACTGATCTAATCCAACGGGTCATAGACCTAGCTCCTGAATACAGAGCAAAACCTTCGCTAGCCTGTGGCACGGTCTGTGCCACATTCCAACGAAGCTTGACATCACCAATTCACATCTGAAAACTAACCGAATGATAGTGGAAAACAACCACGTTGGTGAGACTGAACCGCCTGCACTCTTTGGCGACGGCCATCTGCATGCCTTCATGACCAGAGACCAGTACTCCTACATCTTGTCCTCCATATTGTTTCGACATTTTGTCGAAGAACTCTGTTGCAGAAGTGAACTTGTAAGTATGAGTGATGTATAACAACGAGAATGCAGTGTTTCATGGAAGGTATTAGAATGAGTAACAGCGGATGGATGGATGCTTACCTTCCCAGTTAGGTTTCTTGCCCAAAGTCACTGTTCCCTGCCATGCAGAATGTTGGACACCTCCAGCGCTTTCAATGTCAGTGGTGATGGTCACTTCCGGCTTTGGCTCCTCTGGGGCAAACTTCCTCAAAAACGAAATAATGGGAGAAGGAAAGTCGATAGGCAGTGGTGATGGAGGGACAGGTTCAAGAACTGGATGCACCTCTGGCTCTCGATTTGGCTGGCTGTCTGCTGCTTTCTCTCCTCCCGCTTGATTTCTTTTCTCAGCCAGACTTCGGTTCCATAGATACATCGTTCCTCCTCCGAATATGACCACTGATAATATCATGGACAGGAAGTAGCAAATTACCTCCGCGACATTGGACATCATGTTGTCCGAATTCATGCTACCGCCAATCAACCCATGCATGAGTAAAAATCCCGTGATTGTAGCAAAAGCAGTTCCTGCAGCCCAGCCATTGTGACCAGTACCAACCAGTACCGACATATCCCGAGTGACGTCGAGTGGTGGTCCATGATATTGCACTGGAGACTCCTTCATGTAAGTGTAACTGTAGTCATCGTAAGACAAGGTACCCATTTGCATCCCGCCACCACCTTTAGCCATCTTGCTGCGACTGCGCTGCCTAGCGCTTGGCCTGCTTGTGATGTACGCAATGATTTCGATATCCAGATACTTCTCGTAGTCCGGAACGATTTCTTGAGGGTTTAGAGTGTCTAAAATGTACAGATCCTTAGGACTTCGGACGCAGAAGATCAACTTTATGGATGAGGGAAGATCTTGCTGTTTGAGCCGATAGCGATGTAGTACATCCCTGAGTATTGCCAGGTGAGGGGTCACTCCTATTCCCCCAGCGATGAGGATCAAGGAGTTGAATCTGAAGCAGTCGAGAAAAGATGTGTCAGCTGTCTCTTATGAAGTTCAGGTTCGAATGAAATAATTGCTGAATAAGCAAATCTCAAGGGCAGCTACTTAATCTTCAAAAGGTGGAGCTTTTACGAGGTGACGAGGAGTGGAATATAACTCACTTTAGATAGAAGTTTGATTCATCTCCGTAAGGCCCCTCAAGATTCAGTTTGAAGCTGAATGGGCATCTGAGCTTTCCTGCATCCTTGTGTTGCTTGTAGTCTATCAGAACATCATGCAAGTCCTTGGTGAACCCACCCAAGGGCTTAATGTAGATGGAGATCTGGTTAGTCTCGTCGAGAGGGCTTGACGCTGTGCTGAACGGGTGCCACTCGAATCTAGAAACGCTCGGTAGTAGAACGAACATATGACTTAGAGGATAGTACTTCAAATCTGCAGTACCAGACGATCAATCCTTCATGCTTTAGTTCCTAGACAAGGGTAGATTTAAAGCTCATGAATTGGTCGGTGTACGATGGAAATTATACTGTCCATGAATTCTATATCACCCCATGTCCATCTGATCTGATCAGGAAGAGAGGCAGATATCAAGTTTTATCTGCCTCTCTTCCTCTAAGGAGTTGCAGTACTTACTGTCTGGCTTGGCGAACTTGAGCTCGAGGACATTGGATGGTAGCATTCTCATAGACGTTACGTCCACTGTCTTTCGGGACTGCACCATGCGCATGAATCGATCCAGGAAGAAGAGGAGAACTGGAATTACCACGTAGGGCAGCTGGGTGACAGCATGGAAAGCGAAGAACAACAGAAACACGAAATACAGGTGGTGGATAACAAAAAACCGGTTGAAGTTCTTTCTCCGAACTGAAGTCAATGACATCACCAGCATTATGGAACCAGCCACAAAGGCTATCACTGCAGGAAACGGAGCAAATCTTCCGGGTCCAGTTGGCCACTTCCATAGCTGCAACACTCGAGAGTTCGTGTGCAAAGAAGTCCTTATATTGTCAGCAGTCATCAATTAACGGCGAAAGTATGTAAGACCTGAAATTGTGGCCTACTGGATCCTATGAAGTACTGTCTTTTATCCACATAATTCTCCTGCTATATCTACAAAGCAGGCATATTTATTTCTGCATCCGGAAGCAGTGAAAACAATATTTTTCATACATCGATCAGGCATCTCTTGAGCATCAGCTCTTGAAGCAGGCATATTTATTTCTGCATCCCGTAGCAGTGAAAACAATATCTTTCATACATCACGTACCCTTGAAGTGTGCTTTGAGACAGGCCAGCTGATGACGAAAACCATGCTATGAGCAATGACCAGCCAAAGAGTGAGCATGCCCAGCCATGTGTGGTACTTCACAGCATGCTCGAATGGAATTCCAGCAGCACGCAACAGGGGTGAGCCTCTGGAAACCGGGATCCAGAGGAGCGCAAATGGAACCAAGAATGCCTTCCCGAGTATCACCCCAATTGCCTCAAAAATCTGTTGCGGCCTGCAGATCACAAAATAAAATGGTGTATTCTCTGAGTTTATTGGGTGTCTACAGAAAATCTTGTCTCGGTAATGGAAGTGATTAAGAAAGTCACTTTGATACTGTACTCAACGTGTAGGAGCGAAATCTGAACAGAGAGAAAGTCACCATCAATGACGAGCTTACTCTGCCAGGCGGTAGATCTCGAAGAACGAATCGTCGCCTCCAGAATCTTTGATTCCACGTCGGATATACCAAGCTCTTGAAAAGGTTGTTATGATTATGTTGAAGACAACTATAGTGACCACAACCGCTATGAAGATAATGTCGACAAGGGTGAGCATGCCCAACGGGCTGTTCAGGAAGAAAGGCGAGACCCATTTATTCTCTTTCGGTGCTCTCTTGAATTCCGTGAACTCGGTTCTGTCATGTATATAAAAGAAGTTTAGTTCGTGGACCAATCTTCTCTTCTGATATTATGTAAAGGAATTGTGTATGATCAAAACGGGGACCGGTATTCAACATTTGCACGATTATAGGGAGTAGAACCATCTACCTCCTCAGGGCTTTGTGCCCGGCTTTTCTGTGGAGCTCGATTACGATGAAGCTCAAGAGTGTGATGAACACGACGGGGAAGACTTGGAAAAGTAATAGTGAACCTGCAGACACATCAAATGCTGTGAGGTAAGACCTTGTGTAGATGACTCGAAACAATTCTGGTCGTTGAAGCTAGTAATGTTCCCGAAGATTTTAGATTAAAGCTACTGACCTTTTATTCCTGTAAGATGGCTTGTGTATCTGTCATCGACGGGTTGGATCCAGTTGCGTACTCCTGCTTCTGATGGCAAGAGAAACCAGAACAGCAACCAAAAGAAGGCAGCAACCCCCATCAACACCTGCAGTCCTAGTGCCACTTGACTTGCTCCCCTCAGTTTCGCCATCTTAATACAGCTGCAACAGCAAAAGAAAGACCTCAGAAGCTAGACCTTGGGTACCTCGGATGTCTCAGACAACAGCTGCTGAAGAGAAAGAACTTTTGAGTAGTTTGAGATCACTGGCATACAAGAATCATGTAAAGTAAGGTTGTGAGTGTGAAGATCCTGGAATAGTTGCTTGTCCTAGTTCTTATCGTGTCACATCTGTTGCTATGGTGGAAAATTCCGTTCTGTTATGGGGGACAAGTCAGCATAAAGGAGGGCTTATCTACAACTTAACTACCTATCAAAAAGAATTCCAGCTTCGAAAACACTTTGCTGTACGGAAAACTTAGAACCTGTTTAAGGATATATCGCTACCCATTCTTAAAAAATGTGGTGTGGCATTCTTCTGTAACAAAACGCGAATGAGCTCTTTGATATGAGTGGACCAACAAACTGTAAGGAGGACTTACTAACTTCTCACAAATCAGCAGCTGTTGCCAGAATTGTGAAGTGAACTCGAATCACGAAGTGTACATTGATCCAGAAGTCTTACAGCTCCTCAGAAACCAAGCTCTACGCTCGCTTCTCCAGCTATGCACAAATGATGTTGCTAAACACTCGTTTCTCCCTGTCTTATATATCCCGCAGTCTCATTTGTTTCTCTCCAGCTGAGAGACAAACGAACCACGAAGTCCTGTGGACTCACAATCAACTCATCCAGTGTGATTACAAAATGGAGGCCCAAGACTAACTTTAGACTCACCTTTGTCCCTTCTTCCTCGAGCCACGTGCATAAGATCATTTGTGCTCCGACGTTTAGAATGCCTAAAACTACATGACGAAACCGCCGTTATGATTAACTACAATACTCACCCCTGTAGCTCGATCAAAAGTCCCTTTGTTATAGATATTTGGTAAGTAAAACGGTGCCTCGAATTTCCTCTCCATATTATCAGTATCTTTGAATATCTTCAACAGAATCTGGACGCCCCAATCACACTTAACGACAGGATTCAAACTTAATCTGATTGATATTTTGGCTAGATGGACAAAACATCGCTGTCCAGATGATTCTTTTCTTCAAGGAGTATGAGTTGGTACACAATTTACAAATTGCATGTACAAATTCAGGCGCAAAAATTGCGAAGTGGGCTTAAGTCCAGTTGTGGGTCTCCATCGTACGAGCGGCTGCTTGGTTATGGTGGTAGTCAGAAGTGCGCCGCCAAATTTGGGCGAACTTCTGATCCAGAGGTGAGTAAGCCGCCGTTGAATTCAGATCAAAGAGCTGTAACCAAGCCATCTCAGTTCGTAAGGTGACACTGTCGCCTGGTTCGAATCATGTTCCCACTCGAATCTTAGATTAAATGCACTAAAGATAAAGAACTACTATCGGGCCCAAGTTCTCTCATTCATGAGAGAACTCTGACCCGATCATTTCCATTTCAAGAACAATGCCAGGGGATTGATATGCGCCTGATGGGTGAAGCCGTTCATCCAACTCGAAGATCGATAACCTCGATTCGTTAAGTAGCACGGTTGTCTGGTTCGAACCAAATCTGTGGTCGAATCTACGGATCTCCCATGGATACTGAAACTGGGACTGGATCATTTATGTTGCAGGGACCATGTCAAGGGATTGAAATACGCAATTGAAGAGCAATTCAAATGCCTGTAAGATCCAATCGATAGATCCCATGACGAAAATTGTATTCGCTAAATGAGTAAGTAAACAAGATGGAAAATCCATATGGGTCCCAAACTACCGCCTTTTGAAATTTAGAATAATCTTTTCGAGGATAAGACCGTGTTCCCACTCTCTCCAATCCTTCTCTTTAATAAGATCACGTGGTAATTTCTTCCTCTAGGACCGTGGAGTTTCAGGTGCCATGAACTACCCACCAATTTTAGCTAGTTTGACATACATTTGAACAGAATTCTGAATGCCTATGGAGGAACTTGGATACCATTTTGACTTCGGAAGCATGTTACTCAGAAACAAGCTTCATCGTCATTTTCCTATTCTAAATCGCAAGATAGAATAGTTCCGATATCATCCCTTGACATCATGCCATTGCGAATGACTCCTGGAAACTTTTACAAACTGTACTCGATCTGAAACTAAGCAATGTTTCTTGATTAACGAGTCGATAACTAACACTACTTTATGAACGCTAAACATCGTTAGTGGACTGAGGCCCCAAGCAGCACTTCTCCGTCTGAGTTAAGGACAGAGATTTTGCCGGCGATTGACTTTAACGTCCGTGACGTTTTACGTCGATTTTAATTCCGTAGACTCAGCAGAATCTGTTCACCGACATCCGCTCGACGGCCGTCCGCGAGGTGCATGGGCCAGCTTGAGAACCTGTGTGTTTTCACTTAACCGGAGGAGCCACCGAAGATTACCGGGGTTTACCGAACTTTACGGGGATATTTTCGGTGCACTTCTGGAATCTTTTGAAATGCGGGCTTCGTCCGAACAACCCCATGTCGACCAAACGAGAAACGTACTTCTCTTCCCCAGTTTTGAGAGATAGTGAATGGTAATGAGAGTTTTTATCACGTTGCAGTGCTGGTTGCAGTACTGTATGTATGTCCAATGTGATCTTCCACGTGAGCAGCAGGCAGGACTCTGTGCAGTTTAAGATCAGTATCGAATTCAGTGCAGACCTGGACAATTAGAAAGTCCAAACTGCAAACTTTTCTTTGCTGAGATCACTACCAGGGATGAGTGGAGAGCACGGATCCAATATATTAGCTTATAGATGTCACGGGAGTCCACTGCATGAGTGCTCTCATTAGAGACGAGAAAACTCCAATTGTTGTTAGCGGGGTTTGTTGTATGTGTACATGGTTGTGCAAGAAAAAGCTTGACTTGTTTGCTTGTGAGGGAGTCAGCGGAAAAGTTTTTAGGTCTGAATGGCTCAAAAGATCACCTTTATGATGAGGGATGGAATATGAGGTTACAACCCGTTATCCAGAAGCAAAGACTTTTAAACTGAGAGTTTCGAAGATAGCTGAGCACTTTGTAGCTTGTCAAAGAGTGGATTCTGAGGGGGGGCTTCAGGTAATACCATATCTGATTCGCAGTACTTTGGACAAGAGCTACAGTCGAGTTCACTGCATTGTCTTCGGTTCTAATCCAGCCATTTCTCTTTCGTCAATTTTGATCATGCCAAGACAGTGAAATCAGTCTAACCTAGTTAGTACGGTGTCGAATTTTTCCACCTTGTCCAGATCCTGTTTCAGTGTGCTCTTGTATGAGAGTGATGGTTCCCGTAGAAGAGCCAGTAATAACCATTAGGATCAGGTTTGCCGTAACTGGATCTATCATTGGTCCTTCTAGAGTGTTCGCTGAATAATATAATCAAAATCTGTTAAGTGATGGCTACTCAAGCATAGAGATCTGGACAGCGTAATGGTACTTCGTCGAGGAAGTGAACTGAAACAGTTCAGCTAACAAACGCGAACTGAAACACATTCAAAGCTTATTCTCATGAAACACCTAGCAAGCATCTGGCTCCGAGACTTAATCTTCCCATTTTCAGGTATTTTGTTCTGAATATCACTGGCACTGGATGGCACCAGAACTCCTTGGCAGAAATTGCCAGAAGTAACTTTTAGCTGCGTTCTTGAAATTCGATATCAGTATTGATTATGATTTTGGCCAACATTGATCATGATTTTGGTCGAGTGACTTATTTCCTAGTGAGTTCCTTCTCCTGATGAACTGCGGTTTGGATATACAATTAGTGATATATGAGTATTTACGTTTCTACTTAGACACTTTAGAAAGCAGAGGAAGGTCCAAAATCCTCCAGAGTTATTCACCAGAAAAGCATGTCAAATTAGTTCCTTCCAAATCATGTATCATGGTTCAATGCGGTGGAAACTCCATACCTGTTTTATGGTACTTGAGTGCCAGTGGTGCAGACAAAAGAACTTCTGGGTAAGGGAACAATTAGTGTCATGTAGCATAGGACATCCATGGCCCAGTAGGTCTTAGACCCACCAGACAGGAGCTCTGAGATTCGAGCAAAAGATTGAGCATCAATCCCGAGAAACAAGACACAAGCTCTGTGGTCCAACTTGGAAGTATCTGCCTCCTACTCAGGAGAATCAACAATAATACTCCGAACTCAACTCAAGAGGTTTCAACATGAGTTTTATTTGAGGACTACGGGCATCTTATGCACCCAACGATCTCAATCTCAAAGGTTCTTCAGTGAGATGGCTGCACTTAAAACTGAGACATGACCACTATGGACGATATGCAAAATGTCAACTCAATGTCCTGAATTGATCTGATTGAAGAAGCGGAAATATTCTGTCCTTTTGATCGTCACAGCTTTCGTTTATTATGACAGCCTTCAGTTTGTTACAAACTGGAATAGAGACAAGGAGTCACTACAATACAATCTTGGTACCAGAAATGGGTAGAATTCATACCCAAGCTATTCTTGTGGTCCCAACCGTCAAGTTTCGGTGCACTGTTTGTACGTTCGAACATGTGCAGTCGGTGCAATGGATCAAACTGGTGTTGTGTCCACTGAAATTTACTCTACAAGCCAGGACATGTACAGTTGCTCCAGTCTGGAAATGCTTCATTATTCTCGACGCTTAACATATTGGGTCGAGCACTGTGTGCCTATCGTGTCTCGCGTCCCTCGGACCTGCCAGGATCTCCCGCTTTTGTGGGGAAACATAAGGATTGCAAAGCTAAAGCTTGCGGTAGTTGTCGACCTGGCCAGATACCATCTGGGGGAGATCGAGATTGTCGGGGTTAACCAATATGTCGAGGAGATTGAGCTAGCAACATACAAAGTTGTTCAACCTTCTTCATTTCCCGACTTGCGCAGGTGGGAGGCACTCCTCTGAGTTCTGCGAAACTTTGGAGTGTGTCCGTGCTCGTATGTCCTCTGCCATTCTTTGGGTGAAAGTAAGATCCCCACCTCCCTCCTGCCATGCTTTTAATCTTCGTCTCTGCTATGCAAAAACCTTCTGCGGGTGATACATTCTACCACTACTGCTGCTATAATTTTGCAAGTAATTTTTCTCAAGTGATGTATTGTCTCGACGGTGTCCACATTTGCAGCGGTAATTGACTTCTCTGCACTGCCAGACCTTTCTTTTACATGGGCCATTTAATTGTATGGCATCGACTGTTTCACTTCTTTTTGAGTTTCTTAATGTGGACACCTTGTTCAGTTTGTACCCGATCTGTTTTCGTAGATCTTAGCACCCATTCAGTCATATTAGTGTTCCATTTTTTAACATTTGGCCTGCAGAGCATGCTGCCCTGAAAAGCCTACCGGTAAAGCATCACCAAATTCAAACAGGCGAGGTTCAAAACATTGTGAGGTTAAGTTTGAGAGTCAAGTGCTAAATCAAGTGTCTGAATTTCCGTTCGAGAATTCTACCTCAGATCTAGGTTGACATAACCCTGCGTCCTGAATCCCTGGCAAGTCCCTAAAACCGATAAGTAGTAATTCATTCACGTAAGATACAATCAAGTAAACACTCGGCTGACAAAAGAGGACACGTCTTCTCTTCAGAATTCTTATTACTTGGCACTCAACATTGCTGATGGTGAATGCTTGCCCAGATACATGAACGGCACAAGTATAGAATGGGTATTCTCCTTGAACAGAACAAAGGAAGAGGAGACCTCCTCTACATCCTGGCACATATTGTGATATTCATCTTACTTGAATTGTAGTAAGTAAGAAACTCAGTCCCCAGAACTCAAGATCTCATGCTATGTAGGCTGCACTTCCCGTGAGTTGCCGAGACCTTTCACCCATTCGCTAACCAAGACGGTCCACTTGGCTGGGTAATACATAACAGATAGACATCACTCTATTCCAAGTTCTCAGGCCTTATTGGTTATGCTTCAGCTGGAAGAGAAGCACCGGGTGGTGGATCTGCCGCTAGAGCAGGTAATTCTGCGATACAGTGGGCGTAGCCTACTCGACTCCCGAGCCTGGTTCGGTCAAGTCCCTAACTACAACTTTCGGGACGGGCTCCGGCCCCCTCCCAAGGACTAAGGCCTTCTGAATCCTGTTATCAAATTCGGACAGATTTTGGAAATTTAGCCTTTGGAAACCCCATTGCATTGCCTTCAAGACATTTTGTTCCAGCATGGAGGCATTCTCATTGACTGTATCTTGTAGCCTGTGACTCCGGAAACTGCTCCCTAATAAGAATGCTTAGTCGCAAGACATCACAACGAGGCAAGGGAAACCTCCATGTATAAGCTTATTAGTTGATTGGATCGACTGGATGGCTTATTAAGCCAGGACCAGACTGGGGGCTAGGAAGGCGTAATTGTTGATTGGATCGACTGAATGAGCGACGAGACTTCAAAGCTCAGCAGAAAGCAATACAGAAGCTTATGGACAGATAACGAAGCGGTTGAATCTCAGGAGAAGCTATTATACGACCAGCTGCAAGACTTCTTAATACATTCCGTACCTAATGGCAAGTTCAAGTCAACACCTTCTACGGGTAAGGGATCCTTTGGCTGGGCAATGGCCTCTTGCTCTTCTCTGTGATCAGAAACAGAGACTCGCCTTGGATTATCCCTTAAAGCGACAACCAATAGTCCTCTCGCCTTGCACATAATCCTTAGAACCCTGTTCCTATGCACAGAACCCTAGGTAAGATTGGGATTGGGATTGGTTGGAGGCTTCTACTTCTCTCTTTGATGTGACGTTAGAACTGCTAGCGATTCCATTTCAAAGTAAAGTCAGTAGGTCCATAGTTGTCAAATAGCACGGTGATTGGCAATTCCCATTGACAAGCTGGGAATAAAAAACATGAACTATACCGAGTAAGAACTCTTGAGAATCGAAGGTATTATACTTTAATGAGCATTAGGTTATGAGACAAACGAACAAAGCTTGGATATTATTTTTCCTGCTTTCTCCAAATTAGAGCAACTAAAACAGACAGGTATAATTTGTCCGAAGGAACCCATATCTGTTGATGATTTTCGTACTCGTACAAAATAATAAAGTCACCTTTTGAAGCAAAGGGAAGGAGGACCATAATTATAAGATGCCAGCTTTTGACATGTATCACACCGTCGGCGGTAAGATCCCTACAGAGCTAAGGGATATCTAGTTTAGTTTAGCAAGCTGTTTACAATCCTTAGTTTAACCATCCCCAGTGACCGAATCGTGGAGCTTAGCAAGGAGGTAGAGAACAAGCCCGGCCAAAAACCCGATTGCTGCACTGGAAGCTCCTTGGGAAACTACTGTAACAACCAACATTACGAAAGCATCAATCCGCGATGTTTGATCCCGACAAGCCATAGCTAATTCGATCCCAGAGAAGAAAAGCAACACTCCGAGCAGTCCTATGGGGAACTGAGCCAGCAATTTTAGCAAAGAACTTCCAAGAAAAAGCCCCAGAACAAGCTTCCCTGCTCCAAGAATGACTACTGAGAGCCCTTTTCTCGCTCCAAATCTATACTGTCCAGCAAGACCCCCAGCTCCATGACAAACTGGCATGGCGCCGAACCAACACCCCACCAGATTCATCATCCCTACACTGGTTGACACGGCCAGAGGACCAACTTCCTTGCTGGGAAATAAATCATTTGACAGCTTGCAGACTGCAATTACGGAGTTGAGAATCGAAAGGGGAAGTTGAGGTATAGCTGCCCTGAAGAACCCAATTTTCCAGTCTTGCCAGGAAATGCTAACCAAACCAATTGGTGATGGCCCCAATCTCAAGGCCTTCAAAATGCTAGGATCCCTAAAAATGGCAATTACAATTCCTAGTATAAAAACTATGAGAGCTGAAGGGATGAGCCCTATTCTATTCCTCCATTTCATACTTTCTTGCCTGGGCTCTGCCTCTGTGGTGGCTTCCGTATCCAACAGTGGTTCTGTACCACACTCCTCATCATCATCATTTCCACGAGACGTAACATTCCCACATCTAGATGCTCTTTTCCCTCCTCCGGCTCCTGTCACCAAAGTTATGAACGTGAACGCTGACAGAGCAAGAACAATCCCATCAGCTCCTAGCCAAGGTCTGGGACCTACAGATTTCGTTGTTTTCAAGTCTTGGTTCTTCAAAATATACTTCACGGCAGTGGAACCGAAAGACAGACCCTGAGATAGCTGAATTCCCCTCACAACAGAAATAGGCACCAATCGATTGACCACAGTCATCAACCCTGTAACCCCCAGAAATGCCAGGACAATCGCTGTGCTCAGCCCTGCGGCCATGATTTGAGAAACTGTCAGCGGACTCCCTTCTGTAATCGCCACCGCTGCTATCGACTTCATGGGCTGCACCGGCATGGGAACTCCAAACAGCAAACCAGTCACCACATTATATAACCCTGTAAAAATCAGAGTGGTTCCTAAATCCAATCCATTGACTAACGACAGCGCTAGAATCAAAGGCACAAAGGTTCCCAAATCGCCTAAAGCTCCGCTCGTTTCCTGCCAAATCCCTCCTTTTACGCTGACGTTGGACCATAGCCTTTTCCAAGACCAAGGAGGAAACCCTCCTCCTTCTCTTCGGCTCTGAATCGCTGTCGACATAGGTTCTGTTTCTTCTCCTCCTCTGGGGTCCATAACTCGATGTTTTCAGGTCCTCCTCAGATCTTACTAACAACCGATTTCAGTAGTTAAGGTACCGAAGAAACTCCTGTTTCATTCTTGCTCCGACCGCGACCTAATTGATTTGATCAAGAGTGGCCTCTGTGATTTCGTGCGGCGTCATACGTGGTCCCACCATTAGTATATTTTGACCATATGCGGAGAATTGGAGGCGAATTGATATGACTTTTGGATTTTGAACCGCCGTCGGTAACACCTGTGAGACTGTTTCGGCATTTGGGTCGGATTTCTGTGGGTAACTTTGACTTCTCGGGTTTTGTGGTAAGAATTGATCGATCTTCCTTACCCTTCTACAATCATAAATGCAAGTCGAAGACGAGTCAAGCTCCATCTACTAGTTTGAGACGAGTAGAGATCGAAATCGAGATGTGATTGAGAAAACGAAACATTTGGGGTTTTATGATCATCGTTTACGTATCTGGGCAGTGGAGTTCCTGTCCCACAGAAAATTGGCTCCATATCCACTAGTCAAACCCTGCATCTTGCGTCGCTTGTACATGTACTGAATCCGCCACAGGACCTTGCCAGCATGTCCACCGATCCAAATGTGCTTCTTATCCTATCCCGCACAACACACTGTGCGGGATAGGATAAGACAGACACCTAATCCATACAATGGGCTTAGAACTCATCACGGAAATGAAACCAATAACCTCGTTTCCACATTCCGGTTCATGGAAGATGAACGAGAAGCCAGAGAATTTGCGACTGCGCAAGGAAGAGCTTGTCACCAGTCCTGGTAAAGGTAAATTCCTATTGGATCTAATTCGACCTGAAGCTGCTACCGTGAACTTTGTAAGCCAATTCATTTTATCTAGACTTCGATCCTCGTTCTGCACGGGTCTAAATCCCCATCTTTTTCGTGTGCGCCAGAAGAGATAAGCTAGTGGGAGACTGAGTTATCGAAGTAAGCTCATTTCTACTTCACTTCTTCCTTACATGACCTCATACAGTACAACAAACTCAGCATGTTCTGGTTTTTAATCGTCATCAAACGCTCGTTCGAAATTTCTAGCTCCGTTTGAGAATGATGCTCTGATTATCCCAATTTTTTGAACTGCACACGCTACACTCCCAAGATCATAACAGGAAGAGCTTCCTTCTCAGCACGTCCATATTGTTCCTCTGACGGAACTAAATCAGTTTGCAACAATTATCTCCATCACCTCCGCATGATCCCTCTGACAGAATCAAAGGCTGCCTGATTACATGCTGTAATGTTCTGGATGCCCTGGTGGAAGTCATGTCGGTGAAGAATCGAGCACTATACGGAGAACTGATTACGTTGCATGTCTGACTCAGTGAACCCACGAGTATCCTCTATGCATGTATTAATGCAGTACCTGTTTCTTCCCGCGCCAAAGTGCATGAAACAGTTTTGGTCTTCCTCATCCATTATGGCCTTCTGCGACCATTATGACCATGAAGAGCAGAAGCAGTATCAGCACCAGAACCCGTTACTTGATCTGATATTGAATCATACTACTGATTGAAAATCCTTCTCTTTTTCTGCCAATTTAAGACGATTCTGTCCTCCCCGACCTAACTTCTTAAACCCATGAAACCCCACGTGTGCATTGGTACCGCAGTTTCTTCCTCCTTCCTGCATGCCACAATCACGCTGTTGAATATGAACGGTGTCCATGCCCGATGCATATTCCCGTCTACAACTAGACCTGCTACCGAATCTTCTATTTATGGACAGTTGTAGATAGATTCAACCCTTTGCTCCACAGGTGTCATGAATGGGTTCGTAGCCTTGCTACAATTTAAACTCGGAATCGCAAAAACTTGTCCGAATGTTGTTTAATTTATACTTCTCAGTCTATTCAGTTCCTGCTGAGACTGACGCTTCATGTCCAATCAGAACTGAGGTATCGAAAGTGAGCACTGATTGGCAGGGTTGGTTGATTTCTGCATTGATAGAAGCTCATTTCGTTACCAACATCTCAGGTCGTGAGAGGATATAGAATCCGAATCCATGTGGTTCAAATGTCTGGCTCTTGCACGTGTCTTTAATCACGGCTCAGATCCTGTAGCAAACAAGAAAGGAAAGGGGGATTTATGGGGTCAAATGATTGTCTCTTGCACTTGTCTTTGAATACATAGCTCAGATACTGTAACAAACACAAAGGGAAGGGTGTTTATTACCTCAGGGACAGACAAAACATCGACACAATCGGTTGCAAGTATTTCTGTTTGTATGTGCGAAGTCAGGAGAGAATTTCAATATCGAATCTGAACTCAAGATTAAAGAACTCATATTCGTAAGTTCTAGGTGGAGCACGAGAATATGAATCTGGTGAAGGTCTCCAGTTGTCCAGAAAGTTGTTGCATGCAAAGTTGTTCACGTCGGAGAAGACCAAAACAAGAAATGTGTGGCCTTAATTTCCTCCTCCTTACACTCGAGAAAATCTTCATAATATTTCCAATTCTCCTGCTTCTTTGGCTCCACATGAAGGGCAGTCGATCCCAGTCTTGCCGTATTCGTATTCCTTTCAGTACTGCAATCTTGGTAACAGCAGCAGTCAGGACTAAGAACTGCTGGCAATCGAGTGAGAGAATTGGAGCAGAAGGTACAGGTAAATAATCCACCGTGGCCATGATGTAGGTGGTGTTGAAAATCAGATACTGCTTCTCTCGTACCCGTGAAGAGAGGGAGACTCTAGAATTGCGGTTTCGAATTGAAGTCTCATAACGTGCGCGTTCTTCTTACCGAAATTATGAGGAGTCAACTTCTTCATGACTGAAATTATGAATCCCTTCCAAGTAGGCATCTAGTTCGTACAGTCTACAAAAGGTTCACATTATCCTCGGACGCATAGAACCAACCACCAATCTGAATATCTCGGCCATCGCATGCAGGGGGACTCTCGATCCAGTAGGTAGCTATCTACGACTCGGAGTATCCGGTCTGAATTCTGCATGCTCAACTTCTCAAATGCTAATTGCGTAACAAGTACAACTGGATTGTGTAGCTCAAATATACGCGGTCCCGTCATGTACCTTTGAGACCCAACTATTGTAACTCGAGGGATGCTGGATGTCCGCGAGAATTTTGACTGGAGGAGATTATGTCTGTTGAGAGGTTAAGTCTTGTGGGATCCCGTGGGCTGCAGGAGTTTGTAGATGATGGCTTCATCTGAGAAGACCGGGGTGTATGACCGACTTCGCATAGCTGCTGTAGGAGCGGGAGAAGATTTCCCCAAAATTCCGGGTTCTTCAACTCGTCGCAACTGGGCCGATCTCCCTGGGAGCAATGGAATTCGTCCGACTGTCCTAATTGGGGTCATTTCTGTCATATCCTTAGCGCTGGTGTGGTGGAGGCAGCCAGTTTATGTGAGCCTGCCTCCGGTAACAGCACCCAGATCCGTCACTGGTTGTGCAGGCATTCATGATTCTTCGTCTATTGAGGATTCCGTCCAGCGAGGGAACCGTCTGCTTCACCTCTGGACTGATGACGAGCTTCTCTCGAAGGCCATAGCCATGGAAGAAGTCCGACCGTCTAACTTCCCTATGAGGAATTCCGAACAAATAAACTATTCAAGAAGTTCGATAGGTTGTTTGAACAAGAACCTCGTGGGAGAAAAGGAGGTGAAAGCCTGCGGGTTCAAGATCGCGTTTCTGTTTCTTCTCAGAGGAGAACCTCCGCTTGCACCTCTGTGGAACAAATTCTTCGAAGGCCATGAAGAGCTGTACAACATCTACGTGCATGTGGATCCCATGAATTTGACCTCGATAACTCGGAGCGCTGGAGTTTTTTGGGGGAGGATAATCCCCAGCCAAATTGCAGAACGAGGCACCCCGGGTTTAATATCTGCAGGTCGGCGCCTCATGGCAAATGCTCTAATTGACGATCCCAGAAACGAATGGTTTGCCATCGTCTCAGAGTCTTGCATCCCTCTCCACAGCTTGCCCTACATTTACAAAACCTTCAGCTCCACAGACAAGAGCTTCATGGGCTTGGTCGGGAGCCCGCCACGCCTTCTCAGCAGGTACAATGCTCGAGGTGAAAATGTAATGCTCCCAGAAATTAAGCTCTCCGATTTCCGAGTCAGCTCCCAATTCTTCACATTGAGGAGAAAGCATGCTGTGCTTGTGGTTAAGGATAATCTCTACTGGTCTAAGTTCAGACTTCCTTGTCGCAACCAATATGCTTGTTTTCCTGAAGAGCACTACTTTTCGACCACGATCGGCATTATGGACCCCAATGGAACCACAAACTATGCCCCAACTTATGTAGACTGGAGTGGTTCAGTTTTGTGTCGGAGATCTACCAATGGTCTAGGTCATCCTAGAAACTTTTGCGATAAGGAGGTGAGTGTGGAATTGATTCACAACTTGCAGACTCGGGAAGACGGTCACTTCATGTTTGCAAGAAAGTTCACTCCTGATTCTCTGCCAGGGCTGTTAGAAATTGTAGATGAAATCTTAAAACCATGATACTCATTCAACAAGCACTTTGCAGTGTATATATTTCATTCTTCCCTTGTAATTGAGTCGTGTGAAGCTTTTTAACTCTGAAAGTTAGACGGCCTGAAGGATCCTGAACTCTTCCGTACTTGGGTCCTCAGGATCCCTCCAGCACATGGGACTTCAGTTCTTGGCCGAAACATACCGGTGGACTTTGCAAACTCTTTTCTGTTATGGACTGACTGGGTGTGTGCACTCGCTAAACAGGCTTAGCGCATGGAATTCTATCCGCACCATTAACTTGTCTGTTTCTAATGTTGCTATCAATCAGTCAAGGACCTCACAGCTGGATTTCATGTCAAATACTCCCATTCCACCTTCGAATTGAAAGTCTTTCAAAGTCGATGACACTGCGTTGAAAAGTCTACCTCAAAGCACAACAAACTTGACTCTCCACATATAGTTACGTCTATCGCAATCCCGGTAGTGTTTGGACGGTGACCAGCATTGTTTCTATAAGAAATTTCAGCAATTTGAACCGGCCAGGCACATTCCTGAAGAAGACATTTTCAAAGTTAATATGCTTCACCAACAGGTGTCGATAGATCACAATGCTCGATCGACCGATTTGATACTGAATTTGTGTGGAACTAGCTATATCAACTTTTCGTGGCATACAAAAGCTATATCAACTTTTCGTGGCATACAAAATCCCACTCCCGTGATCAGGAAAACATGACAACGTTTCTTTATCCATTGCCGGGCTCTGTGTCTTCGTAAGTAGCACACAGATCTAGAGTAGATAATATAAGAGCTCAGAATCTCATGAATCCCTGACAAACAGAGCTTTGAAGGCTGAATCACGACTTCTTTCTTCGTGACCTTCTAGAGGTCACGAAGGTTTGAGAGCGCTTCCTTTCCCATTCCGCAGTCCAATCGCTTCTGAGCTTCTCAAGAGGAAGTTCATCCATCGGCTGATTGTCTATAGCAGCGATGTTTTGGCCACTTGTTCCACCAGCAACAAGTCCACAAATTATTGGTCTCTCGTATGCTAATCCTCTAATGTCCCCATCCGTGAGAGGAAACTTGTAGTAAACAAGCCCGTCTAAACCCTCGAAATGGACTACAGCTTTTCCGACCTCATAGCTTCGCATGCTTCGATTGTTGAAGTCATCGGGATCGAAGATGATTGGCATTTCAACAATTGTCGCCTCACACAAACACTTTGGAGTCCCTTCAGAACAACTCCTGTCTCGATCAACAACCCTGAGAACCGATTCAAGCCAGTGAGGCGACTCTCCGAATCTAGGGTCAATCATTGTGCAGACTCTGCAATTAAGCTGACATTGTATAATTGATTGTACTAGGGATTGACCAATTGATTGAATTAAGAGTACAACATTGCCGATACAACATCACTAAAAGGAACAACATGAGGATGCTATCTTTTCTCTCTTAAGACTAGTTTGTTGTTGTGTGTTCTAATTGCTACTAACATTAGTTATTATAGATGTCACTAGGTTAAAATTAGAAATTAGGATTAGAAAAGATAAAAGATAAGATTACAATAAAGGTGATTACACGATTACACGAATAAGGAGACAAATTCTAAAAGATTTACTTGACAAGATTCCTTATGCTCATAAAAGTGGGTGATAGTAAAAGCCAGAGGACAAATGGAATACATCGAGTGGACAAAAACACAAAAGAGTACAAAAGCACATAAAAGTGTGGATGGGGCAAAAGAGTTGGAGGCCCAAACCAAAGGGGTCCAAGAGCCTAAGAGAACTAACTGTCCAAGCCCAAACATGGAAATAAAACCAACATCACTCCCAAAAAATGCAAAGTAGCACACAATGAAACCTACTCCTCAACCTCATGATATAGGTCCTCCAAAGGTACATGAGATAAATGGTAAAAGGCAAATGGTGAAGGAGTGGCTTTGATGAAGGAGTGGTGAAGGAGCTCCTTTTTTGGTTGCCCTATAGATGAAGACTCAATGCATGTGCACGCTATAAGGTGAAGGATACCTATTGCAGTTGCAAATAGTACGAGGTGAGCACGGCAGACAAGATAACTAGTGCTCCTCTTCATTGTAAGGATCCCCATATTGCACTGCAAAGGAGACAATCAAAATGGTGATGGAGATGGTGAGAGATCTCCACAACCAACGGGACCA
This sequence comes from Lunularia cruciata, assembly GCA_948567375.1. Lineage (NCBI taxonomy): Eukaryota > Viridiplantae > Streptophyta > Marchantiopsida > Lunulariales > Lunulariaceae > Lunularia > Lunularia cruciata. Next base: position 9,074,155 of record OX419755.1, on the reverse strand, counting down.
AGGCATTGGAGGCATGTCGTGCAATGTAGTGGTCCTCCTCTCCTTGGCGGCAATGGTCATTGTAGCTCTTGGTTGTGAACCTGCTCTAACCAAGGACTTTGGTTGTAGACGGTTTGCAACCACCACAATATACAAAGTACATTGACCATCTATGAATGTGACTATGTCTACCCTCACCCTCCAAGGGGTGGTCTTGGCAGGTCCAACCAACACTCAACTTTGTCACGACATTTGTAGTGCCAAAGTTAGTTTGCTTGAGTAGTAATGTTGGCAATCATAATTATTTTGATCGTTGCTCATGGACTACTTGATGGTAGCCAAATTTCACATTAGGGCTAATGATCACATAGTGTGACCCACCGTCACTTGCACCATCATATATGTCATCCGCATTGCTATTAAGGCTATAGACCTAGGTAGAACAAAGGGGTATACTTTCAAAGTGCAGCTCCAAAGAGCTCACTTCTTTGATGTTGAGCCTTCCAATGGACAAAGGCCGGCAAGCATCACCTAGAGTCTCTTAGCTGGAGTAGCTTGATTATAATCATTTCTTGATTGTAGGCAGATTGTTGAGTGGAAGATCAAGTTTATATTCAATTTGAGTGTGATTTGAATGGAAGAGTGAACTAATTACATCAAAGAAGTGAGTCAAGGGGAAAGCAAATGTAGCGATTGAGAGAGTTGGTGTTATCTTGAACCTTGGCAATATAGGTCCAATTCATTTATACACAAGAAATCTATGCGCCATGGTTGACACAAGACAATAACGTGGTTCACCTCATTATTGAGACTACGTCCACGAGAACACATCAGCAGCCATATTGATGATTAGACTAATGTATTACAAAGCTTCATACTAGCTCTCTTATGTAGTAACCCAACCTTAGTCCAAGTAATCATAATCAAACTAACTAGAGTTACTCAAGACCTGAGTTAACTCCTAACAGGCAGGTCGTTGATACACTTGATCGTGGTTTTAGAGTTCATTGAGAGGTGATCTTTTGTGGAAACCCTTTTTGAGTTGATGCAAATTTGGTAGTGGGTCAAACGGTGTCCAGAATTGCTACCTAAATTTCTCAAAATTGAGGTCAATTTTGAGTGCAAGAGAGTGAAATAAGAGGCACTGGCATTGCAAATTGGACTTGAGAAGCAAAATTGGAGGTGAATTTAAGAACCATAGCCTCAGATCAAGCATTTGGAGATCCATATCTTCTCAATTTGACCCAAGTTGATAGTCATTGGAAGATTTGGCAGTCAATCCACTATAGAAGAGGTGCGTTAGATTGTAAGAGGTTGAAAAAAATTTGAACGTCAAGTTGACAAAGGTTGTCCAAAGTTGGAGGTTGCCCAAATTGCCCTAGCTAGTGCTTGAGTTGGTGAAGGTTGGCCAGATTTATAGAGAGTTTGAATTTGTGGAGATTTTCCTATGAGCTGGCCTATCTCTCACTTAAGATGAACCTGTGATGGCTACTAAGGTAATGCACCATGGACTAAGAAGACACGTAACCCCAACTCCATCACACTACTCCAAGGCATCTCCAAGACTCAAGATGTTGCTCACTAGAGACTCAATGAGAGAGAGAGAGTTATAAATGAATGGATATTGAGTACATCCTCACCCCTAGCTTATATACTTGTGAAAAAGTTACACAGTAAAGTGACTAATTACCAAAGCAACTCAAGTTACTAGCTAAAAGTCAAATAAAGTCAACAAATCTAAAGGAATATCTATGCGCATGGGAATAATCCTATGGGTAAGTGGTCTTACCTTCACCTACAAACTAATTCAAGGATTCATTCAGATGGGCTATCCTTGGACTATAGAAAAATTTGCACCAACAAGGCTTGTGAGCCCAAGAGTTCTCAACTCTTTCCTTGAAATCAAATAACTAAGAACCATACCAAGTCAATACACTAGAAGACAAAATTGTGATGCTCACTCTTTTCCCTTCCTCTTGCATGAGATCACCTTTATCTTATATACCAAACTTCATATCCCTATAGAGAATACATGTATCAATAGGTGTTAAAGTCCAAAGTGTGAAGTTACTCAAATTGCACTAGTTAGAGCTCAAGTTGGTGAAGGTTGGCCAGATTTGGAAAGGGTTCAAATTGGCAAGAAGAAAGTCCTCATTTGGCAGAATTTTGGTGTTTCTAAGCTTTGAGGCATAGGGCTAAAGAGACAAAAAAAGGCCTAAAAGGGCCAACAAGCTAGCAAATTGCCCTAAATAGTGCTCAAGTTGTTGAAAGTTGGCCAAATTTAGAGAGTGCTCAAATTGGCAAGAAGAAGAAAGTACTCATTTGGCAGAATTTTTGTGTTTCTAGGCTTTGAGGCATAGGGCTAGAGAGGCTACGCAGGCCAGCTTGCCAACATGAAGCTAACAAATTTAGATAAGTTTTGGTAGTTTTTGTTTATTATTTGGCAAAATCTGCACACTCTTCTAGATTCTACACAATAGGGTTTGAACCGCAAATCCTAGTCCTAGGGTCTCAATACTAGTGCCCAAACCAACTAGTCCACCTACACTTCTTGTCCTAATGATTGGTTGATTGATACATATACATATGTAACTTTGGCTAGAAAAGGAAGTTTGATCTCATCCTTGGTAATCCTAGTAGCTTAGGAGTAGATAAACATTCCTATTATATCAAATGCCAAATGACTGTAGAGTTAGTTTGGTATTGATTTATTAGATGGAGAGTTTTGTTTAGATTTCTTGTGATTGGACCATCTCCATTCTTTACTTCTTGTTTGTGCACCATGTTTGTGTGAATTGCCTTACCTTTAGAGCATTATTGCTCTGGTGTACTCTTAGTAATGAGATTGGAGTGATGACTAGACAAACTACCTATGTTTCTCTCCAAAGAGTATGAAATGATGATCTACAGACCAAGAGAGTACATGTTGTGATGGTAGGTTAGAGGTTGCCATTTCCCTAGTGTAGTTGTCACATTTAGAGTTACATTAGTAAATGGTGTTCAATTGGTGATGGCATTTGGTGATGATCCTTGGTGGTTATAGTTGTAGTTTGAGTTACATTATCATAATGGAGATTCCAAAGGAGATATTGCTATAGTACATAGTGGGTTTGCATGGAATGGTGCTCAATATTAGCCTTTATCTCATGTCTTGATGAGGGAGAAGATTGACTTTGATTGGAGTTTGATACATGAGTTGATTTAGTTGAGAGTGCACCTAATGTGTCCGCACCACGGTTGTAGGATATGGATGAGATTTATGGGGCCTCCAAAGGTCCCAAGCACCATTCTAGTGGAATGGGTACCATTGAGTTGGATGACTTCATCCAAGAGTTTGATATGTGGTGTGATCTGCAATACATGCAAAACTCAACTTTGTTCATACCTTTCATGGCATGGAAGGGGTTGTTTGAGCACTTAAAAGTTCCACCAATGGATGACTACCATGAGTTTAAAGAGAGCTCACTTGGAGGAGATTAAGCTATGGAGATAGTATTCATCTCCACATTACATTTCCATCACTTTGGCTTAGTTTCTAGGGGTAGATCAACAATACCCAAGTATTCTAGCTCTAGTAGCATTGGTGTATCCAATGGAGGTGCGTTAGTTAGAGATGGTGCTACTTTGAGTGGAGGTACCATTGCATGAGGTAGTGCAATATTGGGGTTTAACCCATGGTTGAATTCTTTCGTTGTTTGAGGCAAAACTACCAAGGAGTGCAGACTATCAAGCTAAGAAGCTTGTGGAGTTCCAATGGAAGCTTGAAGAGAGCCAACGTGAGGCATACACTTGTATGAGATAGTTGATCAGTTTTACTTATGGAGTTAATAAGGCCTATGCAGTCCAATTTTGGTATGGAATCTTGGACAAGGAATTAAGACATAGAGTATGCAATGTTATGTTCTTACATGCTACCTCACCTACTTTGGTAGTGGTCTTTAGTTTGGTTGAGCACATTGAGCTTAATAGGATGGAGGAGAGAATGGTGATATTTGGATTGCTAGGAAGACCTCATCCATAATTGTTACTTCTTCTAGGGTGTAATAGAGTGCACCATACCATATTAACTTCCAAGGACTTACTAGACAGCCTTGATCTTATGAAGTGAGTGGAGTGCCTAATGAAACTAGACCCTTACCTTTACTTTGGATCGATAGTAACTAGTGAGTGGTGGTGTTGCTTGTTGACTTGTGATGGACCTCACCACATGAGAGAGTGCACTCAAGGCAATAGATATGATACATCTGGTGCATCACAACAAGCAAAGAGACAATATGACCATTGTCATAGAGTTGGTCACACCAGTGATTGATGCTTTGACTTCACTCAAAGTTACAGAGTGGTAGGGCTATTATGGTAGGTGGTAGAGGAGCTCAAGGTCATGGAGGATGGGGTGGTAGAGGTGGTGGCAAAGGATCTATACTTGGAAGGGACCCAATACATACCCTTGCTTCTAATACAACCATGGCTACTCAAATTAAGCAATTCGAGCAAGGATTGGCTACCATAGCCATAGCTCAGAGGAGATCAGATTTGGGTGCTAAGGCTTCCAACTCCTTATGCTAGTGATAGAGATGTCCTGGCCTTTATGTGCGGAACAACATAGGTAGATGCATCTAACAGAGTGATTAAGAGTATAGTATTGTAATACCAATAGCTAGACATATGATCTAAAGATGAAATTTGGTTTGGTAACATTTGGAAGGATTTTATACATGATGGACTAAGTAGACAAGACAAAAGTATCACCAAAATAGTTCTTCTATTAATAGGCTAGAAACCAAAACATGATTGGAAACTTTTGAATCAATAGTTAGACATATGATCTAGAGGTAAAACTTGGAGTGGTGACATCTGGAAGGATGTTACACATGATGGAGAAAGTAGATCAGATAGAGGTATCAACAAAAGAGCACTTCTACTAATAGGGCAAAAGCCAAAATAGGCTTGAAAACTTTAAAGGCAATTTGGAAGCCTAAACAGATGAATGAAGCCTTGAAAATGTGTAGATCCTCCCCCCCCCCCCCCCCCCCCCCAACAAATGGAAGAAAGGTTGGACTTCCTTCTCCTTGGGTTTGTCTCATTAAGGGCTTTCCAATGGTACCTCACCCATGTGATTTTGAGATTCCTACAAGAATATTCTCTAAAAGATTCCCTTTGGTCAGAGCCTGTTGACCAACCAGATGGGACCAAGACCAACATGTCACCCATCCAAGTAAGTAATCTAAGGGTAGAGCTTGGTGATAGATCACCTATCCATGTACCTAATTCTATGGTGGAGTTTCCTTGGAGGAGATCCTCTTTAGCTATATAATAAAGAGAAGGTGCCTTTGGGGCATCAGAGTTTGAATGTGGAATTCATGTTTTCTCTATTGTATTTTTCTATCCGTGGAATATTACAAGTATGTTCTCTAGAGCATAGAGGAGCATCAACAAAGTTGGTTAGATATGTTAGGTTAGGTTGGGTTAGGTTAGATAGGTTGGTTAGTAGATAGGTTAAACTTCTCTAGTCCTAAGTTTGTCTCAAAGAGTCTTTCACACTCTTTGAGATATTATAGACAACATTCATGGCTCCTAGATAGTGCAATTATGGTAGATAGTGATGGAGCACATGATGGACTAGATACTAGTTAGCCACTTGCTACTACACAGATTGAATCTAGCTTGATGTTGGGGGCAACTCAACTGATTAAGCTCTTCTCTTTGTTATCAACTAGTGATATGGTTATATTGGAAGTTGATGCAACTCTAGAGTTATGGTTGGTTGCTACACTTTGTAAAAGTTTGGATGAGGTAGGTCCTACTTCTAGAGCAAAGGTGGTTGATAGTGGAGTTGACTTGGTTGAGGAGCATAGGATCCATTCTATGACCAATCGTTTATGATAGGTAGCAACATCTAGGTTGGAGGAGTTACTAGCTAGACCTACCTTTGAGCAAGCTTTTTCCACACTAAAATACTTCAAGGACAAGAGAACTATTCAAGAGAGATACAAGAGAGAAAACAAAAACTTCATACTCAATCCTCTGATGCCCCAAAGGAGCACCTTCTCTTCATTATATAGCAAGGAGGATCCCCTCAAAGAAAGCTCCACCCTTGGATCAGATACAAAGATTGGTGACATATCAATGAGCTAAACCCTTGGATTAGTTGCCTGGATGGGTGATGTGTTGGTCCTTGTCCTATCTAGTTGGTCAAACAAGTTTGATCAAAGGGAATCTTTAGAGGATTTCTTGTAGAAAGCTAAGAATCACATGAGCTTTCCAATGGTGACACCATTGGAAAGCTCTTAATGAGACAAACCTAGGGAGAGGGAAGTCCAACCTTTCTTCTATTTGTGGGGGGGAAGATCTGCACATTTTCAAGGCTTCATTTATCCGTTTAGGCTTCCAAATTGCCTCTAAAGTTTCAAACCTATTTTTGCTTTTGCCCTATTAGTAGAAGTGCTCTTTTGGTGATACCTCTATCTGATCTACTTTCTCCATCATGTGTAATATCCTTCTACATGTCACCACCCAAGTTTCACCTCTAGATCATATGCCTAACTATTGATTCTAAAGCTTCCAAGCATGTTTTGATTTTTGGCCTATTCGTAAGAGTATTCTTTTGGTGATATGTTTTTCTGATCTACTTAGCCCACCATGTATAACATCCTGCCAGATGTTACCAAACCAAATTTCACCTCTAGATCATCTATCTAGCTATTGGTATTACAAACCTCTCTCCTTTTAAGACACAACATCCTCATTGCAAAGTTGTGGCTCAAAAGATTTCACTAACACGAGTGTGTGGTTCAAGTTGGTTGTTGGCTCCCATGTCACCTCATACAAAGGATACCCTTTCCAATGTACCAGGTATTCCACACGTGCATGGCAAGTACCCTAGATGTGCTTCTGAAAAATGCATTTGACTTCATACTCTTCTTTGTCATCAATGACTAATGGACAAGGTCAAATTTCTTATAAAGGCAGGAAAATTTTCTGGTCAAGATGCATACATGAATAATAAGGAGACATGGAATACTAGATGAATCCTCATGTGAGCCGGTACTTTGAGGTGGTAGGCTATTGCGCCAATTTGACATAGTATGGAAAAAGGTCCAATAAAACATGGTCTAAGCTTGCAAGGGTTAACTAATGTGAGGTTGGTTGTTGATAACCAAACTTGATCCCCCATACTAAACTCTAGGTGTAAGCAATGTGCATTTGCATATTATTTCTATCAATTTTGAGCAATTTGCAACATGTTTTTGGTACTCTCCACTCCTTGTTGAATTTTGGAAACAAAAGTGTTGATAGCCTCCAACTTGCTATCCACCAAGCGGATCTTCATCAAGCTTGATGGTGTGAAAGGATTTTCTCTATACATTAGGAAGAATGGTCTGACCTATTGGATGCATTCATTGAATTGTTGTACATGAACTGCACTAGTGGAAGTAAGGTATCCCACCTTTCTTGCTCTTCTAGAGTGAAGCCCTTGAGCATGTCCTCAATAGTACAATTAGCCTACTCCATTTGACCATCTGTCTATGGATGGTAGACCATGGACATGGCCAATTCGGTTTTGAAGAGACCAAAAAGTGTTCTCCAAAACAAACTAGTGAATTGAGTGCCCCTATTAGTGATGAGCACCCGTGATAGGCCATGGTGAGAAAACACTACATCTAAGTACAATTGAGTTATTGGGGAGGCATTTCATCCTTGGTGGTAGGATGCACATGGATCATTTTGCTAAGCAGATCAGCAAAGATGACGATGGAGTCAAATCTTGAGGTGATCTTGGGCAATTCACAAACCAAATCCATGCTTACTTGTTCCCAAAGGTGTGCAAGAGTAATAAGGGGTTGAAAGAGTCTTATAGAGCTTGATTAGATGCTTTATTTTGTTAGTAGAGGAGGCAGCTTTGAACATACTCCATCACATCATTGCTCATCTTGGGCCAATAATAATTATGTTTGGCTACATCTAAGGTTTTGTCCATTCCAATGTGATCGGCAATGGTAGAGTCATGACATTCTGCTAGGATGGTGGTCCTTAAGTCCTTGTCATTTGGGATCCATAACCTAGCATCCCAAAACATGAGTTCTCCAATACTGGGGATACCTTTGGATGATTGAGCTCCTACAATTTGTGGGTCCATTTTTGTAGCAGCAAGCATCCTTGGCCAAAATTTAGGGTTCATCTTTACCTCTACCACCAGATTTTTTGCCATAAGCATTTAAGTGGATGCATCTACAAGTTGCCTCTTGCTTTCCACATACGTGATCATCATGTTGAACCATTGTCTCCACTCTGCTCACCAAATCTATTGACTGGAGAGATCTTTATGTGTCTTGAGGTAGATTAGAGGTTTGTGATCTATCTCCACTACAAATGCCTTCTCGCCAAGATAGTGCTTCCAATGCTTGGTTGAAAGAACAATGGCCAACTCTTCTCGTTCAAGGGTGTGATAATTGTATTTTGTTATTAACAACTTCCGGAGAAACATGCATTTAGGTGCAATCCATCATGCCACTCTTGTTGTAGGATTGCTCCTACTACTATGCTTGATGCATCCATAGCCAACTTGATTGGGCATTTTGGGTCATACTATTTCAAGATTGGTGGTGCATGTAATACTACATCTTTCAATTCCTAAAAGGCCAATTCTTGTATGGTTCCCCACATCCACTTTTTCCCCTTTCCGAGTAATGTCGTTAGAGGTTGTACCACCCTAGAGAAGTTCTTGACAAATTGATATAGAACCCCGTCAACCCCAAGAAGCTCTTGAGTTGAGTCTGATCCTCTAGAGTGCACCATTTTTGAATGACCTCTATTTTACCTATCAATGCTTGGAAACCTACTGCACTTACTCTATGCCGCAAATAGTATACTTTAGATTTTGGCATACAATTGACTTTATCATAGAATTTGGAGGAATTTTTGCAAATGTTGCTTGTGTTCCATCATTGTACTGCTATAGAGAAAAATATCATCTAAGAAAACAAGAACAAATTTATCCAAGTATGGACAAAATATGTCATTCATCAAACTCATGAAAGTGGTTGGTACGTTGGTGAGGCCAAATTGCATCACCATGTACTCAAAGTGACCATACCTTATTTGAAAGACAATTTTATGAATGTCTTCCTCCGCAATTGAAATCTGGTTGTACTGTGAGCCGGCCTGTCTCTCACTCAGGATGAACCTCTGATGGCTATTATGGTAGCGCACCATGGACTATGAAGGCAAGGAACCCCAACTCCATCATACTCCTCCAAGGCTAACACTCCAAGACTCAAGACATTGCTCACTAGAGAACTCAATGAGAGAGAGATAGTTGCAAATGAAAGGATGATGAGTACCTCCTCACCCCTTGTTTATATAGTGGTGAAATAGTTACGTACCAAAGTTGCTAATTATCGTAATAACTCAAGTTACTAGACTAAAAGTCAAGTAAAGTAAAAAAGCAAAAAGGAATATCTATTCACATGGGCATATTCCCCTAAGCATGTGATCTTATCTTGACCCAACCACTAAGTCAAGGATTCCTTCACATGGGCTATCCTTGGACTAAAGAAGAATCCAAAACAAAAAGGTTTGCGGGCATAATAAATTAGCATAGATAATAAATCAGCATTTGCATGTTTCTTTCCTGGCCTATCTTCAATGGTGTAGTCATACTCAGACAAGAGTATCATCCACCTTGCTAGTCTCCCTTCAACATTAGGCTTGTTGAAGATGTACTTCAAAGCCTTGTGATCCGTGACAATGGTGGCTTTCCCTCCAATCAAGTAGTGTCTAAACTTCTTGAGACCAAAGATCACTGCCAACCCTTCTTCTCTATGATAGAGTAGTTCTTCTCTGCTGAAACCATCTGCCTACTAGCATAAGCTATTGATGATCATGCCCATCTTGGTCTAATTGACTAAGAGTGCATCCTATAGCTACATTAGAAGCATCAGTGTAGAGGATGAAAGGCTTACTCCAATCAGGTTTAGCAAGAATTAGAGCTACAACAAGGGATTGCTTGAGCTCCTCAAAAGCTTTGAGAGCCTCCTTGTCCTCCAAAATCACCATGTAATCTACACCCTTCTTCATGTAGATGGTCAATGCATAAGCCTTGTTGGAAAATGAGAAGATGAACCTCCTATAGTATCCAACCATCCCCAAGAATTGGCGTAACTTTGTCAAGCTTGAAGGGAATGGAAGGTCTGAGATTTTCCTCACCTTCTCAGGATCAACTGCTATTCCATCCTTGGAGATGATGTGCCCCAAAAGTAGACCTTCTTCACATCCAAAAATGCACTTCTCTGGGTTGAGTGATGCATTTGCCTCATCCAAGCGTTGCAAGACTTTGATTAGGTGTTCAAAGTGCTCCTCCTTGCTCCCATAGACACAAAAATCATCAATGAAGTCTCTCACAAATTTCCCAATGAAGGGTTCAAATACCTTGTTCATGAACCGTTGGAATGTGGCTGGAGCATTGCAAAGCCCAAAAGGCATGACCATGAAAGCGTACGTTCCCCAAGGTGTGGTGAACGTGGTGAGTTGTTGATGCTCTGGTGCAATCTTGATTTGGTTATATCCACTATAACCATCTCCAAAACTGTACCTCTCATGACCTGCAACCTCCTCCAAGATCTCATCAATGAATGGCAATGGGTAGTAGTCCTTCTTGGTAACAACATTGAGCTTCTTGTAATCCACACATACCCAAAGCTTGCCATTCTTTTTCTTCACAATGACAATTGGAGACACCCATTCTGAATTCTCCACCTCAAAGATAAATCCAGCCTCCTTGAGCTTATCAATCTCCTCCTTCACAACCAAAGATATTGGTGGGCTAATGCCATGTTGCTTTTGGCGAACTGGTCTTGCATGTGACTCCACCTCTATCTTGTGCTCCTCCAAGGTGACTTCCTTCAAATCCTTGTAACTAAAAGCAAACACATGGATGAACTTGCGGAAAATCTCCTCAAATCTCACCTTCTCCTCCTTGGTAACATTTGGACCATACTTGAGGGTAGCTAACCTTCTCTCTACCTCCTCAAGTGTCAATGGTGATTTGTCTGGGTCCTTCAAAACCTCTGGCTTAGGTGCAAAATCCATAGCATACAAAGGATACACATCTGAATCAGATTCAGATTCATCCTCCTCCGTGGAAGTCTCCTCTTCCATGCTTGTCTCCACACCTGAAGCTCCTTCTTCAGAATCTGATTCCCAATAATCAGAAGATGGTGTATCTGAATGTGAAGTGTTGGTGGTGTTAGTCACAAGAACTGTGACTCTATGGTTTGATGGCCCAATCCTCAAGTACCCTTTGTGCCATCGATCAGTTGTGCGTGCTGCTCTCAACCATGGCCTCCCAAGAAGTAAGTCATAGCTTGAATCCTTCAAGACTTGGAAAGTCATGAGATTTTGAACTCCCATAACTGAAACTACCACTTTATCCATCACCCCTACTAGTCTAACTTGTTGCTTGTTTGCCATGCTCACCACAAATGTTGAAGCTCTTGAGTGTATCATACCCAACTTCTTCATCAACCTTTCTGACATGGCATTCACTGCTGATCCTCCATCAACCAATGCATCCTTGATGTTGTGACCATTCACTCTCACATCAATCTTGGAGGCATATTCACAAGCTTCCCATGGTGCTGGCTTGGCATCCACCACCCCCATTGATATTGGAACTTTTGCCTTCTTCTTCTTCTTGCTCCTTGTAGAACTCAAACCACCTCTAAGCTCTTTTCTCAAGGTAGGGTTCAAAGTAATTAATTGGCCCACTGTGATGTTAGCCTTGTGACTACCAACATCCTCCAACACATTGTAGTTCCATTGTTGCTTTGAAATCAAGAAGTCCTCCATCCCCAACTTCTTCCTTAGAGTCTTTGTTGTTGATGGTGTTGAGGTGTGAGTGCTCCTAGTAGACATAGGAGTATCCTTGCTTGAAGTAAATCCTTGAGAAGAGTGAACATCCTCTGCAAAACGAGCTCTCTTCTTCTCTTGTGCCAAAAGCTCCAAATTAAGACCCTTGGAGTTTGAGCACTCTCCCTTCTCATACTTGCTCTCAACCACATCTATGGATGCTATCCCCTTACCTTTGTTGGGATTAGGAGCCACTTGGGTTTCACTACCTCCCTCTTTCCCTCTATTGGCTCCCTCATAACCCCTTCCTCCATGCTAAGTGGAATTTGGGCAATTCCTTTGGATATGGCCTCTTCCCCCACAACCAAAACAATTTCTATCATTGAAATTGTTGGCTGGTTGGCCTCCTCTATATGGATAGTTTCCATAACTCCTAGGCCCTCTCCCTACATTCTGATCCACCTCTCTCTTCTCCCATAGTTGCACCACATTGATCTTGAGATCCGCAAGTTGTTCTGTGATGGTTTGGAGTGGATCTTTTGGTGGAGGTGCAAGAACTGGAGCAACTACTACTTGTGGTGCAACCCTTGTCACCAAAGTATCAGAAGTTCCACCATACTTGTAGCCTTGAGGAGGATGCACAACCTCCTTCACCACCAAATCACTCTCATCCTCTTCCAAACTCTCCTCCATACGAATTGCAATCTTGATAGCTTCAACCTTGGAAGAAGGTTTCTCATATCTCACCTTGCTTCTAATTTGTGGTCTCAATCCTCCCACAAAATTCTTGGTGAGCATGGCCCCTATGCCAATCATTGTAGTCTCCACATCATCCCCACCCTTCCTCAACACTATGCGAAATCTGGACTCCAACTTTTCCACTCTTTCCACATAGACTCTCACTTTCTCTCCATCTCCTTGCTTGAGAAATGTAACCTCACTCATCAATCTCTCATAACTCTCATCAGGAAGAAAGTTCTCAATGAGTGCTGAAGTCAAAGTCTCCCAAGACTCCTCTTCACCCTCTCTCCTCTCTCTCTTTTGGTATTCTGACTCATACCATGTAAGTGCTGCATCCTCAAAGAAATCTGGTAATAATGAGACCCACTCATTCTTCCTCCTCTCATTGTTTCCTATGCAAGCTCTCTTGAAATCTCTCACAAAGGCCTCCACATCTTCTCCATCCTTGCCAAAGAAAACCGGAAGTTTCCCCATCTTAACCCCTCATTATCTTTCTTTTCTCTCAATTTTTTTTTCTCTTTTTTTTCTCTCACTCTATTACTAATAGAGTATATACATGACTAACACCATCTGAGAATAATCCACTCTAGGGAACACAAAAGGTTCAGGTTGCTCCAAGATTTCTATAGCAACATCAAATCCTAGAGTGCATATTAATCTAACTCTCATGGATAGTTTATCCATAAGTTGAAAGATTATCTCCATCACTAATCTTGAGAACTAGCTGATGAAGGTGGTAGTATTTCTGTAGCTGTACTAAGACTCTCTCCAAGATCCTTCACCAAAGTTTCCAAAAGTGCTTTTACTCCACTACACTCATGTCCTTTTGGAAGTCCTTCAACTCCACAAACCTCACACAACTCCTTGGTCTTAGATCTTCTCCCTCCCAGTCTTGGTGAAGAAGGTCCAACATGCAAACCCAAGTCAAGTAAGCTTCTCCTTTCCCTCAATCTCTTGCTCTCAAAGGTCAATGGATATGAACTTGCCTTATGTCCCTTCTCTCCACATAGAAAGCACTTAGACTCACTCTTTCATCCAAATGGTGTAGGTTTTTGGATCCTCTCAACACTCTCTTCAAATTCTATTGTAAACTCTCTTTTCCTCAAATCCACCCCTACAATCACCTCAAACCCTTGGAGAACCTTGCATAATCTCAATTTCCACTCTTGATGACCCTCCATGTTCCCCAAGATGAATCTAAACACTCAAATATGCTTTTTGTTGATCTCAAACTTCTCATGCATGAGATCTCCACTCTGCAGAATTGACCCTTCGTCACAATGTCACTCAAATCTCCCAACCAATATGTCACAGTCCTTTGAAATTTTTCACACTTAATCACAACTCCATGGCCTCCCTCCTTGCAAAATTTCAGATCTTTTCATCCAGCCATTTGGCCTAGACACCTTTCTATTCAGCACCCATATTTCAGATTTGGTCTGAAAACCACCCCCTCACTTCAAAAACTCATAACTCTTTGCGCAAGAACGATCTCTCTCTAATTTTTGTGGCAGTAGGTAGGATACAATGCACTGAATTTTCTTGGAAATTTTCAGGACAATTCACTGAAAATTGAAGAAATGGCAGACTCTGTACAATTTTCCAGAGAGCATGCAGTTGCGGGAGCACTTTACCCTATCAACTTTCAAAAATTCTAGCCCAGTGCGCATAGAAGCTCTCTCAATAATTTCAAGTGTGCTAACTGAAAGATAACCCAAGCTATCATGTGTAGAAATCTCAAGTCCAGATCTCAAACTTGAGATTTTGCCCAAAATCACCTTAATCCCCAAAATCTGCAATCCACCTCACACAATCTCTCCAATTCCTCTCATGTGTACAAGATGTACAAAATCACCTCAAAGACATCATAATGAACTACAGGGTATACAAATGGATCTTGGTTCTCTAACATAAGTTCAGCCCTCTCCTCTCCTAATGTTCTCTCCAAGTGAGCTCTCATAGCCTCCTTCTGCCTAGTGTAGAATTGGACGCGGAACATTATCTTGCCTTCTAGAGAGGTCCCGGCAACGGAACCAAAAATGTGAGCCGGCCTGTCTCTCACTCAGGATGAACCTCTGATGGCTATTATGGTAGCGCACCATGGACTATGAAGGCAAGGAACCCCAACTCCATCATACTCCTCCAAGGCTAACACTCCAAGACTCAAGACATTGCTCACTAGAGAACTCAATGAGAGAGAGATAATTGCAAATGAAAGGATGATGAGTACTTCCTCACCCCTTGTTTATATAGTGGTGAAATAGTTACATACCAAAGTTGCTAATTACCGTAGTAACTCAAGTTACTAGACTAAAAGTCAAGTAAAGTAAAAAAGCAAAAAGGAATATCTATTCACATGGGCATATTCCCCTAAGCATGTGATCTTATCTTGACCCAACCACTAAGTCAAGGATTCCTTCACATGGGCTATCCTTGGACTAAAGAAGAATCCAAAACAAAAAGGTTTGCGGGCCCAAGAGTTCTCAACTCTTTCCTCAAAGCCAAACACCTAGGAATAATACCAAGTCAACACACTAAAATCCAAAATAGTGGTGCTCATCTTTTCTACTTCCTCTAAAGTAAGGTCCCCTCTATCTTAGCTATGACTAACTTTAGCTAACCATGACTAATATAGAACCATCCTTTATCTCTATATAAATAATATCTCTTAAGTACTTGTAATACCAAGCTAAATATCACAATACCACACACATGCACAAATGGGTGTTACAGTACCAGCTTCGTAGATCCAGTTTGGTGAAGTATTTTGCCCCATTGAGTTGATCAAACAAGTTGTCCATGCAAGGTACGGGGTATTTGTTCTTCATTGTTTGTTGATTTAGGCCCCAATAGTCAATTGTAATATTCCGAGGACAAGAGAAGAGAGAAAATACAACTTCACCCTCAATCATCCGATGTCCCAAAGAAGCACCTTGTCTTTATTATATAGACAAAGAAGATCTCCTCCAAAGAAGCTCGACCATAGGATTAGGCACACAGATAGGTGACATGTCAGTAAGCTCCACCCTTGGATTCCTTACTTGGATGGGTGACATGTCGGTCTTGGTCCTATTTGGTTGGTCAAACAAGCTTTGGCCAAAGGGAATCTTTAGGGAATCTTCATATATGAATCTCAGAATCACGTGGGTGAGTTACCATTGGAAAGCTCTTGACGAGACACAACAAGGTGGAGGGAAGGCTAGACTTTTCTCATTTGGGAAGGGGGGGAATCTATATACTTTTGAGGCCTAATTCATCTGTTTAAGCCTCCAAAATTGCCTTCAAAGATTTTAGGCATATCTCGGTTCCTACTCTATTAATAGAAGTCCCCTTTTCTTGATACCTCTTTTGGATCTGTTTAGTCCATCATGTGTAACATCCTTCTAGATGTTACCAAACCAATTCTCACCTTTAAATCATATGTCTAGCTATTGGTTCTAAGGTTCTAAGTCTATTTCGGTTTTTGCCCTATTAGTAGAAGTACTCTTTTGGTGTTACTTCTATCTGATCTATTTTGACCATCCTGTATAATATCATGCCAGATGTTACCAAACCAAATTTCATATCTAGATCATATGGCTAGCTTTGGGTATTATATCAATGCATATACATATTGTACTATCCTTTTTCTTTACAAATAAGACAAGAGCCCCATATGGTGATACGTTGGGTTGGCTAAATCCTTTCTACAACATATCTTCAATTTTACCTTTACACTCCTCCAACTCATAAGGTGATAGATTGTATGGGGCCTTACAAGGAGGTGTCTTCCCAAGAATTATTTTGATTTTATGGTCTACTCTCCTTTCTGGTGGTAATCCTAATGGTAGGTCATCCAAGAAGATATCTTGCAACTCATTGACCACATCTTTTAATTTCTCAAGAACTTATCTATTGAGTTGTGCACTCTATACTTCACTTATAGACCCATGAAACATTTATCTATATTCCATATTGATGTTTTCCTTATGACATAGAGAGGTACTTCTTGCCTACGTGCTCTATCTTTAACTCCAATGATCTTCCATTGGTGAGTTTTCACTACGTTCTTTCTCCAATCAACCGTGGGATTGTAGTGCTCCATCCACAACATGCCTAAGATTGCATCATAATGAGCTAATTGTATCACTTGCCTCTCAATTGCTTCCTCATATTCTCCTACAAAGAGTGCTACTTTTTTAGGTAACGACTCAATCTTCTCTATCTATCCATTAGGTAACTCAACTTCTCACTCTCATCCTTCTCTAGATCCATCCTCAATCTCAGTGCAATAGAGCAAGACAAGAAATTCTCTGTTGCTCTAGGATCTATCAATAATCTCACTTGATTGCCTTTTAGGACTCCATTCACAACAATCAATTATGAATTTACCTTTTGGATCTTTACGCACTTGTCCGCTTCCTCCCCTTGTTTTTCTACTTCCCAATTGAGTCAGTAAGGCCACGAGGTACATTTATTAGCAATCTTCATTTTTTGAGGTGATTTTTGCATCCTCTTCTTCAGTTCTCCTCTCCATATTTTTCAAAGATCACATGTATGGAAGCCAAGGACCTTTAAGAAGACGTGCATGATAGTTGATGGATATAAGCCCAATATAGGCACAATTGTAATAATGACATTGTTCTCCTCAAGGTCCTTCTCCTTGTGCAACTCCCTCTCTCTGTTCTTCCACTCGTCCCCATTCTCCTTGGAGTGGTCGTGCTCCTTGGCCTTGATACCAAAGGTTGCCCAATTCTATAGGAATTGGTCTACCCACTTGTGGCATTTCACCCAAATTATGTTGAGATGGAACTACTCCTTCACCTTCTCCAAGTGCTTCAACTATTCTTTGAGCGCAAGCAATGGCCTCAAATACAACACGAGGATTTTGTACCATGACTTCTTGGAGAATCTGCACCTTTAACCCTTGTTTGAAATTGTCTAGTGCCTCTGTTGGGCTCATGTTGCCTATTGCAACTTGTAGATCAAGAAGGATCTCCATGTACTCTTGTATGTTATTCTTTTGCCTCAATCTCCATAGTTAGGTTTGAGCCATCTGCACAAAGTTCACAGACTAGAAATTATTTAACAGTCCTTCTTGCATTGTTGTTCATGTGACCTCTCTTCCTTCTATCAACCTTGATAGTTCCCATGCATTGTACCATGTGAGGGCTTTATCGGTCAAGTACCTGCATGCAAACACACCTACGGATTGCTCCGTGATCTCCATTGAGAATAATCTGAAGTATTGTTTCATCCTTGAAATCCAATTCTCCACTACACCCATAGAATGCTACACTTCATAGGGCTCAATGTTGCAAGTCTTCTTCATCTGTAGTAGCAATGTGGCTTCATTATTGACCGGGTTTGGTTTTGGTGCCTCCCCAAGAGCTTCAACCAAAAGTATTCAATTTTACAACGGTTCTTCATCTTGCATTGCTTGGTCATTCCTAAAGGTTTGTACTTGACTTTGTAATGCTTCCATGATCATCTTAATTTCTCAATACTCGTTCAACATCCCATGCATTCCTTGCATCAACTCTTGCAATTGCGGATCCATGGTTCCTAAAAACACTCAATCTCTACTTCTTACTTCAGTAGAGAGTGAATATAATCACTTGGGAGGATGCACAAAATATCAAGTCTACCATTGGAACTTTAGAAGCTATCACTCATTGATAATATTCCTCACCAAAATTCTTGACTATAAAATCCCTAAACATCCCTTTTGGTCTAACTACGTAACAAATTTCTCCTTGAGTACTAAAAGAGAGAGGATTTTAGAAATTCAAATCCATCACCATAGAATGTAGACTATCAAATCCCACTCTCTATTGTAAATCACTACAAGAAGAATCATCAAGTTTGGCAAATTCATCACTATATCCATGGACTTGGCTCCAAAATAGTACACAAGATATACTCTCACTTGCTCTCACTAGATGTACATAACCTTGCAATGAAATGGATTCAAGAATGGAAAGCGGAGTGCAAGAAATTGTCCACCAAGAACCTCCATCCCATCCTCTCTCTCTCTAAAACACTCCTAACCTATCAATTGTATTGCAATTTCTCTCTCCACCAATTACTCAATCTCAGAAGCCCATGTTCTTCCAAGATAGGTGATCCACTTGGATTGCAACACCTACGCTGATACCATTGTAATATTTTGAGGATAGAGAAACACAATAGAGAGAAAACACAAATTCCACACTCAAACTACGATGCCCCAAAGGAGCACCTTCTCTTTATTATATAGCCAAAGAGGATCTCCTCCAAGGAAGCTCCACCATAGGATTAAGTACATGGATAGGTGATATTTCAATGAGCTCCACCCTTAGATTACTTGCTTGGATGGGTGACAAGTTGGTCTTGGTCCCACCTAGTTGGTCAAACAGGCTTTGACCAGATGGAATCTTTTAGAGAATCTTCTTGTAGGAATTTCAAAGTCACGTCAGTGAGACAAACCAAGGGGGAGGGAATGCCAACCTTTTCTTTGTTTGAGGAAAAATGTGCACATTTTTTAGGCCTAATTCATCCATTTAGGCCTCTAAAATTGCCTTTGAAGTTTTGAGGTCTATTTTAGCTTCTGCCCTATTAGCAGAATTGCTCTTTTTGTAATACCTCTATCTGATCTACTTTCTCTCTCATGTGTAACATCCTTCCAGATGTCACCACCCCAAGTTTCATCTCTAGATCATATGCTTCACTATTAATTCTAAAGTTTCCAAGCATGTTTTGGTTTTTTACCTATTAGTAGAAATACTCTTTTGGTAATACCTCTATCTGATCTACTTAGTCCATCATCTATAACATCCTTCCAGATGTTACCAAACCAAATTTCATCTCTAGATCATATATATCTAACTATTGGTATTACACCATACCTTATTCAAAAGGCCATTTGTGTATATCTTCCTCCACAATCCTGATTTGGTTGTAATTGCTCTGCATATCAAGTTTGGTAAAGTGCCTTGCTCCATTGATTTGATCAAACAAGTCATCCATGTGAGGTAATGGTGTATTTATTCTTCACTATTTGTTGATTGAGTCCCCGATAGTCAATGCACATGCATATTGTTTCGTCTTTTTTCTTCACAAACAATACAAGAGCCCCCCCATATGGTGATACATTGGGTTGGATAAACCCCCTCTATAACATATCCTCAATTTGAGCCTTACACTCCTCCAACTCATGAGATGATAGTCAATATGGGCCTTACAAGGAGGTATCTTTCCAAGAAGTATCTCAATTTTATGATTACTTTCTTCTTTGGTGGTAAACCTACAAGTAATTCATCCGGGAAGACATCTTGAAACTCATTGACCACATCTTTCAATTTCTCAAGAATTTGTCCATTGTGTTGGGCACTCTAGACTTTTCTTATTAGACCCATCAAACATTTATCTATCTTACCAATAGATGTGGTTCATGTGACATAGAGAGGTAGCTCTTGCCTTTGTGATCTTTCTTTAACCCCAAAGATCTTCCATTGACGAGTTCTCACTACTTTCTTTCTCCAATCCACAGTGGGATTGTAGTGCTCCATCCATGGCATGCCTAGAATTGCATCATAAAGATCAAATTGTATCACCTACCACTCAATTGCTTCTTGATACTCTCCTAAAGAGAGTACTACCTTTCTAAGTAATGACTCAATCCTCTCTATCTAACCATTAGGTAACTCTACTTTGTCATTCTCATCCTTCTCTACTTTCATCTCCAACCTTATTGCAATAAAGTGAGATAAGAAACTTTGTTGCTCCAAGGTCTATCAACATTCTCACCAGATTGCCTTCTAAGACTCCATTTACAACAATCAATTGTGCATTTGTCTTCCTCCACCTTTGCACACTTATCCTCTTCCTTCCCCCGCTTATACTTTTCTTCACCAAGAAAGTAAGGCCGCGGGGTATATTTACTAGTGATCTTCATTTTTTAATGGGATTTCAACATCCTCCTCTTTGATTTGTCTCTCCATGTGGTTCAAAGGTTGCTTGTATGGAGGTCTATGGCCTCTAATGTAAAAGACCAAGTCCAAAGAGAGAAATAAGAGAATGGAAGATCACAATGGGATACTTGAATGTGGGTAAACTCTAAATGCCTATCATGAGCTTCGATTCTAGTATTTATAGGGAGTATACAAGGCTCTTAAGAAACTTCTCAAGAAGCTTCCTTAAGCCACTTTCTTAGAGTGCAAGCCAATTTAACCGAGAAGCTTCTTAAGAAATTTCCTTCTAGAAGCTGTCTACTTGACTTGCAAGCTAAGCTAGTTGGAAGTTTCTAGAAGCTTCCTTCTAGAAGCTACTTACTTGTAGTGCAAGCTAAGCTAGCCAAGAAGCTTCTTAGTTACTTTTGGGATATTCTAGGCTAATTTGGCATATTCACTACTTTGTAGCCCTAACTAACTTTGTTGCTGAACTTCATATTGTTAGATATTTTCCCATTGCTATTTGGTGATATCATCATTGCCATTGAAGCTTCAAAGATGGTTGTGTGTGCATTTTGGAGATGAGAAAGAATTTCCCATGTGGTATCATGAAGGAGATACCCTTTCCAAATGACATTGTACTTTGTATGTTGTCGACGGCCTTGTTGAATGTGGCAACGTGCAAGGATACGATCAATTTCATGTTCCTTATGATCATTGATAGGGATAGGAGGAGGAAGAGGAGGTTGGACAAGAGAGGGAAAAGACGATGGATTAGGGACAAAGGGTTTCAACTTGGAAATATGAAAGATAGGGTGGATGCGCATATGATGAAGCAAGTAGATAAGCAACAAAAGAAATGTCTTGTGTGACCTCAAAGTATCCTATCCAATTAGGAGCAAATTTACGGACTTGGGTAACAAGAGGGAGAGGTAGGTTACTAAAGGAGAGCATGACTTTATCACCAACTTGAAAGGTGAGATCGCCAACTTGAAAGGTGATAAAGTTACTTCGTTAGTCCTAACTAACTTTATTGCTAAACTCCATATTGTTACATATTCTCCCACTGCTAGTTTGTGACGTCCTCATTGCCATTGACGCTTCAAACTCCTAGATGAAAATGTTGGTTTGCATATTGTTTTTGATCATTTTGGGCAACAAGGAGGTGAGATTTGGCTTGTTGGAGGGATTGGGATATGGTAGTCAAGAAGGTTGAAGTATGAGGGACATGAGATGGAGGAGGACCAAGAAGGGAATCTTGAACAAGTGGATCTTGGCCAAAATTGAAGAAGAAAGGAGAGAATCTGGTGCTTGCCTATTTGGAATTATTGTATGCAAACTCCACAACTGCAAGACATTCATCCCAATTGGTATGGTGAACATTGACAAAGGCACAAAGCATATCCTCCAAGGTGAGATTTGCGCATTTAGTTTGTCCATCAATTTGAGGATGATAAGCCGTGACAAAGCAAACTTGGTGCCAAGTATCTAGAAGAATGCTTGCCAAAACTTTCAAGTGAAGCATGGATCACAATCAAAGATGAGTACACATGGCATCCCATAATGCTTGAATGCATTTTCAAATTAGATCTACACCAAGGCTGAAGTATACGGGTTGGTGCAAAATGAATTTTCTTACTAAGCTTATCAAAAAACACCGCAATGGTTATGTGACCTTGCTTTGTCTTGGGCAAGGATGTGATGAGATCTAAGCTCACATGTTCCCAACGAGTTGATGGAATGGGGATTGGTTGAAGGAGTCCACTCAATTTTTGGTTATTGGCCTTGTTGCATTGACAGCTCTCACATGATTGGATAAACTCCCAAACATCTCATGCCATGTTAGGTGTAATACTCCAAGGACAAGAGAAGAGAGAAAACACAGATTGCATACTCAAACATTTGATGCCCCAAGGGAGCACCCTCTCTTTATTATATAGACAAAGAGGATCTCCTCCAAGGAAGCTCCACCATAGGATTAGGGACACAGATAGGTGACATGTCAGCAAGATCCACCCTTGGATTACTTACTTGGATGGGTGACATGTCTGGTCCAGGTCCTATCTGGTTGGTCAAACAAGCTTTGACTGGAGGGAATCTTCCTATATGAATCTCAGAATCATGTGAGTAAGGTACCGTTGGAAAGCTCTCGACGAGACAAAGCAGGAGGGAGGGAAGGCCGACTTCTCCTCTGTTGGGGGGGAATCTATACCCTTTTGAGGCCTAATTCATCAGTTTAGACCTCCGAAATTGCCTTCAAAGATTTCAGGCATATTTTGGTTCCTACTCTATTAGTAGAAGTCCCCTTTTGGTGATATCTCTTTATGTTCTGTTTAGTCCATCATGTGTAACATCCTTCCAGATGTTACCAAACCAATTCTCACTTTTAAATCATATGTCTAGCTATTGGTTCTAAGGTTCTCAAGTCTATTTCGGTTTCTGCCCTATTAGAAGAAGTGCTCTTTTGGTGATACTTCTATCTGATCTATTTCAACCATCATGTATAACATCATTCTAGATGTTACCAAACCAAATTTCACATCTAGATCATATGGCTAGCTCTTGGTATTACATTAGGCCGCTACCATTTGCGTTGGAGGGTACCAAGGTCTTGTCCACACCCATGTGACCAACAATTAGTAAATCATGGGCTTCTTGAAGGCGCACAAGTTAGAGATCACCTTTGGCTGGAACAAAGATCCTATCCTCATAGAATAGAAATCCTTCCTTGTAGGAGAAGGTATTGTACTCCTTATCATATGTTGCAAGACAACCTTGTACCATTTGAAAGAAAGGATCTTATTGTAGAGTTGTTTGAAACTCAATTTGGACTTTTGAGTCAACGGATACAATGGTAATTGCCACTATGATGAGAGGAAGAGACTTCAAATCAGATCATCATGATAGGGCATCAAAGATGACATGGAACCAACCGCTTTTGTACTCAAGTTTGATGTCAAACAACTATAGTTGTTCCTCCTATTGATGATGTCCACTCTTCATGTGTTCCAAATGTAATGTCTGCAACAAGGGCTTGTGATCAGTTTGCATGACCATTTGTTACCCCAAGAGATAATGCCTCCATACCTTAGTGGCATATACCATTGCTAGTTGTTCTCAATCCCAAGCAGAGTAATTCCTTTTTGCTGTATTTAATTTGTGAGACACAAAAGCAATGGGATGCAATCCATCTATGAATTCCTATTGCAACACGGCTCCAATTGTA
Source organism: Lunularia cruciata (assembly GCA_948567375.1). Taxonomy (NCBI): domain Eukaryota; kingdom Viridiplantae; phylum Streptophyta; class Marchantiopsida; order Lunulariales; family Lunulariaceae; genus Lunularia; species Lunularia cruciata. The sequence goes on along the minus strand of OX419755.1, from coordinate 9,050,452 downwards.
AAGTTAGAAGCATCAAAATCAACCACAAAATGGTAGTTGAGGATCATATGGTTGAAAAATTAGCCTTGAAGACACCATATGTTTTAGCTTTTAGAATGCTTCTTTGTGCTTGTTGGTCCATTGAAAACTTGAGTTCTCCCCCAAGAGATTGGTCAATGGTGCGGCCACATGAGCATAGTAGTGGATGAACTATCAATAAAAGCTAGCCAATCTATTAAATGCCAGTACTTTAGTAGCATCCTTCAGAGTAGGCCAATCAATGATGGTCTTGATTTTCTCCTCTTCCATCTTGATCCTCTCTAATGAGATCTTGTGACCCAAGAAGGTAACTTCCATTTGCCAAAAGGCATACTTTGACTTCTTGCAATAAAACTTCCACTATCGTAGTTATCCTAGGACTTCTTGCACATGATTCACATGTTTTGCCTCTGTTTTGCTATAGATTAAGATATCATCCAAGAACACCACCATGTACCAATCCAACTGTCTATCCAACACCCAATGCATCTGATCCATGAAGACTATTGGAGCATTAGTGTAACAATATGGAGTTTAGCGACAAAGTCAGTCGGGCTCACGAAGTAGCACATCAAACAACTTAGCCTAGAATATTCCGGAAGTATCTAGGAAGCTTCTTGGGAAGCTTCCCGGTTAGCTTAGCTTGCACCTTAAGTAAGTAGCTTCTAGAAGGAAGCTTCTAGAAGCTTTCAACTAGCTTAGCTTGCACGCCAAGTAGGCGGCTTCTAGAAGGAAGCTTCTTGAGAAGCTTCCTAGTTAACTTGGCTTACACTCTAAGAAAGTGGCTTGAGGAAGGTTCTTGAGAAGCTTCTCAAGGGCCTTGTATGCTACCTATAAATACCAAAGCCAAAGCTCATGCTAGGCATTTGGAGTTTTCCCTCATTCAAGTGTCCCAATGTGAGTTTCCATTCTCCTATTTCTCTCTTTGGATTCGGTCTTTTACATTGGTATCAGAGCAGGAATGGGATGGATGGAATTTAAGGACCACCAAATCCACTTCCACCAAACCATTGGGATTTTTGCGTCCAAATACTACCCAAGCATCGTTTCACACAGTTCATCACTTTGCACTTTGGACAAGATTTTCTGCATATGATCACCATATCTGAGGAACCCTTGGCGCTTCCGGTTGTAACTTATGGAGAACGGTGGACGTGCTATTTCTATGTGTTAATAAATTTAATAGATTGGGAGGGTGTGATAGAGGAGCAACCATGGCGGCAATACTTGATGTTATCCTTGCTATGCAACAACAAATCGAGCACCTTACTCCATTGTTGGATGAACAAGATCTTTGACAACAAGAGCAGGTGGAGAGAGTACCAATTCGAGAAGGAGAAGATCGGATCAGGTTCCCTGAACCCAAGGTATTTGAAGGCAAGAATCTCCCGAGTGCAGTGGAGAATTTTGTGTTTGATTGTGAACGTTATTTTGAAGCTACCAATCTACAAGATGAGCAAAAACAAATTCTCTTGGCTTCTAGCCAATTAGATGGAGTAGCAAAGCTATGGTGGAGATTCCGAGTGGAGCGAGCCAAACAACAAATGGTTACACCAATCTTGACATGGGCAGAATTCAAGAGCGCAATAATCAGTCGGTTCCAAGCTATAAATGCCACACGAGCTGCACGAGATAAGTTGGCAAAGTTGAAACAGATTGGCTCTGTAAGAAGTTACATCACGTAGTTCCAAAACGCCATCATGCAAATTCCAGATATTTTGGAAAGTGAAGCTTTGGATCAATTCATGAGGGGCTTGAAAGCAAGAACCAAATTAGAGGTAATGTAAAAGATCAAAACCGAAGAGAGAAATAGGAGAATGGAAGCTCACATTGGGACACTTGAATGAGGGAAAACTCCGAATGCCTAGCATGAGCTTTGGCTTTGGTATTTATAGGTACATACAAGGCCCTTGAGAAGCTTCTCAAGAAGCTTCCTCAAGCCGCTTTCTTAGAGTGCAAGCCAAGTTAACTAGGAAGCTTCTCAAGAAGCTTCCTTCTAGAAGCCACCTACTTGGCCTGCAAGCTAAGCTAGTTGGAAGCTTCTAGAAGCTTCTTTCTAGAAGCTACTTACTTAAGATGCAAGCTAAGCTAACCGGGAAGCTTCCCAAGAAGCTTCCTAGATACTTCCGGAATATTCTAGGCTAATTTATCTTATGTGCTACTTCGTGAGCCTGACCGACTTCGTCGCTAAACTCCATATTGTTACATATTCCCCCGCCGCTAGTTGGTGACATCCTCGTCGCCAGTGAAGCTTCGAATTCCTGGATGGCCGTCTATGCATTGTGGAGGTGAGAAAGAGGTTCCCAGGTGGCATCATGAAGGGGATACCCTTTCCAAAGGACCTTGTACTCCGTATGTTGGCAACGGCCTCGTTGAATATGGCGACGCGCAAGGATACGATCAACTTCGTACTCCTCATGATCATTGATAGGGATAGGAAAAGGGGGAGGTTGGACTCGAGAGGAAAAGGAAGAGGGGTTAGGAACAAAGGGTTTCAACTTGGAAACATGAAAGACATGATGGATACGCATGTGACAAGGCAAGGCAAGACGATAAGCAATAGGAGAGACAATTTGGGTGATATCAAAGAGTCCTATCCAATTAGGGGCAAGTTTACGAACTTGGGTATCAAGTGGGAGAGGGAGGTTACTAGAGGATAGCATGACTTTATCACCGACTTCAAAGGTGAGATCTCGACAATGGTGGTCCGCATATTGTTTTTGGCGATTCTGAGCAACAAGGAGGTGAGACTTGGCTTGTTGGAGAGATTGGGATATAGTGGTCAAGAATGTGGAAGTATGAGGAACCTGAGATGGAGGGGGAGCAAGAAGAGAATCTGGAACAAGCGGATCTTAGCCAAAATTGAGAAAGAAGGGAGAGAATCCGGTGCTTGCCTGTTTGGAATTGTTGTAGGCAAATTTGGCAGCGGCAAGACATTCATCCCAATTGGTATGGTGGACATTGACAAAGGCATGCAACATATCCTCCAATGTACGATTTGCACGTTCGGTTTGTCCATCAGTTTGAGGATGATATGCCGTGGACAAAGCAAGCTTGGTGCCAAGTATCTGAAAGAGTGCTTGCCAAAACTTCCCGGTAAAGCAAGGATCACGGTCGGAGATGAGTACGCGTGGCATTCCATGATGCTTGAAGACATTGTCGAAGTAGATTTGTGCTAAGGTTGGAGCATCCATGGTATCTCAGGTTGGTGCCAAGTGAATTTGCTTACTAAGCTTATCCACAAACACCATGATGGTGGTGTGTCCTTGTTTTGTCTTTGGCAAGGATGTGATGAGATCCAAGCTTACATGCTCCCAACGAGCTGATGGAACGGCAAGCGGTTGAAGGAGTCCACCCGGCTTCTGGTTGTTAGCCTTGTTACGTTGGCAGCTCTCACACAATCGAACAAATTCTTGAACATCCCGTGTCATGTTGGGCCACCACCATTGACGTTGGAGGGTACCCAAGGTCTTGTCCACACCCATGTGACCAGCAATGGGTAAATCATGGGCTTCTTGAAGGCGCACAAGTCAAAGATCACCTTTAGCTGGAACATAGATCCGGTCCACATGGAATAGAAGGCCTTCCTTGAAGGAGAAGGTGTTGTACTCCTTGTCACGTGTTGTTAGCCGACCATGTACCATTTGGAAGAAGGGATCTTGTTGTAGAGCTAACTGAAACTCGTTATGAATCTTGGGATCAATTGACACCGTCGTAATTGCTGCCGTGATGAGAGGAAGAGACTTCAAATCAGGTCGTCGTGATAGAGCATCAAGGATGACGTGGACATCAGGGACGACTCTTCCCATTGATGATATCGACTCTTCATGTGCTCTAGGTGTAAGGTCTGCAACAATGGCTTGTGATCAGTTCGCATGATCTTTTTTCCCCAAGAGATAATGCCTCCATACCTTGGTGGCATATACCATTGCAAGTTGTTCTCGATCTCAAGCAGAGTAATTTCTTTCAGCTGTATTTAGTCGGCGAGACACAAAGGCAATAGGATGTAGTCCATCTGGAAATTCTTGTTGCAACACAGCTCTAATTGCAAAGTTAGAAGCATCAAAATCAACCACACAAGGTAGTTGAGGATCTTATGGTTGAAGAATGGGTCTTGAAGACACCATATGCTTTAACTTCTGGAATGCTTCTTCATGCTTGGTGGTCCATTGGAAGCTCGAGTTCTTTCCCGAGAGGTCAATCAATGGCACACCCACGTGAGCATAATAGTGGATGACCGTCAGTAAAAACTAGCCAATCCATTGAATGCTTGTACTTCGGTAGCATCCTTTGGGGTAGGCCAATCAATAATGGCCTTGATCTTCTCTTCTTCCATCTTGATCCCCTCTGATGAGATCTTATGACCCAAGAAGGTAACCTCCTTCTGCCAAAAAGCACACTTTAACTTCTTGTAGTAAAATTTCCATTGTCGTAGTCGTCTTAGGACGTCTTGCACATGATTCATGTGTTCTGCCTTTCTCTTACTATAGATTAAGATATCATCTAAGAACACTACCATGGACTGATCCAATAGCCCCTCCAACACCCGATGCATCTGATCCATGAAGACTGTTGGAGCATTAGTGAGTCCGAAAGGTAGAACTCTCCACTCAAAATGTCCATACCTTATGCGAAAGGCAGTCTTTTGCATGTCCTCTCCTTCAATAGGAATTTGCCAATAGCCGCTACAAAGATCTAGCTTGGAAAAGTAGCGTGCTCCACTTAATTGATCAAGCAAGTCATCGATCCGAGGCAAGGGATATGCATTCTTCACGGTTTGCTTATTGAGCACACAGTAATCAATACAGAAACGAAGTCCTCCATCCTTCTTTGGAAAAAGTAGTACCGGTGCTCCCCAAGGAGAGGTATTATGTTGTATGAAATCCTTCTCCAACAACTTTGTAAGTGTTGTTTGCAACTCCTCCAACTCCTTTGGTGAGAGCCAATAGATTGGTCTACTCACTGGAGTACTCCCTGGCAATAACTCAATCTTGAAGGGCATACCGCAATCAGAGGGTAATCCCTTTGGCAGATCATCCGGAAACACATCTGCAAACTCCTGAACTATCCAATCAACCGTTGCATGATGCGGCACTTGGCCCTCCTCAGATTGTTCTCGTGCAATCGGTTTGATCCACACCGCGAATACAGACTTATCTTCCTCCAAAGCTTGCTCTATGGCTGCTTCATTAACAAACTTCCCTTCTAGTGACTCATCTCTCTTCCGAGCTTGCTCCATGGTTGCCTTCCTAGCAAACTTCCCATCTTGGGACTCATCTCCCTTCCAGATTTGCTCTATGGCTACCTTCTCGACAAACTTCCCATCTTGGGATTGACTATTCTTAGGTGTCTTACTCAGACGTGCCAGACAACCTAATCGGAAATTCCTACCTTGGTGTTGTACTTGAATTTGGTGTCGGGTCAAGCCAAGGTAGACCCAGAATGATATCATAGTGTAGAGGTGCCACTACAAACCTCATACACTCCAAATACTCCTTCCCAATCTTGAAGGTAACAAGATGCAAGGTGCGGAATGCAGAACCCTTTCTACCATCCGCCATCATCAAACTACTTCCAATCACTGGCTTGATAGGAATACCCAATTCCTTTGCTACTTGCATAGACATGCAATTCTTTGAACTTCCAGAATCAACCAAAATTCTACAACCCCGATTAGATATCATACCTTGCAAGTGAAGCAGACTTGCATAGGTCAAGCCTTCAATCCCATTGGAACTAATCAAGCTCCCAATAGGCGGCTCAAAATCTCCTATTGGGATTCCTCGTTTTCCTGATCATTCCGCTCCACAACCTCCACTTGGGCAACTTGTCGAGGTCGTCCATTCTTGAGTGGACATTTAGCAATGCGATGCCCCAACTGGTGACAATAAAAAAAACCTCCATTTTGTCATAATCTTTCTCTATCTGCTATGCCAAGTGGTCTTTGTTGGATAGCATCAATCTCCATTGGTACCGGTTCTTCCACTCGTGGTACTGGTGGGTTTTGTGTAGATCAAGGTCGAGACCAAGTTGTCGCAACTAAGGAATCAAAATGCTCAGCCAATTGCATGGCTTCTTCTACATTCTGTGGCTCTCGCATGGTGTCCTCCAATCTGGTTTGTGACTTCAATCCTCACACAAATTGATCCAGAACTTCACCTTCTTGGATATCTGGAATTTGCATGATGATATTCTAAAATTGTGTGATGTAGCTTCTCACTGAGCCAATCTGCCTCAACTCTGCCAATTTATCTCGTGCAGCTCGGGTGGCATTTATAGTCTGAAATCGACCAAGTATTGCATCCTTGAATTCTGCCCATGTAAAAATTGGTGTAATAATTTGTTGTTCAGCTCTTTCTACTCAGAATTGCCATCAAAGTTTTGCCACTCCATCCAACTGGCTAGAAGCCAAGAGAATTTGTTTCCGCTCGTCTTGAAGATTGGTGGCTTCAAAGTAACCTTCACAGTCAAACACAAAATTCTCCACAGTGCCTGGAAGATTCTTGCCTTCAAACACCTTGGATTTTGGTAATTGAATGTGATCTTCTCCATCTTGAACTGGCGCTCTGTCTATCTGTTCTCGTCGTTGCTGGTCGCGTTCATCCAACAATCGAGTAAGATGCTCGATTTGTTGTTGCATTGCAAGGATAACATCTAGTATTGCCGCCATCACTACTACTATATTCCACTACCCTCAATTTATCTAGTTGATTAACACATAGATACAACACGTCCACCGTTCTCCATAAGTTACAACTGGAAGTATCAATGGTTCCTCTGACACGGTGATCATATGTAGAAAATCCTGCCCAAAGCGTGAAGTGATGAATTGTGTGAAACGATGCTTTGGTAATATCTGGACATGAAAGTCCCAATGGTTTGGCGGAAGTGGATTTGGTGGTCTATAAATTCCATCCATCTCATTCCTGCTCTGATACCAATGTAAAAGACCGAAACCGAGGAGAGAAATAAGAGAATGAAAGCTCACATTGGGACACTTGAATGAGGGAAAACTCCAAATGCCTAGCATGAGCTTTGGCTTTGGTATTTATAGGTACATACAAGGCTCTTGAGAAGCTTCTCAAGAAGCTTCCTCAAGCCGCTTTCTTAGAGTGCAAGCCAAGTTAACTAGGAAGCTTCTCAAGAAGCTTCTTCTAGAAGTCGCCTACTTGGTGTGCAAGCTAAGCTAGTTGGAAGCTTCTAGAAGCTTCCTTCTAGAAGCTACTTACTTAAGGTGCAAGCTAAGCTAACCGGGAAGCTTCCCAAGAAGCTTCCTAGATACTTCCGGAATATTCTAGGCTAATTTGTTTGATGTGCTACTTCGTGAGCCCGACCGACTTTGTCGCTAAACTCCATATTGTTACAGGTAACCATGCAAGAGTCACAACACTTGGAGGAGGCCATGCGGTTCACCAAACGTTTTGATTCCTTGGTGGCAACAACTTGGTCTCGACCTTGACCCCCACAAAGCCTACCAATACACTACACACAAGTGGAGGAGCCAGCACCAATGGAGATTGATGCAATTCAACGAAGACCACTGGGCATGGCAGACAGGAGAAACTACGACAAAATGGTGGTTGTTTTTATTGTCGCCAGTTGGGGCATCGCATTGCTAAATGTCCACTCAAGAATGGATGACCTCAACAAGGTGCCCAAGTGGAGTTTGTGGAGCGGAATGATCAAGGAAACAAGGAATCCTAGTAGGAGATTTCGACCCACCTATTGGGAGCTTGATTAGTTCCAATGGGATTGAAGGCTTGACCTATGAAAGTCTACTTCACTTGCAAGGTATGATATCTAATCGGGGTTGTAGGATTTTGGTTGATTCTGGAAGCTCAAAGAATTGCATGTCTATGCAAGTAGCAAAGGAATTGGGTATTCCTATCAAGCTAGTGATTGGAAGTAGTTTGATGATGGCGGATGGTAGAAAAGGTTCCGCATTCCGCACCTCGCATCTTGTTACCTTCAAGATTGGGAAGGAGTATTTGGAGTGTATGAGGTTTGTAGTGGCACCTCTACACTATGATATCATTTTGGGTCTACCTTGGCTTGAACGTCATAAGGTTCAATTCAATTGGACCCGACGTCAAATTCAAGTACAACACCAAGGTAGGAATTTCTGATTAGGTTGTCTGGCATCTTTGAGTAAGACACCTAAGAATAGTCAGTCCCAAGATGGGAAGTTTGTTACGAAGGTAGCCATAGAGCAAATCTGGAAGAGAGATGAGTCCCAATATGGGAAGTTTGCCAAGAAGGCAACCATGGAGCAATCTTGGAAGAGAGATGAGTCCCTAGAAGAGAAGTTTGTTAATGAAGTAGCCATAGAGCAAGCTTTGGAGGAAGATAAGTCTGTATTCGCAGTGTGGATCAAGCCGATTGCACAAGAACAATCTGAGGAGGGCCAAGTGCCGCATCAAGCAATGGTTGATCGGATAGTTCAGGAGTTTGCAGATGTGTTTTCGGATGATCTGCCAAAGGGATTACTCTTTGATCGAGGTATGCCTTTCAAGATCGAGTTATTGCCAGGGAGTACTCCAATGAGTAGACCAATCTATCGGCTCTCACCAAAGGAGTTGGAGGAGTTGCAAACAACACTTACAAAGTCGTTGGAGAAGGATTTCATATGACACAGTACCTTTCCATGGGGAGCACTGGTACTATTTGTTCCAAAGAAGGATGGAGGACTTTGTTTCTGTATTGATTACCGTGAGCTCAATAAGCAAACTGTGAAGAATGCATATCCCTTGCCTTGGATCGATGACCTACTTGATCAATTAAGTGGAGCACGCTACTTTTCCAAGCTAGATCTTCGTAGTGGCTATTGGCAAATTCCTATTGAAGGAGAGGACAAGCAAAAGACTGCCTTTTGCACAAGGTATGGACATTTTGAGTGGAGAGTTCTACCTTTCGGACTCACTAATGCTCCAATAGTCTTCATGGATCAGATGCATTGGGTGTTGGAGGGACTATTGGCTCAGTCCGTGGTAGTATTCTTAGATGATATTTTAATCTATAGTAAGACAGAAGCAGAACATAGGAATCATGTGCGAGAAGTCCTAAGACGACTACAACAGTGGAAATTTTACTGCAAGAAGTCAAAGTGTGCTTTTTGGCAAAAGGAGGTTACCTTCTTGGGTCATAAGATCTCATCAAAGGGGATCAAGATGGAAGAAGAGAAGATCAAGGCCATTACTGATTGGCCTACCCCAAAGGATGCTACCAAAGTACGAGCATTCAATGGATTGGCTAGTTTTTACCGACGGTTCATCCACTATTATGCTCACGTGGTTGCACCATTGATTGACCTCTTGGGAAAGAACTCGAGCTTCCAATGAACCACTAAGCATGAAGAAGCATTCCAGAAGTTAAAGCATATGGTGTCTTCAAGACCCATTCTTCAACCATATGATCCTCAACTACCTTGTGTGGTTGATTTTGATGCTTCTAACTTTGCAATTGGAGTTGTGTTGCAACAAGAATTTCCAGATAGACTACATCCTATTGCCTTTGTGTCTCACCGACTAAATACAACTGAAAGAAATTACTCTGCTTGAGATTGGGAACAACTTGCAATGGTATATGCCACCAAGGTATGGAGGTATTATCTCTTGGGAAAACAAGTGATCATGTGAACTAATCACAAGCCATTGTTGCAGATCTTACACCTAGAGCACATGAAGAGTCGACATCATCGATGGGAAGAGCAACTCCAATTGTTCGACATCAAACTTGAGTACAAACCAGGTCGGTTCCATGTCATCCCTAATGTTCTATCACGACGACCTGATTTGAAGTCTCTTCCTCTCATCACGGTAGCAATTACGACGATGTCACTTGATCCCAAGATTCATAACAAGTTTCGGTTAGCTCTACAGCAAGATCCCTTCTTCCAAATGGTACATGGTCGGCTAACAACAGGTGACAAGGAGAACAACACCTTCTCCTTCAAGGAAGGCCTTCTATTCCATGCGGACCGGATCTATGTTGTAGCCAAAAGTGATCTTCAACTTGTGCGCTTTCAAGAAGCCCATGATTTACCCATTGCTGGTCACATGGGTGTGGACAAGACCTTGGGTACCCTCCAATGTCAATGGTGGTGGCCCAACATGACACGAGATGTTTGAGAATTTGTCCAATTGTGTGAGAGCTGCCAACGTAACAAGGCCAGCAACCAGAAGCCGGGTGGACTCCTTCAACCGCTTGCCATTCCATTAGCTCGTTGGGAGCATGTGAACTTGGATCTCATCATATCCTTGCCAAAGACAAAACAAGGACACACCGCCATAGTGGTGTTTGTGGATAAGCTTAGTAAGCAAATCCACTTGGCACCAACCTGTGATACCGTGGATGCTCCAACCTTAGCGCAAATCTACTCGACAATGTCTTCAAGCATCATGGAATGCCACACGTACTCATCTCCAACCGTGACCCTTGCTTTATCAGGAAGTTTTGGCAAGCACTCTTTTAGATACTCGGCACCAAGCTTGCTTTGTCCACGGCATATCATCCTCAAATTGATGGACAAACCAAACGTGCAATCGTACATTGGAGGATATGTTGCATGCCTTTGTCAATGTCCACCATACCAATTGGGATGAATGTCTTACCGTTGCCAAATTTGCCTACAACAATTCCAAACAAGCAAGCACCGGATTCTCTCCTTTCTTTCTCAATTTTGGCCAAGATCCGCTTGTTCCAGATTCTCTTCTTGCTCCCCCTCCATCTTAGGTTCCTCATAATTCCACATTCTTGACCACTATATCCCAATCTCTCCAACAAGCCAAATCTCACCTCCTTGTTGCTCAGAATCGCCAAAAACAATATGCGGACCACCATCACCAAGATCTCACCTTTGAAGTCGGTGATAAAGTCATGCTATCCTCTAGTAACCTCCCTCTCCCACTCGATACCCAAGTTTGTAAACTTGCCCCTAATTGGATAGGACGCTTTGATAACACCCAAATTGTCTCTCTTGTTGCTTATCGTCTTGCCTTGCCTTGTCACATGCATATCCATCCTGTCTTTCATGTTTCTAAGTTGAAACCCTTTGTTCCTAACCCCTCTTCCTTTTCCTCTCAAGTCCAACCTCCCCCTCTTCCTATCCCTATCAATGATCATGAGGAGTACAAAGTTGATCGTATCCTTGCACGTCGCGACATTCAACGAGGCCGTCGCCAACATACGGAGAACAAGGTCCTTTGGAAAGGGTATCCCCTTCATGATGCCACATGGGAACCTCTTTCTCACCTCCAAAATGCATAGACGGCCATCCAGGAATTCGAAGCTTCACTGGCGACGAGGATGTCACCAACTAGCGGCGGGGGAATATGTAACAATATGGAGTTTAGCGACAAAGTCAGTCGGGCTCACGAAGTAGCACATCAAACAAATTAGCCTAGAATATTCCGGAAGTATCTAGGAAGCTTCTTGGGAAGCTTCCTGGTTAGCTTAGCTTGCACCTTAAGTAAGTAGCTTTTAGAAGGAAGCTTCTAGAAGCTTCCAACTAGCTTAGCTTGCACGCCAAGTAGGCGGCTTCTAGAAGGAAGCTTCTTGAGAAGCTTCCTAGTTAACTTGGCTTGCACTCTAAGAAAGCGGCTTGAGGAAGCTTCTTGAGAAGCTTCTCAAGGGCCTTGTATGCTACCTATAAATACCAAAGCCAAAGCTCATGCTAGGCATTTGGAGTTTTCCCTCATTCAAGTGTCCCAATGTGAGTTTCCATTCTCCTATTTCTCTCCTCGGATTCGGTCTTTTACAATTAGTGGCCCCAAAAGGTAGATTTTTCCATTCAAAACGTCCATACCTTGTGCAAAAGGTAATCTTTTGCACATCCTCCCTATCAATAAGAATTTGCTAGTAGCCATTGCAAAGATCTAACTTAGAGTAGTATTGTGCTCCACTCAATTGATCAAGCAAGTCATCAATTCAAGGCAAGTGGTATGCATTCTTCATTGTTTATTTATTGAGCCCACAATAATCAATATAAAACTAAAGCCTCCATCCTTCCTTGGAACCAATAGTATTGGTGCTCCCCAAGGAGATGTACTATATTGTATGAAATCCTTCTCTTATAGTTCCGTGAGTGTTGTTTGCAACTCCTCCAACTTCTTTGGTGAGAACAAATAGATTGGTCTTCTCACTAGAGTACTCCTTGGTAATAACTCAATCTTGAAGGGCATACCAAGATAAAGGGTAATCCCTTTGGTAGATCATTCAGAATCACATCCGTAAACTCCTAAACTATTTGATCAACCATTGCTCAATGAGGTTCCTAACTCTCCTCATATTCTCCTTGTGCAATCAACTTGATCCACACCATAAAAATAGACTTATCTTCTTCCAAAGTTTGCTCTATAGTTTCTTCACTAACAAACTTCCCATCTAGGGACCTATCTTCTTTCAAGGTTTGCTCTATGGCTGCTTTCTTGACAAACTTCCCACCTTGGGACTTCACTTCCTTCAAGGCTTGCTCTATGGCTGCTTTCCTTACAAACTTCCTATCTCGAGACTTCTCTTCCTTCAAAGCTTGCTCTATAGTTGCTTTCTTTACAAACTTCACATCTTGGGATTGGCTATTCTTAGGTGTCTTACTCAAAGGTCCCAAACAACTTAATCATAAATTCTTACCTTGGTGTTGTAATTGAATTTGTTGTCGGGTCCAATCAAAGTGAACCTTATGACGTTCAAGCCAAGGTAGTCTTAGAACTAAATCATAGTGTAGAGGTGCCACTACAAACCTCATACACTCCAAATACTCCTTTCTAGTCTTGAAGGTAATAGGATACAAGGTACAAAATGCAAAACCCTTTCTATCATCCGCCATCATCAATCTACTTTCAATTATTGGCTTGATAGGAATACTCAATTTTTTTGCTAATTGCATAAACATACAATTCTTTGAACTTCCAAAATCAACCAAAATCCTACAACCACGATTAGATCTTGTACCTTGCAAGTGAAGCAAACTTGCATAGGTTGAGCCTTCAATCTCATTGGAACTAATCAAGTTCCCAGCATGTGGCTCAAAATTTCCTACTAAGATTCATAATTTCCCTAATCAATGTGCTCCACAGACTCCATTTGGGAAATTTATCAAGATTACCCATTCTTAAATTGACATTAAACAATGTGATGTCCAACTTGGCCACAATAAAAACAACCATTATTTTGTCGTAATCTTTCTCTATCCGCTATACCAAGTGGTCTTCATTGGATAGAATAGATCTCCATTGGTGCCAATTCCTCCACCCGTGTGTAGTGTATTAGTAGGTTCTATGTAGGTCAGGTCAAGACCAAGTTGTTGCAACCAAGGAATCAAAGCACTCAACCAACTACATGGTTTCTTCCACATTTTGTGGCTCCCGCATGGTCACCTCCAATTTAGTTCATGACTTCAAGCCCTTCACAAATGGATCCAAAAATTCACCTTCTTGTATATCTATAATTTGTATGATGATGTTTTGAAATTGCGTGATGTAGCTCCTTATAAAGCCAATCTGCTTCAACTTTGCCGACTTATCTAGTGTGGCTCCTATGGCATTTATAACTTTAAATTGACCAAGTATTGCATTCTTGAATTTTTCTCACATCAAGATTGGTGCAACAATTTGTTGTTCAGCTTGCTCCACTTGGAATTGCCACTAAAGTTTTGCAACGCCATCCAATTGGCTAGAAGCCAAGAGAATTTGTTTCCATTCATCTTGAAGATTGATAGCTTTAAAGTAATGTTTGTAGTTAAACACAAAATTCTTCACTGTGCTTGGGAGATTCTTGCCTTCAAACACCTTGGGTTTTGGAAATCGGATTCAATCTTCTTCATCTTGAATTGGTGCTCTCTCTATAAGTTCTTGTCATTGATGGTCTTGTTCATCCAACAATTGAGTAAGGTGCTTGATTTGTTGTTGCATAGTAATGATAATGTCGGGTATTGCCGCCATGGCTACTACTCTATCCCACTACTCCCAATTATCTAATTTATTAACACATAGATGCAGTATGTATGTTGTTCTCCATAAGTTACAATTGGAAGTATCAAGGGTTCTTCAAACAAGGTGATCGCATGTAGAAAATCTTGCCCAAAGCATGAGGTGATGAATCGTGTGAAACAATGCTTGGGTAATACTTGGATATGAAAATCCCAATGGTTTGGGGGAGATGGATTTAGTGGTCCATAAATTCCATACATCCCATTCCTACTCTAATACCAATGTAAAAGACCAAGATAGAGGAGAGAAATAGGAGAATGGAAGATCACATTGGGACACTTGAATGTGGATAAACTCAAAATAGCATGAGCTTTGGTTCTAGTATTTATAGAGAGCATACAAGGCTCTTAAGAAACTTCTCAAGAAGCTTTCTTAAGCCACTTTCTTGGAGTGCAAGCCAAGTTAACCAAGAAGCTTCTCAAGAAGCTTCCTTTTAGAATTGCTTATTTGGCTTGCAAGCTAAGCTAGTTGGAAGCTTCTAGAGGCTTCCTTCTAGAAGCTACTTACTTGGGGGTGCAAGCTAAGCTAGCTAGGAAGCTTCCTAGATACTTTTGGAATATTCTAGGCTAATTTGGCTTATTCACTACTTCATTAGCTCTAACAAACTTTGTTGCTAAACTCTATATTGTTACCTCTAAGATGACAAGCATGGCAATTGATGGTTTTGTGCTCAATTTGGCCACAATTATAGCAATGTTGTTGTCTGCTCTAGCCTCTTCTCCTCATGGAACTCCTTCTCTTCTTTCTTTGATCCGTCTACATTCTCCTTAGAGGGATATTGCTCCTTGGTCTTAAAACCAAATGTTGCACAATTCCATAGGAACTGGTCCTCCAAGATAGTGTGTCTCAACCCAATAATTTTGCATCAGTATTATTGCTTTACCTCCTCCAAGCACCCTTGCTATTCTTTGAGCGCAAGCAATGGCTTCAAAAATAGTGCAAGGATTTTGTACCATTACCCTAAACCCTAAACTCTTGACAAATTTGCTTTTTTAATTCCCTTTTGAAATTATCAAGAGCTTTGGCTAGACTCATATTGGCTACCACAACATGTAGATCAAGAAATACCTCCATGTATTCTTGTATATTATTTTGCTACTTCAACTCCTAAAGTTTGGTTTGGGCCATTTGCACAAAATCCACATATTGGAAATTCTTGAGCAGCCCTTCTTGCCTAGCTGTCCAAGTGACCTCTCTTCCTTCTACCAATAATGATCATTCACAATCATCATACCATGTGAGGGGCTTATCGGTCAAGTACCCACACGCAAACACCCCTACGGAATGATCAATGATCTCAGTTTTGAACAATCAAAGATATCAATTCATTCTTGAAAATCTGATTTTCCACAACTCCCATGGAACATTTTTCCTTGTATAGCTCAATGTTGCAAGTCTTTTTTATTTGTAGTAACAATGTGGCTTGGTTGTTGACTATGATCAATGTCCTTGGCATGAGTAACTCTCTATGTACTTTGATCATTGGTGTTAGTTGTTGGAATGGCTCCCTTGCTTGCATTACTTGATCATTCTTGATGGTACATACTTGACTCTGAAATTTCTCCATGGGCATCTTGATCTTTCAAAACTTGTTCAATATCACCTGCATTCCTTGCATCAACTCTTGTTGTGGATCCATGATTCCTACACATGGCCAATGTTCAATTGCTATTTACTACTTCAATAGAGGGTAATATGATCACTTAGGAGGGAGCACAAACTAATAGAACTACCATTGGTACCTCAAAGGATATCACCCATTGATAATATTCCTCACCAAAATTGTGGACTACAAAATCCCTAAACATCACTTTTGGTCTAACCACATAATGGATTTCTACTTGCGTGTTGAAAGGGTGAGGATTTTGTACATTCAGATCCATAACATCATAACAAAATGTAGATTTTCAAGTCCCACTCTCTATCATATACCACCATAGGTAGAATCATTGGGTTTGGAGAATTTATCACTCTGTCCATGAATTCTGCTCCAAAATGATAAACAAGAGATACTCTCATTTGCTCACATTGGATGTACATAATCTTGATATGGAATGGATTCCAAAATGGAAAACTAGGTGCATGAAATTGCCATCTAGGTGCCTCCATCACATCCTCTCTCTAAGACACCCCCAAATCTAACAATTATATTATGTTTTCTCTCCTCAAAATTACTCAGTTTCAAAAATATGTGTTCATCCAAGAGTGGTGATCCACTCTCTGAGATGAAAACACCCACTTTCATACCATTGTAATACTTTGAGGACAAGAGAACTCTCCAAGAGAGATACAAGAGATAAAATACAAACTTCACACTCAATCCTCCAATGCCCCAAAGGAGCACCTTCTCTTTATTATGTAGCAAAGAAGATCTCCTGAAATGAAGCTCCACCCTTGGATCTAATACAAGGATTGGTGACATGTCAACAAGCTACACCCTTAGATTAGTTGTATGGATGGGTGATGTGTTGGTCCTTCTCCTATCTAGTTGGCCAACAAGTTTGATCAGAGGGAATCTAAAGGAAACTTCTTGTAGGAAGCTCAAAATCATGTGTGTGAGGTATCCTTGGAAAGATCTCGATGAGATAAACAATGGAGGGGAAGCAAGTCTTTTTCCGCAAAGGGAAAAAAAAAATTTGAGCTCTAATTCATTTGTTTAGGAATCCAGAATTGGCTCTAAAATTTTCAAGTTAATTTCAAATTTTGCTCTATTAGTAGAAGTACTCTTTTGTTGACACCTCTATCTAATCTACCTAGTCCATCATACATAACATACTTCTAGATGTTACCAAGTCAATTTCACCTCTAGATAATATAGTATTACACACACTTGGAGTTGTCTTATTGGACAACCAAAGTGAGAGTTTCCATTTGGTGGGACCTTTAATGAATGTCTATATACCATAGAGTGTCTTATTAGAGGTCATGTTGTTGTTTCATTCATTGAATTGTTGTCTCACATTTATTGTTGCTTCAATAGAACATTTTATAAGAATATTAATAGTAATTGATAATTTAATGTAATTTATTATTATTGTATTTTATTTATATTTTTTACCATAAATATCTCCACAAAGTCTGGTTGTAAATAATAAAATCTCTATTAATAAGATCTCCACAATTAATTAATAATTTATATATATATATATACCAAAAAGTCTCACAAATAAAAGCTTGTTATAAATACTAAGATCTCCACACATACTTACTGCATATATATACACACCGTAACTACAATGTAGTCCTAATCAAGATGTATTATAGAAATAGTAGGTACATTAAACTCAAATCTTCTATTATAAGTACTTGAGAGTGTTTTTATTTTATTCCTTTATTTATTTATGTATATGTATATTTTCTATTAATTTTTTAATATAATCTCAGATTTTATTTATAATATTTCAGAAAAAAGAAAATAGATTTTTATAACTTCTAAATAATGACAATTTTTTGTAAAGTTATTAGAATTATCTAATCTTACTTGTAAACCAATATATTCCAACGAACATGTATGATTAGATTAAACTAACATTAAATATTCATTAAACCAGAGTTACTTCGATAGGTTAATTTATAGAATAATCAACATGTTATTAGAAACTAAAATCGCATAAAATAATAACAAGTTTCAGTATGAGTTATACTGATGACTCTTATTTCTTTATCTATGTCTTTCCTATACTTCAATATCCAAGTCTAAGGTTTATGATGTTCTTTTTATGTTTAAAGTCATGGAACAAAGGTGATATATTGGATTAAGTCTGATCGCTTGGCCAAATGGACTCTTTTATGTCATACCATCCAAACCAGTCAATCAATATACATGAAAGTATTGAAAATACTCTCTAGAAAAATTAGTTGAATTAACTTTAAGAACAAGTGTAGTTAATGATCCCAAAGAATATATTCTCTTGTGACTATAGAGATACTTAATTGAGTAAAAATTTTACTTTCAATGTTAGATTTCACTAAGAATTGATGAATATTTTAATTAATAGTGACATTATTTGAAAAATTCAGGTTGTATTACAGTTTAATTATTACTTTTGCAATAAGAGGTCATTTAATAAAAAATAAAATTTTCTTTAGTTTTTATGAAGAAATATTTTTGAAATGAAAGATAAATATCTTTAACAATAAATTATTTAAATATAAATATAAATTTAATCGGAAAATTTTATGAAAATGAAATTTTATTATATATATCAAAAATAATATTATAAAAATATGAAAAGAATTCTTTACTTTCATTCTTGTTTTCTTTATATTTTTTATTCTCTATTGTATTATAATTGTGTTCCCTTAATATGAGTTACTACTTTAAAATATAGATGACTGGCTACATCAAAAAAACGTTTATTCATATAATATTTTCTGAATTTTTATATATTTTATCTTTTAATATATCATTATCATACCGGTTAAAATTTAAAAGGAATTCTAGATAGTATATCTAATTCTAATTAGTAATTCATTTTACTTATTATTTCATTCAAATAGCAAAATACTCTATATCTGTAGGTTAATTAGAGAGTTTAAGAATTGTCCTTATCTTCCTTCATGAAAAGATTCTAGAGAAATTAGTAGTCTTATTATTGAATTTAGATATAAATATTTTTTAATCTATTAAATCTTATTTTATAATTTAACTATTTAGAAAGTTATTCAACTAGAAAGTTAATTGTTAGCTTATTTATGAAGTAAGTTTAGATCCATCTCAAGCAAAAACAACACCACGTTTATTGCAGTCTATTGCAGTCTATTGCATTTAGAGCTTTTTTTAGTCAATTCCTGATCTATCTTCTTTACTTTATATATTACTTCAAATTTTAATCTTTTATAAGGAATGTCTTATTTGTATTTTAATATAGATTTTTTTATAACATCAACTGCTAACTTCTTGAAGGTATATGATTATTCTTCTGGGTAAAAGACAAATTATCATATGATATTTTTTTGCCAGAATATACAAACTAGATAATCTAATGTAATCTAACGATATTTTGCCCAAGAGTAAAGGTAATAGTTCTAATTAGAGGGCTAATTAAAGAAATAGCTTTTTCTAAGTATGGACTCAAAACACACTGATAGTTCTTGCTATACAAGAAAACTAGGATATTATGTTGTTTTAGTTGAAGTAAGCAAAGAAAGTTCAACGAATGAGTATAGAGCATTTATATCAATATATTCTTTCTATGTCTTTTATTAATGTCGTTTAATTTAGAACTGTATGTAGGTAAATAATGTGAATGTAAATAAGTAGAATAAATTTTGATGTAGATTTCCAAATTTTACGTTCTTTCATTTTGTGAAATTATTTTAACTAATTTGATTTTCATGCTTGTTAACATGGTTAACAATTCTACTAATTATGATGGTTAATAGTTCCACTAACCATGATGAGGAAGCAAGTATATATAAATATATAGCTTATTATTCACTTCAGTTTGATTTATATTCTTTTAAGAAATGAATAATATTTCATTTTACCTAGAGCTCTATTGTAAGAGAACACGTAAGTAATAAATAGTAACTTAGTTCTGATTTATAAGACTTAGAAAGATTTTGATGACTAAGCTTTGGAATATGGTAAAAAGAATATGATTAAAATAGTGTCTATTTCTCATGTCCAAGAGCATAATAGACCGATGCCAGTTCACATTTAGAAACCCGAGAGCCTTATTGACAATTTTACTCAAATACATGATAAATAAAATTTAGATCTGAATCTATTAACTCTAAATAATTTACTTATAGAATACTTTTCCCTTTAAACTCATCTATTTAAGAATATCTTCTGTCTCCAGGAAACATTAGTGTCAACGTCATAAATATTTTAAGTATTATTTTAATATTTCATAATTTAAAAACAACTATAGTACCGGTGTTCATGCTCTCGACAGTGGTAAAGCTCAATTATAACTGAAAATCAGGTGCAAACCAGGACTAAACCCAAGGCTAGGGTTTAGTCCCGGTTGCGGGACTAAACCCTAGCGTGGGTTTTGTCAAATTGCGGGAAGGAAATATCCTCATCGAACTCGCAAGGTGTTCTTCTTCACTAGAAACCGAGTCAAGTTGATACCGTTCCTCTTTTATACCGACGAAACCAGCAAATCGTGTAACTGTTCCCGGCAGCTTTTGAGCGTTTTCGAGTTCCCGCCGGGCACTGTCGGGAAAGCACAGGTGATTCTGATGGCAAGTTAGCAAGAATCCCGAAACTAGCAACGCCACCGGCACATCGGAAATCCCAGGTTCCCGGATAACAGTTGGGGAGGATTCGGTTTATCTACATGTTGGGGATGGTCTCGTGCTTTACTGGCAGGAGCAGCAGTCGCCAACGTCAGCCTCTAGGCTTCCAGGACTTCGGATTCTACACGAGCTTGGGGTGGGGTTGTTGTACCTTTGTCGTGGAGGTCTGATTTCTGAATCTCGGGTTTGGCCCAAGGCCGCGGTTATGTGAGCGAATTGGAATCCGAAGAGGAAGCGATGGCCATGAAATTTTGGCCGGAATTGCATAGCAGGGAGAAGAATGTGATCTCCCCGTGGAGCCGAGTTAAGATTGAACGAGTGCAATGAGCTGGAGCTTTGCAGGGGTTGTTAATAGTAGTCGGTGACTTCGGGAATTTAGTTCGATGCATTGAGGATAGGGAAGAGTTTTCAGGTGTTCTTTCCCCTGAGAAATTGCTGATTCGAGGAAACTTTGGGTTCGTGGCTGTGGGCGTTGGCAATGACAACTTTGTCGAGATTGACTACTTCCATCTCGTTTCTGCCGGGCAATTGTCTGAGAACCCTGGGCAAATTCAAGACTCGAGGCCCAGCCATGCTTTTCTCCTTCTGCGGAACTGCTCAAAACGCGTCTCTGCAAGTTGCTAGATTTCACATGTGTGAGAGATTGTACTCCAGCCTGCCATGTTCGACTGTTAGTCGACATTGCGTTGTTGACGCCGTCAGAGTTAAGGCTGCGTCTAGCAATGCTGAACTAGTCTCTGCAGCATTCCTCTTGCTGCCTATAAGCCGATTTTCTCCAGGTGTGTGAACTCGTTTCGGTTTTCAGAGAGTCAATTGACGTGGTTTGAAATTTAGCAATTGAAATAGTTCTTCATTAGCTAGTCCAGTGCTGTCTGAATTTTTGCTGCTTCAAGCTTCCTTCTTAAATTCAGTACTGTTTCCATGATAACAGTTCTCCAATATAGTCAATTGACATATACTCAAATATTTGGGAGTGATGCTTTGCTTGATTAGTCTAGAGCTGTCTGCAATTCAATCAGAAATTTGGCTTCCTTTTTGAAAGAAGTAGTGTGTTAACGGGTTTAATGCACATTTTGGTTCAGCTGGTACAGTGTTCTCAAGAGGGGCTTCAACGAGATCAAAGTCCAGAGCAGAAGCAATAGCAAGGCACAGTGTGGCTCAGCCATCTTCTTTAGGTCAAGAGGAACCAGAGCAGTACGAGAATGAGCTTGTTGCTCGCGACCATGTTCTTAGGTATCTCCAAAGTGAAGGGATTGATGTTACAGAGCTGGAGGAAGTGGATCTTCCACCTTCTGTGACGATTATGAGAGAGAGGGTAACCTTTTTGAGGAAAATTGGTCTCTCAACGAAAGATATAAATGGATATCCACTCATGGTCGGATGTAGTGTGAAGAAAAACTTAGTGCCTGTGCTCAGCTACTTGGAGAAGCTGAATGTTGAATCTAGATTCCTACCTGAATTCATTAGAAAGTACCCTATGGTTCTGAGTTCAAGTGTGGTAATGGACCTGGAGCCTGTGGTAGACTTTCTTTTGGGGATAGGAATTGCTAAAGAGGCCCTCGGTAGGGTTTTGACTCGGTATCCTGATATTCTAGGTTTTAAGATTGAGGGTACTATGAGCACATCTGTTGCTTATATTGTTAGCTTAGGTGTGAACATGAGAGAAATTGGCCCTATGGTCACTGAGTACCCGGAAATTCTTGGCATGAGGGTTGGGAACAACATAAAGGTCAAGGTAGATTATCTCCTGAGTGTAGGCATACCAAAGCAGGTGATGGCGAAGATTCTGGAGGTGAAGCCATTCATATTAGGGTTTGATCTTGATGACAGAATCAAGCCCTGTGTTAAGGATCTGATTCAGATTGGAGTGAAGGAAGAAAACGTTGCACGGGTCATCATACAGTACGCAGATGTTCTTGGACTGGATGTCAAACAAAGGCTGGACTCTAAGATGGGTTGGCTCAGTAAACATGCTGGTGTTAAGCGCGAAGATATTGGCCAAATTATTGAGAAGCTTCCTCAAATTCTTGCTATCAACATCAACTTGGCTCAATCAAGGGTAGACTTTTTCAAAGAATCAGGGTTTACTGTGGAAGACATAGGAGCTATGGTTGCTAAATGCCCCCAGATTTTGGCCATCAGCATTGAGGAATATCTGAAGCCGAACTTGGACTTCTTTTTGGGCGACATGAAGAGACCCTTGTCTGAGCTTGTGGAGTATCCCACTTATCTCACTTTCAACCTGCAGAAGAGGATCCGGCCCAGATACATAGAGATTGAACAGAGAGACATAAAGTGCAGCTTGGCATGGTTTTTGAACTGTAGTGATGCCAAGTTCAACGAAAGATTGCAGGTAGATTTTGTTGAGAGGCCCCATGAGGTCGAAGCAGAGCCCTCATTCACCATGGGAGGACGAATGAAAATCAAGGGTGAAGACAGTGTTATCGACATGGATTCCGATGATGACTTTGCGGAGAGCTCTTAGCTAATAAAATAGGTGCATTATATTATTCTTTGATCTCGCGTTACTATGATATTTGACTTCCCTCGTTTAGAATGATTTTATCCTATTCTCTGTAGCTTTTATCTTCATCAATTTGTATGTACGAATGAATGAATGCATCATTCTTTCTTCCTCGCGCTGCTTGTTTTAGTTCTTTGCGTCTATACTCACAGTTATGAAGATTCTTAATATACTATTGTTAGAGTCAGTCCGGTTAGACGTGGGTATGCAAACGGTTTATAACGGGTTCCGTACTCCATTACGCAATATACTCACAGAGACCGACAGCCCTCGAAACTCTCGCTACTTGTATAGCACGAAAGTTTCTTGTATACAATACATATTATGTTTTTTGTATAATACGGATGGTTGCTGTCTACCTGCACCGGACCAGTGGTTTTTACAGCCCCTCTCCCTCATATCACCTCGCGCAGATAATGTTTCTCGTTCTCTCCCACTCTAATGCTATTTCTCACCTATTCCTAGTCTTCACGATCCTTTTCCTCTGCTTGTATCTCTGTTGCTCATGCTATTTTTCTCATTGGCATCTCGCAATCATGCTCTGTTTGCTTCTCTACTAATCGATGTTTTCTTTCAGGTATTGCCAAGGTGCGTCCTGAATCCTTTCCTTGCTCATGCTTCTTATTCTGTATCCTTTCCTTGTGCATGATTCCTATTCTGCATTTTTAATGGCCATTTTCTTCCAATTTCTTCCATCTTACCTCCAGGGAACCTTGTATTCTTTCTGCTCTACAGGTGCTCCTACATGGCATGCTGGTTTCTCCATAAGTTTCAGCGGTTCTTACTTCTCACCGCTAACATTTCTGAGCGGCACTTTTAGAAGCAACCGAGCTTGCCTTGGCATTCATGAACAGAAACACGGTACGAGGGGTACTGGCATTCGCCCAGCTACTTCGACGCTGAGTTAGGCACTGGTGAAGTCGTTAAGCTTACTGTGACGCCTGTCTGCTTCCCTCAGTGTTCAGTGCTTGTCGACTCATGCATTCATAGAGCATGCTGCGATATACAATCCTCTCACGCTTCGCTCCACTCCACCGATCCTCGACTAAAGCTCGGTCTTATCCTCCTTGCTCGATGTTTTTCTCTTTGGTGGTCCTCCTCTGCTTTCAACTTCAGATGTTTAATCGGTTGTGCCTTGGTTCTTGTTCCATGATGTATACTAGTTCTCTGCAGGTGCTACTTATGAAATCAATGATGTTTCCGCTTCCGCTTATCTTCGGAATACTAGGTTCACGAATATTCCATTTGCTTAGATTCAATTTATTTCGATTTGCATACGGTCATGCATGCATTTCATATGCACGTTCTCGTTTCCACAGTGGGTTCTAGATCCCCCGTTCTTCGAACGGCTTCTGCTCCTGTTGCACAAATATTCTCACAGAGATAGTTCTTACGGGAAGTAACTGGGTCTGCCTTGCACTCTAGAGCTTTGACAATAACTCGGTACGATGGGCACTGGCGAGCTGATGACATCGTAGTGTTTCTGTGCAGACTTGTTAACAAAAGTTTAGCTACTTTCGTTCCGTGACTAGTCAAGGGTTTGGTGCTCTCGTGACCTATGTCAGGCTGTACATCATACTAATCGTCAGCCATATCAACTCTGCTCGATTCTTCTTCTTTTATAGACATCAGCGTTCGTTGATATTTATTTACCTTACACATCGTCAAGAGCATATTGATTTGGAAAGAGAGTTCTTTTTTCCGCACATCTCCTTCTTCGTCTGCATACATCATGTATTTCCATGTACATTACGCTTTACCAGTTCAAGTATTGCGAGTGTGATTCGCTCTCCTTGATTATATGTCCGGCTATAGTTTATATTTTATCGAGTTTTCGCACACGCTCGTAGTTCTGCGGGCTTAAGTATGCTTCACACTACCTTCGACTGTACCCTCTCTCTACTCTTTAAGTTCTAGATAATGCACTCGTTTGAACTATTGATTAAGAATTTACAGTAGCAGATAAAAAACCCACAGGGTGTTGATGTCGCTGTTGATGTGCCATTTTGTACAATCCCGACGCTTATCATCATGGCCAAAATTTCTCTGCAGTGAGCTGTTTATGGCTTGTTAGGATGACCTTGCTCAGGACCTTTATTTGCTTCATTGAACTTGTGTTAAATGAGGCTCTTAGTTCATGTTAAATTTCTCAGACTAGGAATGTGGAACGGTCTCCAATCTATCGAATGTTGAACTATGAACCGCAAAGCGTAGGTTAAGAGACCAACT
This sequence comes from Lunularia cruciata, assembly GCA_948567375.1. Taxonomy (NCBI): domain Eukaryota; kingdom Viridiplantae; phylum Streptophyta; class Marchantiopsida; order Lunulariales; family Lunulariaceae; genus Lunularia; species Lunularia cruciata. The sequence goes on along the minus strand of OX419755.1, from coordinate 9,025,447 downwards.
TAGCGAACGCGAGTCTTGCCATCATCTCAATATTCGATGACGGTCGAACAAAACACCTATCAGAGGTACAAGATCGAGTGAGCAAGATGAACAGGAGCCAATTCCGGCCAGGACGGGGGCAGACATGGTGCAGGGAGGCACGGTCACCTAAGCACTTAACCTCACCAGAGCACGCTGCTCGTCACCTGCAAGGACAATATGGAACGGACTGTGACGGGAGTGGGAAACGATCACTAAGTGAGCACGGGAAGGGCTGCACTTCACTGACTGCTAGAAGTCATGACCTCATCCTTCTTAACATTACCATGCACTGCCGTGCAGGATGACCTCAGTAAAACCTTCTAGAAAACGAGCAGGTGAAAGGCAGGTGGAAGAAACAAAGAGGATTCATCTTAGACCGAAGCAGGGATGTGCAGGCCAGATGAAAATTTTCAGACCTAAATTGATGACATGCGGTCCGTCTTCTCATCACAAGGATTGTTACACTAATCACTACGGATGATTGCTCTTAAGCACGAGAAATGCGAATGTATTAAACCCCTTCTCTCGGTTTCCGCAGATGTCTTAGTCAACGGAACATGTACATGGAAATTTCAAGACCCAGAGCAGTAGGATTCCAACCTTCAATGAAGAATTCTTCAGGCCCCTTCCTATCGTGTACGTGACAAAGAGTAGGTATGGCTCCAAGACCAACCCATCACTTACCCGACAAATGCCTTCGCACGTCAGTCTTCCACTGCCCCTCACGTTAACTCAGCCTTCAATCCCAACACGAGGGCCCACCAGAACCGGGAGGAGCCAAGCCTTTCTATACGGCTATCAACCTTGACCAATGAAGAAATAGCAAGTTGACATTCTACACCACTAGACCCTCGGTTTCTATCGAAGACCAGGATCCAAAGCCCCATTGAATCCCTCTTTAGACTACGCAAAAGTTAGCCTCCATAATTGGAAGATAATTCCGGTGGGCCCTGGTCAGAACAGTACAACAAGTCTTCTCTCTCTTGGAAACCGTGTTTGGGTTTCCCAATTGTACGCGCTCTCGTCCTGGAACGCAGCAGAAAGAGCTCCGGAGAGTTCCCATCTATGCTTGTTCCTGAAGATCGGAGGTTTTCTTCACACTGATTCCTCTTTGTTTTCTGGTAAGCTCACTCTGATCGTAGAGTCCATGAAGCTCGTACTTCCAGAATCATCGCTGCAGATTCTATCCCTGTCTTTATGGTTCTTGGTCTCCAGGTCCGGTTGATCGAGTAACGCCCCGGCCTATCTTGAGAAAGGTCATCAACGGTTGTTGTCTGGCTCGTCTTGGCTCATCCGTTTTCGAACTCGGGGCGTGGTGGAAATCATCAGCTTCTGTCTAAGGCTGTACAGAGAATCAGCAATTGAGGACCTGTTTGTGCTCTAGGGTTAGGGTTGGTTTGTGTGCAGAAGGATGGAAAACCCAGAGCTGAAAGAATTCAATGAGAAAAGATCAAGTTTAGAACTGATATAGACCTCTTAAAAGGCAAATTTTGGAGATTGTTATGATGATACCCACATTGTGTTAAGTTTGAAGTTCTCGTACAGTTTGTTGAGTTCGTTAAATGACAGCAATAGTAGCAGCAAAATCTCTGGACCAAAAACTTAGAGAAGGGAGAAAAAAGTGAACTGTACCCGATTGGTAGGACTACGTGACGAGGACGGGAATATCAAGAAAAGACTGCAGAGCACAGATGTGGATTGTAACGGAAAGGGAAAAAACATCCAGTCAGGTATAAACAGGAAGTGTGGGGGTCCATCTTATAGTGAGTATGCGCAACCCGGAGAAACCTTACAGTTTGATAGAGCTGCAGAGGCGTGATGAGGAGGATCCACCCTTGGAAGTGCAGCAGCAGCAGGTTCGGTTAGAGGAGAAGGGGGATTCGGATAAGTCGGGGCTCCTCCCTGCTGGTGCAGCTAGGTCGGATGGTTTTGCTCCCGTGGCTACAACGATGAATGGCGCTCACAGGAACATCATTATTAAGCCTGGAGATGCGAAGCCTCTTCTGTCCAGAAATGGCAGCCGCTCTAGTGGTGAAGATGAGACTCAAAGGGAGAAGGAGGCGAAATATGCCGGAGCTAGTTTACGCAGTGCAGTTTTTAATTTGTCAACCACCATCATTGGTGCTGGAATTATGGCTTTACCGGCCGCCATGAAGGTTCTGGGGGTTGCTACAGGCCTGTTCGTGATTCTGGTGATGGGTTTGTTGTCGGGGTTGAGTTTGGAAATGGTGGTCAAGTATTGTACTCAATTGAGGGCGTGGAGTTATGGAGAAATGGTGCACGAAGTTTTGGGAAAAACTTGGCGCTTTGTGGCTCAGATATGCATAATTATTGGAAATGGAGGGATTTTGATAGTATATTTGATTATCATGGGAGATGTGCTTTCTGGCTCGGAGGATCACACAGGTTTGTTTGAGGGCTGGTCAGGAGGTCAAGGATGGTGGACGAACAGAAGGATTGTGCTACTGTTAACAACAATTCTTGTGTTGGCGCCCTTGTCATTTTTGAAGAGAATTGAGAGTTTGGAAATCTCTTCTGCTATTTCTGTAGCACTGGCCTTGCTCTTCGTGATTATTTCCTCAGGAATTACGCTTCTCAAGCTAGTAGAAGGAAAATTGGTCACTCCTCGGATGCTGCCAGCATTTAACTCGAAGAAGGACATTTTGGATCTTCTCACTGTGGTCCCAATAATGACCAATGCGTTTGTCTGTCAGTTCAATGTTCCACCGATATACTACGAGCTGAAAGATAGAAGCGCACAGAGGATGAATAAAGTAGGCCGGATCTCCATCCTTCTGTGTGTGGTAGTGTATATGGCAACTGCACTCTCAGGCTACCTTCTCTTCGGAGAAACTACAGATTCAGACGTCTTGGCCAACTTTGACCGAGATCTGGGCATTGCCCACAGCCGAATGTGGAACGATTTAATCCGTGTGGGTTATGTGGTTCATCTCTTCTTCGTTTTCCCTGTCATACACTTCTCCTTCAGGCAAACTGTAGATTCCCTCCTCTTCCCCTCCGGAGCTCCTCTCCAAGACACCAACGCCAGGTTTAGCATCCTTACTGCATCTCTGTTGACCATTGTCTACTCAGGCTCAACTTTGATCCCAAACATTTGGGTTGCTTTCCAATTCACAGGCGCAACAACTGGACTAGCCCTGGGTTTCATGTTCCCAGCTCTAGTAGCGATCAAATCACATGGAGGCAGTGTATCAGAAATCAAACTTGCCTGGTCAATTCTCCTCATGGCAGTCGTTGTGAGCGTTGTCGGAGTCACTACTCAAATCTACTCTTTCGCCACAGGTCAATCTTAAGTTCTCCATCTATTCACCCTGCTCCAAGCAATCAGGTTGGCGAGTAAGTCTTAAGAGTCTGCTTCCGCAGGGAGAAGGTGACTGTTCCCAGGACCATGATGGAGATGTTTAAAGTTCAGCAGAACGTTTGGTTGGTCATAAGAATGGTTTCTGCCCATATGGTAACAGTTTTCCTCCCCAAATTCAGCATGACAATTTTTGTGCTGAGTCAATGGGGTCAAGGATTGAAAGGTTAGACGGAAGAAAACTTTACTGCTTGAGTTCATCCAAGTCGAAGACTGGCATGAACCTTGCTTTACACCTCGATGGCAAGAGATCTGGATAGCCTGTTCTCTTTGCAGCAGATTTCTGAACACAAGAAGTTGCAGGTCAACGCCATTTAGTTTCTTCATTATGTGTGCAGGGTGCCTGTTTATCGACACCACAGTAACATAGATAGAGAGTATGAGCCACCTGCATGTATATTTATAGATGAAAGACTCAAAATGAATCCTATCAACGAATTTCATTCTTTAGGGGCCCCTTTGATTGTGGGACTTTCCCCTGCAGTTGAGGTTGAACAGAATCTTTGACCAAGCTCCGAAATTGTATCATTTTCCTTCCCACGAAGATGAACCCACTGTTCATGGACTTGTTCTCATCTACAGGCTAGGTTCTGAGCACCTAGATCACAATGTTTTTGCCTTTTGTTTGAATCTTCTTCCTACCACCTGCCTGGTTTCAGGTGGTTGTAACGAACGTCTGAGTACCCAGGGGTTGAAATCTAGACCTGAAGATGTCAGTGCGCTTATACTAGTGCTCGTAAGAAGTTTACTTCTTGGGGAGATGGTTAACTTGGAACTTGCAAGCCAAAAAGATTGTGCGTTTGTCACCAAGAACATCTTGACTAGTGCATATGCGATGTGCTCCATCGAATTACCTAGCCTGCAATCATCTTCTGGACTTCTTTCTTTCTCATAAGACAATTCCACATTTTGCCACATTGAGAATTGCATGCAGTTAGACATGTTCCCCCGGCCATAGAAGGTGATACGTACACAACTACGGTCTTAGCTCCTGCTGATGCCCTCTTTTCACAGGCGAGAAAACTGCAGGAGTATTGGAAATCCAGATGAAACTGGCACCAAGAACTCGGAGTTCTTAAACCTTCTCTTTGCGCTCCAAAGACGCTGGCAATATATTTAATGGTCGTCGGATGGTAAATTGAGGCGTTTCTCGTCTTCGTCTGAACCGTCAGATTTGTTCATCCTGTGCAATAAGAGAACCCCTGACGTAGTTATGTTTCCTGTAAAGTTTAGGTTCATAGAGACAAGGACTTAAACTTGACTGGAAAGTGCATATTTTTCCAGAACACGTGCTTGGTATGTACGTCTACACGAAGTTTGCAGCTGTTTCCAATCACTTGTTGAGTATGTAGTACTGGGGTACCGTACCTAGGTACTTGCTTCCCTTACGTTGAAATCACTCATCTGAATTCTATTCCATTCACCAGACGACATAACCTCTAGCAACATTCACATTGGACGGTTTCCTTATGTCACCAAACTTTTAGGCCAAACGACGAATGTGCACAAACCCCGAATGTCTTAAACCAAAACTAACTATCCAGCTCAAGCCTTCCTTTAACAAATCTCTACCTTCAGATGGAAAAGCTGAAGGCACCACCTGATATTCTCATAAAAGCAGGGTTGACTTCTATCCCAAGGTAAAATGAGGGAGTTGACAGCCTTGTCGACCAGATATTTGGAACTTTTGAAGGCACTCGCAGTCATCATTACTTTAAGTCATCAAATTGCAGAGAGCGACTGCAGGCAGTGATATCCGGCATTATACCCCAAAGAGACGCGTTTACAATTTCGGAGCTGCTATTCTACAGCCGCTTAACTCTTATGTCTACTCATGGTATCAAATGTACAAGCGGTCACCGATGGTTTCAACGTTTACTAAAGCTTCTAACAAAATGGTGATGACGAAAAGGTAAAGAGTGACAATTTCATGTTACAGACAACGTTGGCCGTGCTAAAAGGGTACAACATCGTCGAAAATAGTGGGCCCTGTGCTAAATAATAGTCCTAGTTCTGCTGCTCCCAATCTTTCAGCTTCTTGCTTCCTTGAGGCTTTGTGATTGGTCTGTTCATGCCGGCCATTTTGCTGTTGTATTTGGCTCTAAGTGGATCGTTATAGGTCCATCTGCAACACAAGCACGCATGCCATGATTAGCGGATGATATGAAATGTTTGAAATACAATGAGCTCTACGAACAGATTAACCATGAGAACTAAGGGTGGAAAACGGGAGAGCGCACAACTCGAGCCAAAGAGAACATCTATGTCTAGAACCAACTACCTTGAATAACTCAGGAAACTTCACTATGTTGTAGTGAAATCAACAACCATTTCTGTGCTACCGATTCTGAGAGGTGCGTGAGACCTGTCAAGTCAAAAGACACCTAAAGACCAAGAAGACAAATGGACGATGGAAAGAAGCGAGGACTTACGGATTGTCCCATTGAGTAGTGTCCTCAGCCACAAGGTGAGTCCATTTCGTGCGACCACTACGTCCAAAATGCTTGACCTGCATGACTTTAGGTAATATAGTCTTGTCCATTTTATCCTCCCCTGTGGGAGCAGAGAAATCTCTCCTGAATATGTTATCTTCCGAAGGAGCAGCCCTGTCATCCGATCCAGACTGAAAGAAAGCACCTTTGTGATAGTACTTCTGCATAAACTTCCACTTCTTCTTCGCTGGCACAAGAGGCTTGGGATTCTTCCTCTCCCATTCCCTGCGCTCTTCCTCAGTCATATTTCTGAGCTTCTCAATTTCGTCCTTTTCCTTCACCATTGCTTCTCTGTCTTCTCTATCCCTCTTTATTCTAGCAATTTCCCTAGCTTTCCAGGTTTCATACTCATCAGCTTCATTCGTCTCGTCATCGGTATCTATTTCACCTCCATCACCCTCCGCATCTCTGTTCTTCGCAATCTCCTCCTCTTGCTTTATTACCTCTACAATTATCTGCTTAGTTTCCACCTTCCTCTCTTCCAACTTCTTTTTCATAGAATCTTGGAATGCCTTCTCCTCTGCTTCCAGTTTCTCCCTCTCAGCTATTGTCTCTCTTTCAGCTTTGGGAACAAAAACCGGCTTCACCATGGCAATCCCTCCAAACTCCTCCTCAGAATCAGTTTCATACTCTGACTCTTCCTCCTCATCCTCCTCTTCTTCATCTTCCTCCTCCATGGCAATTTCATCCTCTCTCTGCCGCTGCAAAAGCTTTTCCCTAATTTTCCTCCTCCTCTCCTCAATTGCATCATCATCTTCCTCCTCTTCGAGCTCCGCAGCTTCTGCAGCCTTCCTCTCCTCCTCTCTGGTCGACACAATTTCTGCCTGCCTAATTTGCCTGTGCCTCACAATAGCTTCGTCCCTGTTACTGCGACTCTCCGCTAGACGTCGAAGACGAGGATCATCCTTTGCTGCCAAGTCCCCTTCATCCTTAAGCGGGAAAGCCTTTTCCAAATCCGCTCTCAATGATGCAACGGATCGTACGGACCTCACGTCTACGTCCTCCTCCACTTCATCAGCCCATTCCGGAGCTTTTCCTGGCCAATATCGCTTAACTTTCGTCTGTCCAATTTTCCCCCTCAACTTCTCTCTCACTGAAATAGCCACATCACTAACACCCGCTTGCACCGACATTGTGTCCTCTCAGAATTTTCTCCGCCAGTTAAAATTTCCACTCGTGATACACAAAATTGGCAAACGCTTCTAAGTCCACCAAAAGCCTACTGCCACAATTACCATTTCGACCGAGAAATTGGAAATCGCACGCTACACTCAATTTCCAGCTATTCAGAGTGCGAAAACAAACCTACCAATCTCTGCTTTCCAGTCAAATTATTGGGGATCTCAAAACTATAAGACGGAGAAAAACCAGACCTGCGAACGAATTCCTCCACCGTAAAGATTGGAAAGATTAGAAAGAATGGAAACTAATAATGACTGGTTACTCCACTGTCGTTGTGGCAACAGCCCTACGGGAGTCTGAACAAGGCGTTCGAGAGATCGAAACTACTCAAAGGCACTAAACCCAACCTCCGAATTCCCCGCTCGCAGACCGTGGAAAGAATTACGGGCACTGTCACTGACGCATCGGTCGCGCATTCCAGTCTATTTCCTCTGCAAATCTCGTGCTATTCTCTCGAACCCTAATGTCTCGAAGAGGGTTTTACGGTTCGTGCTGTGGATTGGTTCTAATAGGGACTCAGATGTCTACTATAAGAACACTATCTCGTCTACATCAATGCGATCTCAGCGCTAGAGTACCTGTCATAGGAACACAATCTTTGGTTTCCAATGACTGGAGGCGAACTAACATCAGATCTTGTAAAACAAAGTTTCAGTATCTGATTAAAATCCCACTTGGATCAGGAAAAATAGAATAATTTTCTCCTACTCTAATAAGTTTAAGACATTCAAGACCTCGCGAGGAAAATAAAATAGAATTTGATAGATACAATGAAACAAACTACCAATACGCAATGTCCTTAATAACGTGATTAGTGTGATAAGTTTCTTTCCATTTAAATAATTAACAAACCAGGTCAGTAAATGAACAATGAGCTCGAATAGTATGGAAAATTCATGAATCTGAATCTTGAACCTTCGGGTGACGTGGACAGCTCTAATATTTGTTTAAAATATTTATGTGTTTATTTCGAGGAAAAAAGAGCGAGACATAAAATGAATTTGGTAATGACTTCGCTTTCTACTTATAATCATCTCCAAAAGTGGAATATTTATCCAACAAGAGTTTCATCATGTTCATTCAAGTAACTCTTGCAAACAAATATCATTATTAGGAAAATATGAAAATAATAATTACGACTATTAATTTAAGTAGATTCTCGTTCATTGCTTTCATCAATTATTTGAAACCATTTTCAACCATTCCCAGTTCCTTCCCAATTCTTTTACTTGGTGTAAATTTACCCACTAGCAATCACCAAAGAAACCTCCAAACATTCCCTTGATGTAATAGCCCATGGTATCATGCTAATACCAAGCAAACCTCTGCAGAAGTAAACCAATAAAGGCAAGATAAATAAGGTCAGTCAAACAAGTAGAATGCTCGAAATAACTTAAGAATTATAATTATATTTGAAATTTTAAGTGGTTAGTTAATTAGAGACATCTTGGTTCTCGTCCGTTGTAGTATATTTTAGATGATTTAGATGTCTATTGTTCTACGGATGACAATGGTTGGTGCAAATCCATAAGGAACAATCACATTGGGTGATATTTTGTCACATTAAGTGATGTTTTGTCTATGGTTGGTGCAATCTATGGGAGAACAATCATATTAGGTGATGTTTTTTCAAATGCAATCTACCAGAGAACAATCACACATCACGTTTGGTGATATTTTGTCACAATAATCACATTAAATGATATTTTGTCTATGGTTGGTGCAATCCAAGAGAGAACAATCATATTAGGTGATGTTTTTTCAAATGCAATCTACAAGAGAACAATCACATTAGGTGATATTATGTCATATGTTTTCTGTTCTGTGCAGACTATACGGGCTTGGGCTTGCATAACTCGGATATCTTAGTTGCGGTATGGCAAATTTATCATATAGACTCTGTAGTGGCGCAGCACCATTTTACTTTGTTTCGTTTTTCTTTTTTCTCCCTTGTGCTTGATGGGGTCTTGCCATCCTTCGTTTTTTCTACGCGGTAGCCTTTCTCTCTCGTTTTGAGGCAGTAGTCCGTAATTAAGTAGTGTAAGTGAATCAGTGAGCGACAAAAATTGATGCAGACAAGGTAAATTGATGGGCTAATCTTACACAGTAGAACGCTCCAATAAAACAAGAATTAGAACCGTAATTAAAGAGTTAAGTGAGTGATTAACAAGGGAATGTTGGTAGAGGGCACATTTTAAAGGCGCTCGTTCTATGAAAGAGAGCGAGAGAGAAGAGATCCCTTAGGGCTCGAGGACAGTCAGTTTTCCGGTACATTTGAAGAGCAAGAGCTTCAAATTGTGTTCGTGATTTTGGGATTGGTGGGGAGTTTTCAAATCCGGTGAGAAGGAGATCAACATGTCGCAGCTACTCAGGCAGAAGCTCGGTCCCTTGTTGGTTCGGCGATCCGCTGCCGTGGTGCAGCCCAAGCAGATCCCCAAGAGGAATCTGTCTTCTTCTTCAGCTCAGCACGAAGATGCAGGTCCGTATGTTAGGGTTTTTTTCTTTTTTCGGCTTCGATTGCCGCAGTGGCATTCCGGGATTTCGATTCTGTGGTTTTTTTAGCTGAGAGTTGTGTGGGTTGATATGGATCCACGTTGTCTCGATTCAGGAGAAGGGAATTTGGGTGTTATGTTAAATTTCACGGGGAATGAAGAGATCTAATTGGTGTGAAAGTATGCGTCACTTTGCGGTGTCGATTTTGTTCCTTGTAAACTCGGTCTGCGAGTTGTGTCAATCGGTTCTTCTACTGTGTCAATACCGTTAATTGACTGTTTCGAAGGTTTGAAAGCATCCCGTTTCTCGATCTTCGGACGTTCTCAAGCGGAAAATCTTGACTTAAGACCGAAGCTATGAACCTTTAGGCCTTTGGGTTAGCAGGATAGTAGGGCGAGCGAACGAAGAACTCGATTTACGGGCTTTGTTTAGACTTTACCTTACTCCTCCTCCTTCGTTTTCGCAGCCTGGATCCTGCCTGCATTATACGAAAAAACATTTGGTTGTGGTCACCTCATGGAGGTCTGGTCCACGTTCTGAATTCTCCCTGTAGAAGTTCGGAATTCTGGTAAATTTGAATGAAATCCTCATCGGAATTTGATACCATATTCTTTCCGTTTGGCCAGCATCGTGTACCCGAGCACATGTCGTGGAACGTGATATTTTTGGTTGGATTTAGACGTGTTTGAGTCCAATTTCACTCATTTAGTAGCCAGACTGGTGAAGATGGATATGTGGAAAATATTGAGCTTTCAGCAGATTTTGCCTCAGTTGCTACGAACAGGAAGTAACTACTCCTTTCGAAATCGAGAGACTGTCTCATCAGATCTCCGCTTCACATAGTTTAACGGGTTGGTTCACCTTATTTTGTCTTAGTCGAAAACATGGGATTTTCCTACAGTAGATATAATCGAGGGGTCCTGAATGAAATTCTATCTGGAATGGCTTCCTTTGCTTTGGTTCCTGGGGTTCACTTCTCTTCGAGCGGTATCAGTCTATCTTATCTTCATGAGCTCCGTAGCTCTTATTGTGCCACGCCTCAAGTAAATGAAGTCACAATTACAAGTAATTGAGGTTGACAATCGACTTCATGTACTTTAGGCATTATATTGTTTTTAGCTCCAGCTTAATATGAAGCTCAAGGCCTCGTACTTAGGTCATTCGATGGATCAAGAGAAGGGAATGTGATCATGTAGTAACTTGTATAAGTGCGGATGCTTCTATAATCTAGTGTTAGAGTGATAGAGTAATCATGCTTTTAGCCCGCACCAAAGCACACGTCTGTCACTAGATTGATTGAGACGGGGTTCTTGAGATGGAGGTCCATGCATAAGGTGAAAGCACCTCCTTATGAATTGACCTTTCTCCAACGAGAAAACTGGTTAGAGTCCAAGCCCACTCGAACCACTTGACTCCGGGTGGGTGTTTGTTCGTCAATGCTAATTGTTGAAAAGAACATGACTCATATCCGATCGTTGGTCACCATTCTGTAGTTATGTGAGATATTTAATGGAGGTGGACACCTGCCATTATTAAAACTAGACGATCATTGAAGCCTTTCCCTGTTAGTTGATATCTGCTGATGGTGTAGGAAATGTTAAGAATTTAGAGAAGCATTCGTCAAGCTTCTGAAGGTGCGCTTCTGTAAAGAGGGTATGACATCTTACATGACTCGACGACGATCTGTTGTGCAGAGGAGACGGTTAAGTGGAGAAACATCACCATTCTAGGTTACACCGGTTGCACTCTCCTAGGAGCTTACACACTCATTGGTGCAGAACACGCACATGAAGAGCGACCTGTAAGTGATGTTGATTCTTTCCTCTACTTTGAGCTTATATTATTTAGTGAGCTGGTTGTCCTCTATTGTTGATGATACTTAGTGAGAATTAAGTATCAGTTCCCTCTATCGGTGAGGATACTTAGTGAGAATCAAGTATCAGTTCCCTCTATCGGTGAGGATACTTAGTGAGAACTAAGGATTATTACATCCTTGGGTGCTTTTACAATTTTAGATGGGGATTCCAACAAGTAGTGGCATTGCTTCTGTGTTGTCTGATCATGTCCCTACGTAGTGACAAGTGATGAACTGCGCTTAATAACCACTCAAATGTGTTACTGAAATTGTAGTTGAGTACATGTGGTCTTTAGAGTCTGATTAGTACAAGTCAGACACTGAATACAACTGGAGTATAACTTACGTTGGTCGGTGAACATGTGCAAGACCAGACTGTTGCTGACCAGCTCACCTTTTCCCCACCGCTGGTAGAAAAACTCATGGAAAAAAAATTTGCTCTTGCAGGCTTACTCCTATCTACGCATCAGGAACAAGGAGTTCCCCTGGGGTACGTCCTACTGGAATGAATAATTCTAGAATCGTTTGATCTTGATTGTGGCCATCACGGAGTGTTGTCATGACTTTTTTTATCTAAAGTATCTTTTCCTAAAATCTGCAGGCCCGGATGGTCTTTTCGAGTACACGGATGAACACCACTAAGTGCGCATTGAAGTGGTAGCTGCCATGCCTGAAGATTGAACATGCATGAAGTCCATTTCAAGTTCCAAGTTGAGAATTCTTACTTGTAGGTGTGTTTTGAAGACGGCCAAGATTGTGAACAAATCGACGTCAGCTTTGAGAAGCTTTATAGTATGTTGTTACATCATGGGGAACAAGCTCTTCTTCACTCTCCTGCTTGACCTATTCAGAGGCCAAGGTGTTGTAGTTTGTGACGTTACAGTATCTCGTTTTTGTCGGTCAAATAATTAAACTGCTCTCAAGACCCTGGTGTAAATTGACTCTGGGTTTAAAGGATAATGGTGTCCAAGCTTTTATTACGTAATAGGTAATCACCCTATCACGGGCCGTGGTTGAATCCAAAGGCCTAAGGCAGAGAGTTACGGGCCAGAATGGCGGTGCAAGGATCGTTATGTTTCCCATTCCTGTACTGGTAGTTGCGTTGGGCTTCTTTCTTTTTGTTCACTCTGCTCGTCTTTAAAGATCTCGTGTAGGTCCGTTCTCCAATTCACTGCATCTTTTCATTTGAGACTTGTCATTACTTCCACTTGAAAGCACTCGATGTTCTGGTGTTTTCATCGCATCGCCGTATGTCTCGATGTCTTGTCTCGTATCGCATCGCCAGGAGCAAGCTCATATGGTGGCTGAGCAATTGAATCTTCTTAATCCAGACCGTTAGGTTTGTCTTTGCGACACTCTTGTGTCGTGTTTTAGTTGTTCTGTTAACAATTGCATTGATGAATACAATCCGCGGATCAAATTCGACTTACAGTCGTAGGAGTGTTTTGTGGCCTGAATCTACTTGTTATCTGTGACCTCATGAATCGCCACCTTGTTTGTAACGATGACTACTCGTCATTAACAGAGAACTACCGCCCTTTTCCATCTGAAAGACTAGTTCACTTCACTCCCCTACAAAACCCAAAAGGCTTGAAACTATGAGAGGCGATCACAGCTAGCCTTATGAAAAAGACGATCTTTGTCCCTGATAGGAACGTCACCCATGAACATAAAATCAATCTGCCATGTCTCATGCAATTCACAATTTAAGATCTTACAACTGCCCTGTTATCAGGAGCTGTTGTCATGACTTCCTTCTAATGTAGTAGAGGATTGTCCATAATCTACATCAGAGAATCTCCAATTTTTACCCTGTATGCTGCGTCAAACAGCGTGATCTTATCCCATTTCACTTCTGCTCCTAAGGCAAGGCTCTCAGCATGATGTATTCTCAAGGGTTCAAGTGACTGTTGATACATGTCGGCCCCATTTCTTTGCTTGTTGTATGTTTGACCTGTCGTTTAACAGAAATATCCAGTTCATGGTTCAGATTCATATCGGGGCTACCAACAGGCTTCGTAGTTGGTATTTTCTGCTCGCTCTTGGCACTCTTGCTGGCTATCTAGGTTATATATCGTCCTATTATATATACTAGGTTATATATTACCCGCCTTCCTGTCTTTGAGGAAGACTCTGAACAGGAACAGACTTGTTCCTGGTACAGACACTTGTTTACGCTGATCCGTAAGCAGCAAGCATATTAGTCCATGGGCCGTCTTGAAAGTCCATTCCAGGCAAAGATGGGTGTCGTTTCCTGTGATCCGTGTTTGACTAGTGACAACCAGTTCACACACAACCAGACGGAATTTCAACCTCGCTGGGTTTGCTGAGGAAGTCTCTCTTGACCCAACACACAGCGCTTGTCTCAGACAGGAAATATTAGACATATTTTCTCGAGTGGAAGGGAGCAAACATCTCTCTGCAAGCAGGATGTCCGACATGTATACCGAAGTGGGCTCATTTTGTCAATAGCAGTTGAAGAAGTCGAGGCAATGAAGTCAGGCATGTGACATAGTACTTGCACAAATGATTCCATCTCGACTTGGTTGGATGGAAAGAAATATATATTTGGCAGATGGACAACTTGACGATACCAATTCGTCTCTATCTCATCCTCTCATCGAGGAATAGTTGGCTCATTCTGTCTTCCTCCTGGGTCAAAAAGCAGATACATTAATTCCTCCCACAGCATATTCTTCCCCCGAATGCATCCTGGACTCTATAGGCTGGAATCTAAAACCTCCTTGTTGGAAGAAGGTGGTGGTTGTTTGGCAGGATATGCAGACAATTATCCTCCTACTGGATTGGACTGGACTGGGCTGGACTTAACAAGGAACGAAAATAACCAACTTCAACAATTTTGCCTATGGAACTCCGGGAGCGGGTCTGGAGGAAGGCTGTAAATGTGGATGATAGTGAACGAAGCAGTTCAAAACAAAAGTCAGTCAGAAAGTACTTACGGCCGACCTTCCCTGTCTGAAGTGGAAAAGCAAAAGATATGTTGTTCGAGCCATGAAAACCAAACCTGAAACTACTGCTGCCGCTGGCTGATCAGGCTCATTGATTGATTCCCACCCACGAGTAAGATACCCACCTGGGAAAGCACAGACGAGGAGGGAATTGAGCAGCAGCTGATCACGGGTAGCCCCGCAGTAAATGAACGACAACAACAAGGACCTTCTCCACCCTGCTTCTGATTCATCCATCACGACCGAAGCTGCTCTTCCAAACGTACTGACAACAATCCCAGCAGCGCAACAGCACAGCAGTGGCAGCTCCTGTGCCGAATTCATTCTTAATTCATTAAAGAATGAATTCAGAACTACAAAGAAGAAGAACTACACGAGAGAGAGGACATCTCCATCCATCTGGTGGTATAGAGTGCGAGTTTCTGCACCACGAGGTCGATATTCTCATGTCCGGTAGCTGTTAAGAATCCCCAAAAAGCTCATTAGTAAATGGGTCCAACGGTCCTGGAACCCAAACACAAGTGCTGCACATGGATGAGAGAATAATGTCCTCCTGCTCTCCTCTTCTCATCTCATGTTTTATACTTGCCATCCCCAAGCTGCTGTTGCTGCTTAGTCCAAATTAAGCTGCAGCAGCTCCCTACCGTAGCTTGTCGTCCCAAAGTCAAACAACAATTAATCAACTATTTTACTCCTCCATGCATTCCGAGGGCCCACCCCAATCTCCACAGTCCAAAGTTCTACTCTCTTGACCTCTTCCTTTGACATGATTTCCAGTAACGTCAACTTCCACCACACTTGGGATCAAATCAACAAGTGTCTCAAACTCTTGTGCTCGGCGCCATCAAGATCAACTAGACTTTTCTTTCTCATAATACTCTACTGAAATAGTGAGGCTGTGCTCCCTCCTCTCATCTCTTTTGCATGAGTGCAGGCGAGAACTTGAACGTTCAGTCAGACAAGATAAAATTCAACGGTGTTTGGTGCCTTTCTGCCTCTGATTCCTTCGACACATTAGGGGCATCTCCTCCTCCTTCCTTTTACTTTGTCTTGGGTTGTCGCTTCTTCCCTCCTCTCTCATGAGTGGAGAACGTTATAAACTATGAAAAATAAGTCTCAATGCCTCCACACTCCACAACTTCATCTTTGGAGTTGCCATGGCACAGACAGCAGACAACTACTTCCCCCAAGCATCCAAGAAGCCTCCATATAATCTTCAAGGACTTCGTTCTTTTATTTACTCTCACCAATCACCATTTACATCTGCTTGGAAACCACCAACTCTCGTGGCTTAAATATCTTTCTTCTGCATGTCTATCTCCTTTCATTGTTTTCTTTACTCTCTATTTTCTTAAAACAAGGGCCAAACTTAGCCACCAAAGTGCATCCTATTACATTGCATCCATCGTTTTCGCCATTTTCGCCATACATCACAAAGCCCACTGCGTATTGTAATCAGGCAGACGAAAAGCTTGAGTTCTAAACTGATTTCTGGATGAAGGACGAATTCTGAATAGCACCTTGCCACGAATATTGCTTTGAAGTAGGACGATACTAAACTCAAGCTCGTCAACCGAGATGTATAAAGACTGTCCCACTCAATCTATTCACATGTGTGGGTTTGTCAAGGGCTCATCGTTACTTACTTCCTTCAACTGTAGCTGCCGTTATGGTATTTTAACAGCACATCCGTGTGAGCAACCTTTGTTTGTTTTGATTTTCCACGAGTGTGAGCAACCCACAGTGGTCCTATCTTTCCACATTATTTTATTTTAAATCAGGCAGGAGAGTTTATTAAAATATTTGCTACCAAATTCTCTTTGCAAAACCTTCTAAATTACAGTTTTGTAGATCCAGAGATGGGTTATCTAGCTACTTTGATGGGTAGGTTGTCTATTGTAAGTTTCATTGTTATTCAAAGTTTAAGTTTCGAACTTTGCAAGAGTTCTGACATAAAAAATAGGTTGCAAGAAACACGATCGAAGTGTCATCCATTATTTATATGGATTTAAAATGCATATAATATATGTAGGAAATTTTATAATCGTATATATATATATATATATATATATATATATATATATATATATATATATATATATATATATATATGAAATGTATATCATATAGTGAGGGATTTTAAATGACTTGCAGCACCCGCTCCGAGACCATTTCCCAATAAGCAAATGATTTTAAACGGATTGGGCAAAAGTCACGTCAAAAAAAATAGCCTAATCTATCTACAGAACAGGAAAAGAATATTTTACTCCAGAAATCAGTCAGTTTATATCATCATATATATACTCGTCCACATCTCGTGCTCGCGTGTAACAGAAGCCACGTGGACACAGTGGTCAGAGTGAGTTGATACGTATTGTCTGAGCAACATAAATACGGTCGCATTCTGTCTAAAGATATATAGACGTATACATGTAGGATAAAATATTGAGAAGTATGGTTGTTTGAGTGCGGCGGGAGTGTATATCGGGAGTTCGCACGTGTATTCTGAAATGTTTACTAGAGTTAGGAACATGCGTTTAACTCGCTGTACCCAGATGCACTCCCGCAGATGAAGTTACCAGTAGAGGCGGTTTACAGTGGAGTTGGCCCAATTGCTGGCGGCGGTCCTTGTTGTCCGTAATCTGTCCGTCTCTCGTACCGTATCCCTCCTTCTCCTCGTGGCTTCTGTATCATGCCGGAAGTCAGTCACCGGCGTTCAGGAAGTGAGTTTCTCCGTCGCTTCTTCAGTCACCTCTTCCCGGCTTGAAGTTAGCGTCGTAAAGCGAATCAAGAATAAACCGGCGATTGTTTTATTTTCTCGGTACTATATGTTTAATTTATTTCTTTATTTGACATCATGAGATCTAGAGAAAGTATGTGCCTTCGTTCCAAATTATCTGAAATTTTTCATTGATTTTTATACAACAGTTAAAAAGTTACTTTTCAGTTATATATCAGTTTATAAGTTTTCATATTTTCTTTTTAAATTGATGTATGATTAAAAGATATATCACCTGACTTATATTAAAGGAAACATTTTAGTAAGAAAATAGGAATTTTTATTTCTTTCATACTTTAAAATACAATTCTCTTGAAAATTTCAAAATAAATATCATGCTAAAAATAATAAATAGGATGGATCTAGATAAATTTTAGTATTTGCCATTTATAATGACATCACACAATGAGCTAGTTTTGAAATATTATTAGATAATTAGCTAGTTAAAATAACATTTTGTATATAATTCACACTTCGATGCAAATCAACTAGTAGTTATGATTTAAGTTGAATATTAATGTTTCAAGATCTATATTGGTGGTACTTCTATGAAGGTCTTTGTCATGAATATGGATTATTTCATTTGTATTTGAATTTTTAGATAACTTTTATTAAAAATACAGACGATCAATTACGTGATTTTATATCAATGAAAGTGTAAGTAAATTTTACAAAGTATAATTTATGAATATTACAAGTATTATTACTACATGAGCCATTTAGTTTTATAATTCAAGGACATTAAAAGAAATTTCCACTCTAAGAAGTTGTAATTTGCTCCTCATTGTTTCTAACTAATAGATTCATTCTCCCAAACACAGCTTTGCAAACTTCTCATCTTGAACAATTTTCAATATACTATTCTCAAGTATAATTTGTCATTGCTTATCTGGTTCAAAATATATTTCGTTTCAAATATAAAAAATTATAATCTTCTTCATACTAAAATATGCTTTGGTATATTAAACTAGTCTAATTAAACTTGAAATATTAATTATAAATATTATTATTTTGATTAATATATGGATTTTATTTTCAATAAATTATTTATTTTAAAATTATTATTATTATTATATCTATCATTAATTTACAAAAGAATCAATAAAGACTTCAAGTTGTCACCTTAGATAAAAGAAATATTGGTAAATTTGAGCATTTTCACCATGAATAAGATATAAGGTTTAAAGATCATATAAAGTTAATATTGTGATATCAATTATCTAAAAAAAATTTAAAATTACAATAGATAAAGAAAGAATGCAAGGTTATAAAAGCGTATAATATCACTATTTGAAGTAGGTTTATCTTTGAGAAGAAGATTAACATTGAGAGATTACTAAAAGATTATCACCTAAGATTAACTTTTCAAAAATAAATGAGATTTGCATCCAGATTACCATTAATAAAATTTCTTCAAGATTAATATTCAAGTTGTTATATTAAAGGATTGCTAGTATGTAAGGCTAGGACGGAAGTATATTGATTACAACGATATGCATTGTACTAATTAGATCTTGAGGTATATAATTTTGACACTTTAAGCCTAATTTTAATTTATCTGACCAAAATAGGTGAAATTTGGTGAATAATATTTTCCAAACAAATTAATCACTAGTTATCATAACTAGATAACCAAAGAAAAATTATCATTACTTCTTATAAAAGTGCACAAGGATCAAATATTATCCACATGACAATAATTCATAAATTGGGGATGATTTATGACCCATGGCTTGCTTATACACCCTTATTGTTATTGTTATTTGGACACAATGTTTATGAGGTGCTTCTTGATAACAATTTAATATCGGAAGTTGTTGTTCCAATTTTACTCGTAGACTTGCTCTTACTTGGTTCAATGTACCATATTTCTCATTTCTCATGGATAAGGCATACAAGAGGTACTTATAGACAAGTTTAGAGATGTGCTAAGTCCATCACACGTTTTTCTATTTCCACCACAACATTGTAAATTATTCAACTTTAAACTAATCCAAATGATGGAATATGGGGTTAAATGAAAATAGAAAAAAGTGTGGTGGAAATAACACTTCCAGAAGTTTAAGGTCATATAGATGTGGCTCTAGATGGAAAATATTCATATTGTGTTTTTACTCTTTTGAGTGGCATTTTGCATGATTTCACTAATAGTTCGAGGTAGACCACCTCTCTTTTGTCCCACTATCTCATCTCCCTTTTACATTGCAATTCTTTTATTTCTTTGTAAATTTTATTTTTCTTATTTTTATTATTGATGCATATTATCTTCATCTACTCAATTCTTTGGTGAAATTTATTTCTTGTATTATTAATTTGGTTCTAAGTAACATCCACTTAATAGATGTCTCCTTTTGTTCTTTTGTACATGAATAGGAATACTATCATAAGTGATACTCCTTACATTTTCTATGTTTGTTGTATTAACCATCCTTTAAAACAATTCTCCTGATCTACACCCATAATGTTTAAATGGATGATATCTACTCCTTCAAACTAAACTTATAGCACTTTCTCTTGCTCTTGCCATGGGAGAACCTTGTATTTAATGATAGTCCTATAGAGATATACCTACTACATTAAATGGTGCATCTTGCTCCACAATCTCTTCTATCAACCGCCACACAACTCCATTTATCAACAAGTTAGGGTTTCTCAAGACTACCCTCTTCTACTGTGGTTGCTTTACAACACCTCCAAATATCCATCATGTGTCTATATATTCTTGCTTCAACTACCTTTAGATAGAAGTAGGCCTAGCACAACATAGAAGAATGTATAGATGCTTATAGATGAGATCAAAAGTCATCTCATCTTCTATAGTTGTAAATCTCTCCATACACTAATCCTCTTTGTCCATGTTGTATGAGAGTTTTCTCTCATATTTGATTCTCTCTTCTTAAGCTTACTTAGACCATGCATAAACACAAGGATTCTTATATCCATACACCATTGAGTAAGCTCCATGCTATCCATTCTATCACAAGTTTTTCCTTTTTATTACTAAGGTAGAGATGTAACTATATGGATCTTTCTTTCTCCCTCTCTTATACATGTATATCACTTACCTACTTATGAGAACACTTTAGGATATCAAGAGACTACCTATGAGATTCTTATGTTATTGAAAAGTGAATGGTTATCTCCATAAGTTGAGCATGCCATATGCATCTATGCAATTATCATCAAGCTCATTAAGTCTCTATAATCACAAGCCCACTTTGGAGTATCATGACTTCTAAATTCCTGTTTATGTTAAGACAAGCAAGAACTTATAAATGTACAATCCAAGCACTCCCATCCTTAGACCTATCTCCTTTTAAACAAATTGTTTGATTATTTTACAAATCTTCAATCTGACTCAATCTCAACTTTCTCTTTTGTCTTTGGAATGAGGACTTCCAAGATCAGGTTAAAGTCAATGTCATTTAATTTATTAATCTATCTTGTTAAATTATTATTTGCCAATAGCCTCATTAGCATATACTTATCTACTTATTGATGTTCTCTTATCATATTTGTAATTTTTTTGTCTTATTATCAAGTACATCTTCTTTACATTTGTAGGGCCAAAAATACCATCATATCTATCAAATAAGTGATGTATGTTGTAATTGCTCTCCCCAAAAATGTTAAGAGGATGTGTCTTAACAAGCATATGGATATAATATTGTCTACTTTTCTAAGCCCATGTACTCAATGCATCATGTAATAGCCAAGTTTTTTCTACATAGTTCAAGAAAATTATTAACATTTCTTCTTATATAATTATGATAAAAGACTCAATGACTTCCAATTTCTAATTTTATTTTAGTTTGCAAGAGAATTATTACTTGTATGACACTCTTTTCTTTCATGGACTTTTTATCTCTAGAGTTTAAAAAGATTCAAGTAGATCTTAGTAAATTCATGCAATTTTATACCATTATTATGATCCTTATTTATATGCTTACTCTTTAGAGGTCAATTTTTTCCTAGTGTAGAAAGTGATGTACAAGCCAAGTTCCATATTTCCTCAATTGATAACTTTTTGCTCATTTTAGAGGATTTTACTTACTATTTTACAATTAGTTTTAGATGAGATGACCAATATGGCATTCCCAATTTGTATACAAAGCTTTGAGATGGCCAAGGATTTTATCATTATACTTTCATTTCTTCTATTAATTTTTAATGATCTAATTTTATACTAAACCTTGATCAATTTACATTGATATTGATAATGAAATTAGAATCTCAAAATTATTTTCTTTTTGGTCAATTATATTTTTAATTTTATATTTCAATTATTATTAAAGAGCTTCCAATCTTACTAACAACACAAAAGCTATTGGAAGTAGAAAATATTTATTCATTCAAAGATCCAAATCAAAATAAAAAAGGACATTAGGATATTTTATTGTTGTTAACTTTGAGATGGGATAATAAATAGTAGAAACTGCAATAAATAGTAGTAATAGTGGTTATGAGAGATGCATGCCTTGCAATGGAGATCAAACTTGAGTATAGCCTATTTTGGAGAAGCAATGATCTCATTTGGTTGTAGATATGACCTTCTAACATATCTCATTTTTCTTTCTTGTTTTTTATGTTTATTTTGTCTTCTCTTTTAAATCCTTTTGTTGTTGTTTCTAGGTGTGTAGTTTTTGCTCCATGATTCCATCTTTTGGTTATGTGTTGTTCTTTGTATTCTTGTATGTGAGAATAATTTTTGTAGAGTATCTTACAAAGCTTATATTGTGTTCTTTGGCATGGGAGTTGAAAGGAATAACCATAGTCAACACTCCACATCTAGCACCTCATACTCCTTTTGTATGATCTACTTTGATGACACTTCTCATCTAGCAACCCATCTTCCTTATGTAGACTCATAGAGTAGATCCCAATAATCAACTTTTACAACATTGATTAGGTTTATCTAGATGGAGTCCCTTTGATCTCAATGGTACATATTTTGCCCGTACTAGTGGAGTACCCTACATAGGTTAATTCTCATATGGAAAATCCCACATCTTTTGTCACATCCATTCTTGATCTCATTACAATGGTCGTTCCTCATTGACTTATCAACCTACCACCAATACATGACTATATTCTTCCAACTATACCCTTAGCATAAATCCATGAATTTCCATAAATCACCTCATCACTAGTGCACACAATAATTTTTGGATTGTGTTAGCACAACAAAGGGGAGATCTAGATATTTGCAGACAACAGTAGAGGCAACTTCCTTTCTTATCTTCTAGACCTTCTTTCTGCTGATGTCTTCTCTATTCAAGCCCCGCCAAACTCATCCTCATGGCTAAATTCTCTTAATTGTATTCAAGCCATTTTGACTTGGTTTACCTAGACCAGATATGTATACCAAGATACTTATGCCTTTACATCCCTCCCTTACTATTATAAGCTATTTTTGCAGATGACCAAGAGAGATATATCTCTACTTGGACTTTATTAGCACTCTTCCCCAATAAACTTTACTTCTTTTAGCCCACAAGATTGCATCAAGAACATGAGAGATTATCTTTGGTATTCATCAAATTTTGTGAGAGGATTGTTCAGCCTTACAAGATGACTATACCATACGGGCTCAACCAATAGAAAAAAGATTATGGAGTCTTTATAGCCTCCATTTACTCCCAAAGCATTATTGTCTTCATCATTCCTTGATGTTAGGTCAAGTAGGTCAGTATAAACATGTTTCCCAAAGCACTCTCTAGATGCACCTTTCTCCACTAATACTTTATTTGTCTCCATCCATTTGCCACTTATGACCTTCTTTCTTTCCTCCATGACAATCATCAAGAGAGAAGAGCTATTACTTATAAAGTCCTTCTTTGCTCATACTGTACTTCATTCCCTACAATTCTCAATGGATGTGCCGTTGAGATTGGTTTTTGAGCACCTACATGATTGTCTCTCACCAAACACATCAAATTAATTTTTCCTCCTTCTCTATTATTTTTATCATCATTTTGCATTGGATCTAATGCACCCTCTAGAGCTACTTGTCTATTTTGTAGCATCCTAGCTCCATATTTTTTTAAAGGAGACATCCAATGGTTTACCCATTGCCATTAGGAATTTTTTCTTATATTTAGTTTCCTATATTATTTATTTATAACTTTGACACTCCTTTTTACCCTTTTTGTCTCCACACCATTTTGTTGTGGCTACTCTAAGAGATTGTAATATGATTATTGCTAGCATTTGAGCTTTCTTGGACATCCATCCTCATTGGGTGGTTGTCCAAGTGGATGCCCCAATGCCTTCAATAACCTTTCTTGTTTGGCTTTGTTTTGTGCTCCTTGTTTAACAAGGGATCAGATCCACTTCTTGATCCGGTTTATGAATACTTTCTATGACATAAAGATATCTTTATTGTATAAATACCATAGGGGAGTTCATATAGCTAGCATCTACTGAATGCACATGACAAAGAGATCCCCTAAGGGACCTCTATTTGCCATAACTCCCTCCATAGCTTTACATAAATTGTAGTCACTTTTCTATCATATCTCTTTCACTCTCAAATTATACACATATATTGGATCTTTTGGATGATGTAATTAAAGCCTTTGCTTGATTTTACACTCTACCTAGAGACCTTGGGTTTATGAGTCTAGACTCTTAAGTTCAAGGTTTGGAGTCCATAAGCTATATTCACTCCCTTGGGCTTCCCACCAAGGTTCTAGTTTCCAATGGGAGGCTTGAGGGTTTTGGGCTCTCCATTAGGAGAGCCTGATTTTGTAGCTTGTTTATCTTGGATACTTTGGTCCAGGCTATAACCCATACTCATTTAATTCCTTGCCTGGGGAAAAGATAGGTGACATATTCCATGTTTTTACAAGATGTTGTGTCTTGTCAAAATGGAAGAGGGTATGAACAGATGCTATGTCCCTAAATCTTCCTTGTGAGAACACAATGTTGACCAAATAGTTGTAAAATAGCAAGAAACAGGTGTTCATAAGAAGATATGGTTCAGAATGGTCAGATTTAATGAAAAATATCACAATGTACTTTTTTATTGTTGCAAATTTAACCTCTTGGGCAAAAACCACTCCTAAAAGAGATTATTGTCACCAAGATGCTCTACAAAAAAAGAGTAAAAGGAAAGATCACATTCACAAAGAATAAATCCTTGCTAAACTTTGAAAGTGATGATCTAGTTGTATGCAAAGAGGCTACTTCACTACAAAGGTTCCTACTCTAAATAACCTTCAACCCTTCTCTAAAGGTACTTCTTCTTTTGAACATTCTTTGCATTAGTGAATATTCTTCATCTTTGTTTTTGTTGAGTGTTATCATCATTACATGTCACTCAAGTCTCATAAAGGCATTGTTTTAGGAGAGCTATACCAAGGATCACACACAAAAGATCCCAAATAACAAGGATCAAATACAAAAGTTTCTTGGTACTCTCACTACAAATATTCCTCAATATCTACACATCAAAGAATTAAGCAAAGTTGTAAAAAGCTAAGGCACTTTAACTTTATTTGTCTTCTACCAAATTGAATGATATTTACATTAAATGGGAGCCTTAAGTAGCAAAAGGCCATTTGGAGCTAAGAAATCTAGTGATTAGGAAAAATGCAAAGATTTATCAAAATTGCATTTTTTAATCTCCGTTGTATTTTTTAATCTTCTTATTATGTACATTTACAATTATTTTCCACTTGTCTTTGGAACACACTAATTCTACTTTAAAGAAACTTCCTCTTTTTCTTCTTTGAGTTACTAGTCCAAAGATTACTACTACAAGGAGTTTGGACTACAAAGAACTCATATGTGAAGTGTAAAAGACCAAGACTAAGGAGAGAAATAGGAGAAGGAAGATCACATTATGACACTTGAATGTGGGAAACTCCTAATGCCTAGCATGAGCTTGGGCTTTGGTATTTATAGTGAAACATACAAGGCTCTTGAAAAGCTTCTCAGAAGGTTCCTCAAAGCCGCTTTCTTAGAACGCAAGTCAAGCTAACTAGGAAGCTTCTCAAGAAGCTTCTATCTACAAGCTGCCTACTTGGCATGCAAGCTAAACTAGCCAAGAAGCTTCCTAAGAAGCTTCTTCCTATGAGTCACCACTTGGCATGCACATTACACAATACTTGGAAGGTACCAAGAAGCTTCATAGATGCTTTTAGAATATTTTAGGCTAATTTTGCTTATTTGCTACTTTGTTAGTCTTGACTAACTTGTCAATAAACACCATATTGTTGCATATTCTCCCATTGCTAGTTGGTGACGTCCTGGTCACCATTGAAGCTTCAAACTCTTGGATGGTTTTTTGTGCATTTTATGGATGAGAAAGAGGTTTCCAAGTGGCATCATGAAGGGGATACCCTTTCCAAAGAACCTTGTACTCAATATGTTGTGGGTGGCCACATTGAAGGAGCAACATGCAAGGATACATTCATACTCTTCATGGTTGTTGATAGGCATGGGAGGAAGAGGGAGTTGGACATGAGAAGAAAGGAAGATGGATTTGAAACAAAGGGTTTTAACTTGGAAATGTGAAAGACAAGGTGGATTTGTATATGAGAATACAAGGCAAAGTCAATGAGCAACATGAGAAATGATTAAAGTGACATCAAATGGACCTATCAAATTATGAGCAAGTTTATGGACTTGGATATCAAGTGGTAGGGGTAGGTTAATAGAAGAAAGTATGACCTTATCACCAAGTTGAAAAGTGAGATCACAACGATGTTGGTCTGCATATTGTTTCTGATAATTTTTAACAATAAGGAGATGAGATTTGGCTTGTTGTAAGGATTGGGATATGGTGGTCAACAAGGTGGAAGTATGAGGACATGATATGGAGGTGAAGCAAGAAGAAAGTTTGGAACAAGTGGGTCTTGGCCAAAATTAAGGAAGAAGAGAGAGAATCTGATGCTTGTATGTTTAGAATTATTGTAAGTAAATTCAATTGCTGCAAGACACTCATCCCAACTGGTATGGTGAACGTTGATGAAAGCATGAAGTATATCCTCCAAGGTTTAATTTTCACGTTTAGTTTGACCATTAGTGTAAGGACAATAGGCCGTGGATAAAGTAAGTTTGGTGCCAAGTATTTGGAAGAATACTTGCAAAAATTTCCTAATGAAACAAGGGTTGCGGTTAGAGATGAGTACACAAGGCATCCAATGATGCTTGAAGATATTATTGAAATAGATTTTGACCAATGTTGAAGCATTCACTATATCAAAGGTTGGTGCCAAATGGATTTTCTTACTAAGCTTATCCACAAACACCATGATTGTTGTGTGACCTTGCTTTGTCTTGGGCAAAGATGTGATGAAATCTAACGTGTTCACTCATATGTTCTTATCAAACAGATGGGATAAGATGTGGTTGAAGGAGTCCACTCGGTTTTTGGTTGTTGGGCCTTGATGTGTTGGCATCTATCACAAGATCAGACAAACTCTTGAACATCTTGTGCCATGTTGGACCACCAACATTGGCATTATAGGGTACCCAAGGTTTTTTCCACACCCATGTGACCAACAAGTAGTAATTCATGAGCTTCTTGAAGGTACACAAGTCATAGATCACCCTTGGTTGGAACATAGATCCAATTCTCCCAAAATAGAAGGCCTTTTTGAGGAGAAGGTGTTGTATTCCTTGTCATGTGCAGCAAGACGACCATGTACTATTTAAAAGAAGGGATCTTGTTGTAAAGTAATCCTTAATTCAATTTTGACCTTGGATTTGATTGACATTGTCGTAATTGCCATTGTGATGAGAGGAAGAGAATTCAAATCAGATCATTGTGATAGGGCATTGGGGATGACATGGGACCTACCAGGTTTGTACTCAAGTTTGAGGTCAAACAACTATAGTTGTTCCTCCCATCAATAATGTTGACTCTTCATGTGTTCCAAATGTAATGACTGCAACAAGGGTTTATGATTGTTTGCATGATCACTTGTTTCTCCAAGAGATAATGTCCCCATACCTTGGTGGCATATACCATTGCTAGTTGTTCTCAATCTCAAGTAGAGTAATTCCTTTTGTAATGTTTAATTTATGAGACACAAAGGTGATGTGATGTAACCTATCTCAAAATTCCTACTACAACACGGCTCCAATCGCAAAGTTAGAAGTATCAAAATCAAACACACAAGGTAGTTGAGGATCATATGGTTGAAGAATAGGTCTTGAAGACTCCATATGTTTCAACTTTTAGAATACTTCTTTGTGCTTGGCTGTCCACTAAAAACTCAAGTGTCTTCTCCAAGAGGTTGGTCAATGGTACGGTCACATGAGCATAATAGTGAATGCACCATTGGTAAAAACTTGCCAATCCACTAAATGCTCATACTTGTATAATATCCTTTGGAGTAGGCCAATCAATAATGGTCTTGATCATCTCCTCTTCCATCTTGATCTCCTCCAATGAGATCTTGTGATCCAAGAAGGTAACTTTCTTTTGCCAAAAGGTGCACTTTGACTTACTTCTTGTAGTAAAACTTCTATTGATGTAGTCATCTTAGGACTTCTCACATATGATTTGTGTATTTTACCTTATCTTGCTACATATTAAATATCATCCACTACTTATTGATCCAATAGCTCATCCACGACCCAATGCATCTGATCCATGAAGACTACTAAAGCATTAGTGAGCACAAAAGGTAACACTCTCCATTCAAAATGCCCATACCTTGTGTAAAAGAAGATGTACAAAATCTTTTGTACATATTTTGTCAATTTGAATCTACCAATAGCCACTTTGGAGGTCCAACTTGGAGAAGTATCATGCTCCACTCAATTGATCAAAAAAGTCATCAATTTGAGGCAAGGGATATGCATTCTTCATTATTTGTTTGTTGAGACCACGGTAATCAATATAGATGCAAAGTTCTCCATTCTTTTGGCACAAATAGTATTGTTTTTCCCAAGGAGATGTACTATATCATATGAAATCCTTCTCAAACAACTCCAATGTTGTTCAAAGCTAGTCCAACTCCTTTGGCAAGAGCCAATAGATTAGTCTACTCATTGGAATACTTCTTGGTAATAATTCAATCTTGAAGTGCATACCCTAATTGGAGGGTAATCCTTATGGCAGATTGTTTGGAAACACATCTAAAAAATCCTAAACTATTTGATCAACCATTGCTTGATGAGGTTTTTGGCTCTCCTCAGATTCTCCATGGGCAATCAACTTGATCCACATTGCCAAAATAGACTTATCTTCCTCCAAAGCTTGCTCTATGGTTGCTTTATTGATAAAATTCTCATCTTGGGACTTATCTTCCTTCAAAGCTTGCTCTATGGCTGCTCTCATGATAAACTCTTCATCTTGGGAATGATTATTCTTAGGTGTTTTATTCAAAGGTACTAGACAATCTAATCAAAAATTCTTACCTGGTGTTGTACTTGAATTTGTTGTTGGGTCCAATCAAATTGAACCTTATGATATTCAAGCCAAAGCAAACCTAAAATGACATCATAGTGTAGAGTTTCCACTACAAACCTTATACACTCCACATACTTCTTTCTCATCTTGAATATAATAGGATGTGAGGTACGGGATGCAAAACCTTTCTACCATCCACCATCATCAATCTATTTCCAATTACTAGCTTGATAGGAATATTTAATTCATTTGCTAATTGCATAGACATGCAATTCTTTAACTTGTAGAATCTACCAAAATCCTCCAACAATGATCAGATATCATACCTTGCAAGTGAAGCAAACTTGTATAGACCTAGCCTTCAATTCCATTGAAATGAATTAAGTTCCTAGTAGATGGCTCAAAATCTCTTATTGTGATTCCTTGTTTCCTTGATCATTTTTCTCCACAAACTCCATCAAGGCAATTTGTTGGGGTTGCTGATTCTTGAGTGGAAAATCAATAATGCAATGTCCAATTTGGTGACAATAAAAATAACCACCATTTTGTCACTTTCTCTATTTGTAGTGCCAAGTGGTCTCTGTTGGATGGCATCAATATCCATTGGTGTCGGCTCCTCCACCTGTGTGTAGTGTATTGGTAGGTTCTATGGAGGTCAAGGTCAAAACCAAGTTGTTGCAACCAAGGAATCAAAGCATTTAGTCAACTACATGGCTTCTTCCAAGTGTTTTGGCTCTTGCATAGTCACCTCTAGTTTGGTTCACTCTTCTTCTTCTCAAAAAGGTGTTCTCTTTATGTAAAAGATCTAAATCGAGGGGAGAAATAAGAGAATGGAATATCACATTGGGACACTTGAGTGTGGAAAACTTTGAATGCCTAGCATGAGCTTTGGCTTTAGTATTTATAGTGAGCATACAAAGCTCTTGAGAAGCTTCTCAAGAAGCTTCCTTGAGCTACTTTCTTGGAATATGTAGTACTCTGAGGACAAGAGAACTCTTCAAAAGAGATATAAGAGAGAATTATAGATTTCACACTCAATCCTTCGATGCCCCAAAGGAACACCTTCTCTTTATTATATAGTGCAGGAGGATCTCCTCCAAGGACGCTCCACCATAGGATTATGTACATGGATAGGTGCTGATCAACAAGCTCCATCCTTAGATTACTTACTTGGATGGATGACATGTCAGCCTTGGTCCCATCTGGTTGAAACAGGCTTTGATCGGAAGAAATCTTTTAGAGTATCTTCTTGTACAAATCTTAGAATCACATGGATGAGGTACCATTGGAAATCTCCCAATGAGGCAAACTGAGGGGGAGGGAAGGCCAGCCATTCTCCCATTGGTGGGGAAGATGGGGGTGGATCTGCACCATTTCAAGGCCTAATTCATTCATTTAGGCCTCCAAAATTGCCTTTGAAGTTTTCAGGCCTATTTTGGCTTCTGCTCTGTTAGTAGAAGTGCTCTTTTGGTGATAATTCTATCTAATCTACATTTTCCATCATATATGACATGCTTCCAGATGTCACCACTCCAAGTTTCACCTTCAGATCATATGCCTAGCTATTGATTCTAAAGTTTCCAAGCATGTTTCAGTTTTTGGTCTATTAGTAGAAGTACTCTTTTGGTGATACCTCTATTTGATCTACTTAGTTCATCATGTATAACATTCTTCCAGATATTACCAAACTAAATTTCATCTCTAGATCATCTGTCTAGCTACTGGTATTACAAACCTCTTTCCTTTAAGATGCAATGT
Organism: Lunularia cruciata; assembly: GCA_948567375.1. Classification (NCBI taxonomy): domain Eukaryota; kingdom Viridiplantae; phylum Streptophyta; class Marchantiopsida; order Lunulariales; family Lunulariaceae; genus Lunularia; species Lunularia cruciata. Next base: position 8,995,151 of record OX419755.1, on the reverse strand, counting down.
CCTCGGTGCAAAGTTGTTGCTCAAAAGATTTCACTAACAATGGTGTGTGGGTCAAGTTGGCTGTTGGCTCCCATGTTGCCTCATAAAAGGGGTACTCTTTCCAATGTACCAAGTATTTCATACGTGGATGGCGAGTACCCCGAATGCGCTTCTAGAGAATGCGTTCAACTTCATGCTCCTTTGTGTCATCAACCAAGGTTGGACAAGGTCAACTTTCTTAGATGGAAGAGAAGTGGGGCGGCCGAGGAGCATATCAACATAATAAGGAAACATGCAACATCGGGTGGATCTTCATATGTGACACTAGCTTGAGGTGATATGCCATGGCGTGGATGCAAAGAAGTATGGAGAAAGGTCCATTAAAACAAGGTTTGAGCTTATGAGGACCAACTAACTTGAGGTTGGTAGTTGATAGCTAGACTTGATCTCCTACATTGAATTCCATGTGTTGGCGGTGTGCAACTACATACACTTCTACCGATTTTGGGCAATTTGCAACTTGAGCTTGGTGTATTTCACCCCATGTTGGATCCTAAAAACAAAGTGTTGACAACATCAACCTTGGTAGCCACTGGATGGACCTTAATCAAGCTTGAAGATGTAAAAGGATGCTCTCCATACATGAGGAAGAATGGTATGACTTGTGTGGAGGTATTCACTAAATTTTTGTAAGCAAATTCCACCAATGGGAGTAAGGTGTCTCAACTCTCTTGCTCATCCAAAGTAAAGTCTTGAAGCATATACTCAATAGTGCAATTTTCCCTCTCTATTTGCCCATTGGTCTATGGATGGTAAGTTGTGGACATAGCCAATCTAGTTTTGAAGAACCCAAAGAGTGTTCTCCAAAACAAACTAGTGAATTGAGTGCATGCATCTGTGATGAGCACTTGAGACAAGCCATAATGGGGAAAAATTGCATCTAAGTACAATTGAGCTAGTTGCAGGGCAGTCACATCCTTGGTGGTAAGATGTATATGAATCATTTTGATGAGTTGGTTGACAAAGACTATGATGGAATCAAACCCAGAGGTGGTCTTGGGCAATTCAAAAACCAGATCCATGCTTACTTGTTCCCAACATTGTGTAGGAGTGAGGAGAGGTTGGAGGAGTCCTATTAGAGCTTGATTAGAAACCTTATTTTGTTGACAAAGTACGCATCTCCAGACATATTCCATCACATTGTTGCTCTCTTGGGCCAATAGTAATGGCGTTTTGATTGCATCTAAGGTCTGGTTCATTCCAACGTGACCTACAATGGTAGAATCATGACATTCCGCTAGGATGGTGGTTCTTAGATCCATATCATCTAGGATCCACAACCTACCATCATGAAAAGTGACTCCTTGGGTGCTGATGATGCCTTTGGATGATTGAGCACCTACAATATGTGGATCAATTTTTGTAGCAACAAGAATCTTGGGCCAGAATTCAGGGTTAATCTTGATTTCCACCACCAAATTGTTTGCCATTGGCATTTGAGTGAATGCATCTGCAAGTTTCTTTTTGCCTTCTACATATCTAGTTGTCATATTGAATTGTTGTGTCACTCTATGCACCAAATCTATCAACAAGAAAGATCCTTTTGTGTCTTGAGGTAGACTAGAGGTTTGTGGTCCATCTCTAGTACAAATGCCTTCTCACTCAGATAGTGCTTCCAATGCTTGGTTGCAAGGACAATGTCCAACTCTTCTTGTTTGGTTGTGTGATAGTTACATTCTGCCAATAGTTACATTTTTCCAATAGCAACTTACAAGAGAAATAGGCAATTGGGTGCCATCCATCCTGCCATTCTTGTTGTAGGATTGCTCTTATTGCTACACCTGATGCATTTGTAGCCATCTTGATTGGATGTCTTGGGTCATACCATTTCAAGGTTAGTGCATGTAGTAATGTGTCTTTCAACTCCTCAAAGGCCAATTCTTGTACGGTTCCCCATATCAACCTCTTCCCCTTGCCCAATAGTGATGTTAGAGGTTGTGCAATCTTAGAGAAGTCCTTGATAAATCAATGACAAAACCCTATCAATCCCAAGAAACTCTTCAAGTGAGTCTGATCTTCTAGAGCACTCCATTTTTGAATGACCTCTATTTTATTTATTAACACTTGGATACCCTTTGCACTTACTCTATATCCTAAGTAGCCTACTTCAGATTTACCAAACTTGCACTTTGAGATTTTGGCATACAATTGATTCTATCATAGAATCTGGAGGACTTCTCATAGATGTTGCTTGTGCTCTATTAGTGTCCTACTGTAGACTAAGATGTCATCAAGAAAAATGATAACAGATTTGTCCAAGTATGGGCAAAATATGTTATTCATGAAACTCATGAAAGTGGTTGGAGCGTTGGTGAGGCCAAACAACATCAGCAAGTGCTCAAAGTGACTATACCTTGTTTGAAAGGCCATTTTGTGAATGTCTTCTTCCACAATCCTGATTTGGTTATAGCCACTCTGCAAATCAAGTTTGGTGAAGTGCCTTGCGCCATTGAGTTGATCAAACAAGTCATCCATGCAAGGTAATGGATATTTTTTCTTCACCACTTGTTCATTTAGTCCTCGGTAGTCAATGCACATGCGTATTGTTCTATCCTTCTTCTTCACAAACAATACAAGAGGCCCATATGGTGATACATTGGGTTGGATAAACCTCTTCTGCAACATATCTCTGATTTGAGCCTTACACTCCTCCAACTCATGAGGTGATAGTTGATATGGGGCTTTACAAGGAGATGTCTTCCTAAGATGTATCTCAATTTTATGATCTACTCTCCTTTTTGGTGGTAAACCTACAGGTAATTCATCTAGAAAGATATCTTGGAACTCATTGACCACATCTTTCAATATTTTTAGGAATTTGTCCATTGTGTTGAGCACTTTGGACTTCTCTTATTAAACCCATTAAACATCTATCTATCTTACCAATAGATGTGGTCCTTATGACATACAAAGGCAACTCTTGCCTTTGTGATCTTCCTTTAATCCCAAAGATCTTCCATTGACTAGTTTTCACTACTTTCTTTCTCCAATACACCGTGGAGTTGTAGTGCTCCATCCACGACATACCTAAGATTGCATCATAACTAGCTAGTTGTATCACTCACCACTTGATTGTTTCTCAATATGCCCCTATTGAGAGTATTACCTTTCTAAGTAACAACTCAATCCTCTTTGTCTAACCATTAGGTAACTCTACTTTGTCCTTCTCATCCTTCTCTAGTTCCATCCCCAACCTTATTGTAATAAAGCGAGACAAGAAATTCTCTATTGCCCCAAGGTCTATCAACACTCTTACCGGATTGCCTTCTAGCACTCCATTTACAACAAGTAATTGTGTGTTTATCTTCCTCCTTCTTTGCACACTTGTCCTCTTCCTCCCTTTCTTTTACTCTTCTTTACTGAGCTAGTAAGGCCACAAGGTACATTGACTAGTGATCTTTGTTTTCCGGTGCGGTTTCTATATCTTCTTCTTCAATTTGCCTCTCCATGTGGTTTAGAGGTCACTTGTATAGAGGCCGAGGGCCTCTTAGATGATGAGCACAACAATTGATGGCTATGTGCCCAATTCAACCATAACTACAACATTGTCATTGTTCAACTTGAGCCTCTTCTCCCTATGGGACTCCTTCTCTCCTTTCTTTGACCCGTACCCATTCTCCTTGGAGAGGTCTTGCTCCTCTATCTTGGAACCAAATGTTGCCTACTTCCATAGGAATTGGTCCCCCAAAATGGTGTGTCTTGGCCCAATAGTTTTGCATTGATGTTATCACTTCACCTCCGCCAAGCACCCCTGCTATTCTTTGGGCGCAAGCAATGGCTTCAAAAATAGTACAAATATTTTGCACTATTACCTCTTGGCAAATCCATTCTTTTAATCATCTCTTGAAATTGTCAAGAGCTTTGGTTGGACTCATATCATTTATCACAACTTGTAGATTCCAAAATACCTCCACATACTCTTGTATGCTATTCTTTTGCTTCAACCCCCAGAGTCTGGTTCGGGCCATTTGCATGGAATCCACTAATTGGAAGTTCTTGAGCAGCCCTTCTTGCATGGCTGTCCAAGTGCCTCTCTTCCTTCTATTGGCAATGATCATTCTCAAGTGTCATACCGTGTGAGAGCTTTATTAGTCAAGTACCCACACCAAACACACCTATAGAATGATCAGTGATCTTTGTTGCAAACAATCAAAGGTATTGATTCATTCTTGAAACCTAATTTTTCACTACTCCCATGGAATGTTGTCCCTTGTAAGGCTTGATGTTGCACATCTTTTTCATTCATAGTAACAATGTGGCTTGGTTGTTGATTGGAATCACGGTCATCGGTATGCATAACTCTCTTAGTACTTTGATTGCTGGTGCTAGTTGTTGAGATGTCTCCCCTTCTTGCATTACTTGATCATTCTTGATAGTTTGTATTTGATTTTGCAATTCCTCCATGGTCATCTTGATTTCTCAAAACTCGTTCAACATCTCTTGCATTCCTTGCATCAACTCTTGCAATTGCATATCCATGATTTCTACATACAATCGATGTTTAATTGCTACTTCCTATTTCAATAAAGGGTTAGAATGATCACTCAAGAGGGTGCCTGAACTATGTGGACTACCATTGTAACCTTAGAGGCTATCACTCATTGATAATATTCCTCACCAAAATTGTGGACTACAAAATCCCTAAATATCACTTATGGTCTAACTATATAATGGATTTCTACTTGCATGTTGAAAGGATGAGAATTTGGTACATTCAGATCCATAACATCATAATAGAATATATATTGTCAAATCTCATTCTCTATCATATACCACCACGGGTAGAATCATCGGGTTTGGTGAATTCATCACTCGTTCCATGAATTTTACTCCAAAGTGATAAACTAGCGATACTCTCATTGCTCACGCTAGATGTACATAATCTTGATGTGGAATAGATTCAAGAATGTGAAGCTATGTGTAGGAAATTTTCCTCCTGGTGGATGGGATGGTGCATCCATCCCATCCGCTCCCTAAAGCACTTCCCAAGACTAATAATTGCACTATGTTCTCCACCTCAAATTACTCAGTTTCAATAGCTTGTGTTCTTCTAAGAGGAATGATCAACTCTCTTGGATTAAAACACATGCTCTAATACCATTTTAATACTCCGAGGACAAGAGAACTCTTCAAGAGAGATACAAGAGAAAAACATAGGTTTCACACTCAACCCTCCAATGCCTCAAAGAGCACCTTCTCTTTATTATATAACTTAAGAGGATCTCTTCCAAGGAAGCTCCACCATAGGATTAGGTAGATGGATAGGTGAACTGTCAACAAGCTCCACCCTTAGATTACTTTAGGCCCTAAAATCTTCTTGGTCATTCATTGATGAGATAATTCTCCTCTACTTGCTCTTCTTTCCTTGGGGTTGCAGATTCTCCATCTTCATGTTCTTCTTCTCACTTGGTCTGGGTATCTTGCAAGGTGGGATCCTCACCTTCTCCCTCATCTTTTGCTTTGGCCTCCTTGGAAGACAAGTCCACAACCTTTTACTTATTTTTCCTTTTAGTTGTTTTGGTGGTCTTTACCAATGTAGACCTCTTCTACACTATAGTATTCTTCTCCTTGTGAACTTCCACAATCTTTTTGGTCTGGGTAACTCAACATCTTCTTTATTGTCTTCACCTTTGGTTGAGTGGCAAAGTATTCTTTGGATAGGAGGTGGCTAGGAAACCACTTTGTGTCCTTACTTGTTAGTATGTTCAAGACCATGGAGGAATGTACTACAAATGGGGCAAGGTAGTTATTTTTTGCATCTTCTTTGAGCTCCTTGACCAAGTCTACTAGTAGAAAATATTACTCCAATTAATGAATGCTCCCTGGTAAACATGTTAGAAGAAGATGGCTTGATTGATCATTAGGTAGTTAGTTCTTTTGGCTAGAACAAACTCATTAGGGAGGCTACAACCATTCTTTGTGTAAGGTGTTTGTAATTTGCAACCTTCCAACCATTACTGATTGAGCACTTTTTTTAGAAGGAGTTGGCTATTTTTTTTCATCTCCTCCTTAACATTGCCAAACTTGGTGTCTAGTGTTACTCCTTTGGGAATTCTTGCATTCATTTTGAGTAGCATCTTGTAGTGCTCTTTGGTTCATGACTTGGGATTGCCCTAATGGTTTCCTAGTTCCTAAACCCTCAACTCTTGGGCAATCTTAAGAGAGCTATGATCCCAATTCCATAGTAAAAAAGTCAAATGCAATCTCTGCAATCGCTTACTCCTCACATGCATGTCCCACTTATCTACCATTTTGGTAGCAAAGGATAATGGTTGTGACCTTTCTCATTGCTCTTCTTTCTTGCACCATCCTTTCACTAATAAAATATAACCCACCCAAAGAATGTCCAAGGCCAAAGAATCTAAATGCACTCTATCTTCTTTAGATTACTCTTAGAAAATTCTCGTGGAAAGTGAAATTACTCAATCAATCCTCAAGTTTATAGCTAAAGCTCTTTGGCCAATAATCTTTAGTGAGTGTGCGGTGATTATACTCACGTGAGAACTCTTTGGTAAACAACGATTATCCTTGGTGTGGGTTCTTTGCTTATGTGGTGATGGCATTCAAATTGTGTGTTGTACAATCTTTGGATCTAAAATCTTTGGACAAAGAATCTTTGCACCCTTCTTCTTTGTACCCTTTTCTTCATGACTTGCACATCTTCATAGCTCACTTATTTATACCTCAATATATACAAAGATTGATTTAAAGAATGCACAAACAAAAGATTTCTTCTTTGAAACATGGAAATATCTTCCATTAATTTTATAAAACGAAAGAAAACAAAACAAAGACTAAATTTTACATAAAATGTGTGTACATCACTATCTAGTACATACCTATAGATAGATATATTCCTACCTCATCTATGAATATTTGATAGTATTGTATACCATAATTTCTATACTCGTTTAGTACTAAGTATGCTCCAACAACTATCAAATAAGTAGTGTGTAGGTTACAAATATCTCTCTATCTCTCTATCTATCTCTTTCTATACCTTTGGGAAGATGTGGGCTACTATTATAAGAGACTATTGCACTAGCATTTAACCACTTACAACTTATTACAACATAACATATTTAGGAGCAATGGCTTTAGTGTCCCATCTACTAATAAATAGGGTCTTACACCATAATCAAACTTTTCTTTTATCACATGTGACAATAATTGATTCAAGCACTTAAGGTTTCCAATCATACCTTTGTGTGGCTTGTGACCTATTACCAAGCACTACATACAAAACACTTCTCTTATGGACTTTGTATGACTAAACTCTAGGAAGATTTAGGCAGATCTTAGTGAGTGTATGCACACTCATATCCTCACCAAAGAGTTTATTGCACACTCCACCTATGTTTGGGTTTACCATATCTAGCACTTTTAGGGTTATCAACAAAATGTGCTTTTGAATTGCCATTGGACACACGTGGTGTACTCATTTTACAATGTGCTTTAAATGTAGAGCCCACTAGAGTTTATGACACCTCCAAGATACAATGGCTTAATTTCCACAATCTACATAATCCCAAGTACAAATTGAGTGGTGGGTGGATTTTCCAAGACCACCTCCACCACATGTGAGAACAAATATAGTCGGCTGCCATTCAAGCAATAACAACAACTGATCATTGCAAGAAGAGAGAAAAAAAGCACCAAAATCTCCATAGCCAAAGGTATGAAGTTAATGAAAGATAACCTCAGGCACACACCATGCCTATCTTGTGATAGTTTTGTACCTTTGGCTACTCCATCACTATTTTCTATCTCCATCACTAGTTTGATAGTCTCTGTTGAGAGGCAGTACAAGGTTTTCTATAGAGGAGGAGCAGCTATGGCTGTCTCTCCAACTATGCTCAACTCATATTTTAGACAAGAAATATCCATCACTTACAATGCTCTCAAGTATTATGCTTTTGCATATGGGCAACAACATTAGAAACTTCCATCTCCTCTAGTAAACTCCCTCCCTTTTTACCAAAATTGAAGTACCTATATCACTCAATTATGTAGTAAATTACTTTGTCTTTTTCCCCTTGTGTTGCATTAATGCACTCATTTAACATAATGGTTAGCCCGTTTGCATTGGGCTCTGTGCTTGTTTTCCATTTTCCTTTTTGTATTCCTTCCTTTTTCCTTCGGGGTAGACAACTTGGCTACTTTTATCTCTTTTTTAGCTCATATTCCATAAAGAATCTTTATCACACAATTCAACATGTCACATGTTAACATAGTTTTTGAGTTTGGTGGGTCTCTTAATTGTCTTCTATAAGGTTTTGCCTCTTCTTAAGGGAACTTCGTGCTCCTTTCTTATCCTTCTTCTCTTATCTGTGCGCCTTGTATTGCTGTTTCTTTCCTATACGCTGTTTTACTCTACTATTTCTTTCGATCAGTAATATTCCTTTTCTTTCCTTCAAGATATTAGACTTGACGAGTTCCTTCGTTTCATTACTATTTCTTTTTCTTTTCCTCAAGATACTTTACTTGACAACTTCCTTCGATCAGTACTATTTCTTCCTCTTTCCTTCATGGTTCTTTGCTTGATGATTTCATTCGATCGGTTCTAATAGTAAAGCAAAGTAACTGAAGCTGAGTGTATATGGACTTCACTAGTAATACAACAGAGATACAGAAACAAGAGTGAACAATGTGAAACATATCGGGTATCCTCAACTTTCACCAAGGGGGAGTTTGTGGATATTCAGTTCTGTGACTTGTTCAGACCTGAATCCGTCATCGCACTGCCTTCCACCTCCTCGCAATCTTGTTTCACATATCCGTCTTATAGATCCTTCTGATCTATCTCACTGGGTGGATAAACTGCGCAACCAGTCATTCAGAGGCAAAAATACATGACGACCTCGCAATCTGTTTCACATCTCCGTCTTATAGATCCTTCTGATCTATCTCACTGGGTGGATAAACATCGCAACCAGTCATTCAGAGGCAAAAATACATGACGATCTAAAAGTTCGCATCCAGCGACACACCTCCTGTACAGAAAATAACCTCAGATCGAAAGCAGATCAAATCTCAATCTGATCTGCTCAAGCTCAGATTGCCTTTCCTATATATAAACTGGTCTACACAACCGCCAGGCAGATAACCACATTTTTCATTTGTTTATTTCCACACATATTTTGCCTTTAGAGGCTTCATTCCAAAGATTGAAGAAAATCCCCTTTGTGGAAGACGAGAAAACAGAGCTAGGTTCATCTCTACTCCAAATTACACGACATTCGAACTAATCTATTCGATATCTGTCCTCGCACCACCTGACTTGTAGGAATGTCCTCGCTCTAATCTTAGAACTAAAAGCAGTATACTACATCATCTCCTCCTTCTACAAAACCGCCGTGAGCTGCACTTGTCCTCGCCGCTTCCACATTCAGGCGAACCTTCACATATTCATCTTCTGATGCTCTGGCCACGTGTGCCTATGTATCTGGGGAACTACACTCCGGGTATTGAGGCGAATAGAGCTGAACTCTGATGTCATACATGTAAAATCTCTAAATGTCCGGTAAACCCTTGTAGTTTTATAAGAACTTTGTGGGCGAGGGTGAATCCTCATCTACGAGGGGGGATTTTCAATGTGGTAGAATTTAAAATAGTGTCATAGGCATGAGGGAGCGGACAGAAGGACGGACGGACGCACGCACATGGGGGAGAGGACCGACTGACCCTTACCTTACACCAGGAGGTATAGTATACTAAATCGAGCACGAGCAGGGGAGTAGAGTAGGGTAGGGGGAGTCCACTTTGAGAGGATGAGATGGCTCTCCGACCAGGAACAAGAGGCTAGTGGAAGTGTCTGTGTGCGGGTGTATCCGACATATTTTTTGTTTTCGTGCGGGCAGCCCGGTTTTGGTCGTCCGGACCGGCCGCTACATGTGGCAGAGAACGAAGCCATAGATGTAGCATGGAGCATGTACATACATCATCGTCGTCATCATCACATATCCTCAGCACCGCCGTCGGGTCGTCGTCATTCGGTCATGGCCATGGCGGAACGAAAGGGAAAGGTGAGGAAACGGCGAGCGACCATCGGACATCCCCTGTCGTCCTAATCAGCTCCCCTCCCTTTCGCCGACGGTTTCGGACAACTTCCCGCTATCTCGGGTAGTTTTCCCGTCCCACGACTTCTTCAAACGTAAACTCCCACCCTTCGCGCCGGCAGTTTCGGACAGTCACCGTCTTTACCGCTCCCGGTAATTATCCCCCCTTTCTTTCTTTTCACGCTAAGATCCCCTGTTCTAGGGTTTTCCTACGGTCCTTACCTTCCGAGATTACTTCCGTCCGATCTCGATCGCCGTCATTGATCCCGGCCTTCTACTTTCTAGTGAACATCACGATAGATCTTCCCGCGATTCATTGGTCCGCTTCGTCTTTTCTCTAACAGTATTATCAAGCTTCTTTTGACTTCACATACAGATATATATGGAATCGGTACTAAACTTGCGCTCAAGACCTACTTATAAAGCACATCGATGGAGAACTTACTTAAAAATACTTGGTACAATAATGTCAATGTACATATTATATTATTTTCCCACAAATAAGAAGAAAGGGTGCCAAAATCTCGAAATAATATTACAACACGTCATATACATTTCTTCACTCGTCGAATTTCTTGCCAAATCAGAAATTAGTAGAATCCTTATCTATAAAGGAAAGCGAAATTCCATGACTCCCTTTTTTACGTCACAATTTACATAGCACGAGGATCTTTGGTCCCTTGACCCTAGTCCTATAGCAGTTAACTTATCTTTTCCCATCAAGGCTCTTTCAATTGATTTGTCACTCTTGATTCAAGGGAACAAAAGTCTAGTCATATAGGAATGGGCACGTTTATTGTTGTTTCTGAAGAAGAGGACATCCAGAGGCAGTAAAACAAATTAGTTGGGCTAAGTATGTCCAAAGAACCATGCCTAATTTAAACGACGAAGAAGCATCTTGGGAAAACCACAAAAGTTGAAAAGAATAAAACACAGAAGACAAAAGCTATTAGAGGAGTAAATTGGACGTTGTTACAGTAGATATTAAGTTATTTTAATGATATCAGTTTAACATTAGCCAAATTATCGGGGAAGTTAAAAACCATGTCATACTTTGTGTGACTTGTTCGAAGATTCAATGAACGTTCTATTGGTGTCAGTATCTATCGGATTCTAACTGTTTAATAAAGACCATGGACAATTTTGCATTGCTCTTGGACAAAAAAAGCAGTCCTGTTTTGTTTGTTTACGAGGTCATCTGGTCGGTAAACCTTGATGGTTCCTTGAACTCGAGTTTAGTTTTGTTTCATCTCCATATTTACTGCGTGTTCACATTCATTTCTCAGCACTATTTGACCGATTCATTTCTAAATTCATAGTTTCTATCCATGTCGATGGTTTTAGTCGTATATCTATCTATAGAATAGCACAGAAAATTTATTATTTCATGAAATTTCTTACTTCACGAGAACGAAGACGTGTTTGACTCTCTTTTCTATATACTTATACTTAACTTCGACAAAGATACTTTCGCTCAGCCAGGTTTTTTGATTGAGTGCATGTGGTGTAATAATATATAGGTAGAATATTGATAGAGATATTGTATAGATAGAATATTGACTGAGGTCCCTTGAAACACCCCAATAATATGTAAGTCACATGACGGTATATTCAACACTTGACTAACATGCAGACTCTTAAATTCTAGCATGCATTTGATGATTTCAGTTGATCGACAATACGATCCATTATGATGGTGTTCCATAAATAGCATCATCTATTAGATCCTAGGTATTCCTTACCAAAATTACAAAATGATTTGATTTACTCCCACGTCAAACAATAAAAGTTATACACTTTCTCTTTGGAACCCGGCTGCAACCATCTTTTATTTGACCAAGATCAGGGTATACTTTGATCTACTATTTATACCTTGATTTTAGTAAGTTAAATTTCAATTTCTCTAGATTAATAAAATGGAGATACATAAAAGGGGTAAAACGATATTTATTTTCTAATTATTTTAGGACAAAAAAATGTTTAAGGAGGTGATGTGGTCTTCTCATCAGGCGCTCTAGATCGTCTCTATAGAACTGGAAACATTACTTCCAAATCTAACTTATACCTTTGCAGAAATCATTTTGGGATCTCCATTCTCATCACCCAGTCTCTTTTAGCTCCTCTTCGCAGTGGATTAGAACCAGCATGTAAGAATTCGATTAAGCTCTAAACAACTCAATGATCAATCAGTTTGACCCGAATTACTTCAGAGGTCATCCAGCATTCTTCAGCTTTGCACAATACTTTAAAAAAAATTTAGAGTGTCTCTTTCCATCACCAGCTTGTATCCAAAAATATGCATAAAAAAATCAAATAATAATAAGAGAGAAAGACAATTTTTTAATCATACCAGAACAAGAGAATTGATGCATTTACATTGATAACATTCATTCACATCCAAGTGAGGACATCAACTTACAGTCGTGCTTGGATCTATTCGAATAAAGTATTCTAGATAGAGGAGTAGATTAAAACAAAAACTTAAGAACCAAACAATCGTGCTTCTTATGTTTTGTAATAAAAAAATCATGAGATACCAACAAATACGTTTTCTAATCAAACAAGAACATAGGAATTGATCCACATACTCTAAAGGCTACTTCCGCATTTGGAATTTACTAAGTTTTTAAATAAAATAAAATAAAATGGAGACATTGATCTAGACACGGTAGGCAAAGGTGATAGATGCATCCTCAAGGCAATAAGTTTCTGCCATAGATCTATTATGATTATATTTCTTATTCTATCTTAATGAAGATTAATAAGCACGTTCTGAACTAAATTATAGCAAGGATGCATATCTTATATAATACTTTTTGCATGGTTTAATACTATGAAGTAACTTGAATAAATTTTTATCCGTTTTAGTTGTGCTAGAGGTCCGCTTGAACGTAAAGTATATCATATTTAGAGTCTCGATTAACTATACATATAACATGGATTAAATCCCACATTAATTTTAATTCTTCGAGAAATTCTATAGTTTCTATTAGTGGGTACTTTTGCCGAATCCGTACTCTCTCAGATCGAGAGGAAGATTATACTTTCCGACAGTGATCTTGATATAAGCAGTAGCTTGAACAAAAGAACAAAAAAAATTCAAGATCTTTCGAGGTAGGTAAAGAATCAAATCGAGATAGAATAAATTCTTTTATAAAGAAAATTTAAGATATCTGTGGACTACCTATTAATAATTGGGTAAAATTTTTGTTTCAACAAGACATCTGCAAAAAAATGGTTGAAATTATAATCAAAAAAATTGATCAAAAGAAGTATATATATATATATATTACTATAAATTTTATAAGACTAAACAGAAAATTTTATATACTAGGAATAACTGAATATTTTTAAATACGTTAACAACTCTCCTGATCATGTTTCATAATATTTCAAAAGATCTTTAATATTTTCATCCACTGATTATTGTTCACATATAAAAGTAGTATCTTCATATAGATAATTTATTAGGGAGTGTGATTTTTGTAAGCAGCTGAATATTTGAGATATTGAAGTGGAATTTTGTAGATGAATTTAAGATTAGTTTAACATATATTCAGAGTTATTTTAAGCAGTAATTTATCCATGTACGAAAAACTAGTAAGTTGATCATCAAAACACCCTACTAGATCATCTGGAATAGTAAACTCTTTGTCATCAAAATTTATCTTTCGTAAGTTTAAATTGAAAATGCTTACAACACAAGATGTTGCCTTTCTCTTCCTGAAATATTGAGTCACTTATTTATGCAAAGCGAGCTTTTCACAAGAGATGCATAACAGTTAATTAAGCCAGAGATCGGACAAAAAGCCTGACCGTCGTGTGGGAGTGATCATGAAGATTCAGGCTAACTCCGTTGTACTTGTATAGTTTTATTGTTTATTGTCCATCTACTGTTTTTATTGTTTATTGTTCCATCGATGGAGTAAATACTCCATCGTGAATTTGCAGCCTTCAATATTCTAAATTTTATCACATAAATTTCTCTACATCCCTTTTCTTTTTCTCTCTGAATGCATATATATTCTTAAGACTTTGCAAAACAAAAATAATTTAGGAGTCATCATTTACTTATCTCTTACTTTTGATAGTAAGATTTCTTTTTTCCGTTTCGCCTTTCCTTGTCAAGTAGCAAGTAATATATCAATAAAAAATAAAATTGTTGTTGGCATCAATAAATTACAAATTGATTTGTTGACAGTCCAAATTTTCGTTCGGACTAGATTGAATATGAAAAAAATAATTTTAATAAAAAGTTGTTGGACCAAGCGAGGGGCTTTGCTAACCAGGCAAGAGAAGATAAGGTACAACAAATATATAATTATAAATTTTTTTTTGTTGATGTTAAGAATAATATTTTTACATAAGCTAAACTGTTGACAAGGGCACAAATTTCAATAACCACACTAGAAACTTTACTGACTAACCAAACTATTGTTAACTTAATTCTCCATAGTTAATGGAGAATTAAGTTAACAATTATTTTAGAGAAAATTAATGGCTGATAATTCGGATAATCAACAAACTCTATGATGTGATAAGCAGCTTAAGCTGACCCACTCAAGAATTTTACTGATGTCAACAACTTTTGTTTCCTGTTATACTAATTGTTATACTAATCGTTCTGGCGGATATAGACATGAATGCTTGTGTCCTATTTGATTGCATGGATTGTGACCACAACTTACAATATTTTGTAGAGAAGACCTAGAAAACAGGACCACATCTGAATGGAATCAAATATGCCCAAGTAGACTGTCTAATTTCTTCAGCCATGTTGAACATGATCCCACTTAAGTAGGAATAACTATGCAGAGTTTGAGAATAATAACCTATATGAATCGTAAAGGACATAAAAATAGAAAACAGATAATATTATTCGTCTCACCTTTGTTGTCATATATCATGTCGTAAACGATATGCTATACGGTTCTTAAATCTTATCTCAAAGATGCTTCTATACGACCGTATGAGAACAACAAACGTACTGAATTATGACAATAAAGTGAAGGGTACAACAAAATCCAATAGACAGCAAAGAGCTTTAAGCTAGAGTGTAGAATTCGATCCTATTCGACAATGTCATGCATAATCACTTTAGTTCATTAGATCCTTTTATTGCGGTTCCTTGCTTCTTTGCAATGAGAATATATCCTGCATGTGCCATCAAAAGAAAACAGAAAAGGAAAGGAAATAAAGGGTTTCCTACGCTTAGCGAAATCTACAAAATTTAGCTTCAAACTAGAGAATACACACTAGATATTTCATTTCAATTTTTTTTTTTCATAATTTGCATATCAGGTAAACTAGATGGGCCCCTTTTCTCCGGCCTACAAAATATTTCACGACCACAGAGTTAGAAAAAAAGCAAGAATAGGAGTGGGAAAGATCTCATCCATAAATGTAAAGACATTCTTGGAAATGAATCTCGTAAAAGACTTAATAAGAGTGTTACACAAGATTTCATCATGACCTCTTTCCGTCTCTTATGTAGAGTAGTGGTTCCTACCAGCAGTAGGAGTACATTGACAACATGCAGATATTGATGAAAAGCTCTAATATGCAAAGAGAAGTTTCATAAAGGACGAGGAAAGAACAAAAAAACACTTCCTTGTCCCACGTTAGAATTAGACCAACCAAAGTCTGAAAAGAAAGGGAAAATCAGGAGTCAAGAAATCACGATGTTATCAATAGCTTACCACATCTAAAAGGACACGGCATGATAGAAAATGTCGTTGATTTTTTTGGGATCCCTCAAATAGGCAATAAGGAAAAGCACACTACTCTATAAAGTTAAGGTAATGCCATGCTTTAAAAGATCAGGGGGGGGACAACCAAATCTTCTTATGTGCCCCTTGAAATAGCAAGTTGACCACTAAAGGCCATGTATAGGAATAAACAAAAGAAGGAACAAAGGATGGGGTGGTGTGATGTGATCCTAAAGATTCCCGACCCCCCTACTACTCTAGATCCATAATCATATTTAATTCTGATAATCCGAAGTTAAAACGGCCTAAACAGTTTTTTAATCCTTGGTTAGTTGTTTCTTTCTAACAGGAAAAGGACGGGTACAGTCGTTCCTTGAAGTTAGGAGGTGGGCGATATCTTGGTTCCTGTAGTAAGTTTTTGGACAGGGACGGAATGAGGAAAAGGAGGTAGGGCGGGAGTTGACAAATGCCAATCGGAGATTAGGACACTGATGGAAAGAATCAAGGGCGACCACGTCCACGTAGCCCCAGGATCCGTCAGTCGGTTGCTCCTTCGGCGGCGAAGAAGTAGCAGCATGAGTTAGGACAGTAAGAAAGTCGGAATCCAACCACGTTGAGGTTGTTAATCGGCATCCACTACCTGTCGCGAGATTTACAAGCGACGTCGTGGGGGCCCTGTAGGAGGGATGTGGAATGAAGGCTCGGGATGGTGTAACAGGCGAGACACACGTGTCGAATTTGCTGTTCTGATTGCTGCGTGATTGGCCGTGAGGTGGACGTCCCACGTCGTCGCGAAAAGAGTCGCTCAGGAATAGAATGGCGGGCTACATGTAATACTGGGCTAGCTGTCTATCACCGCGCGGGAAGAATGCAGTACACTAAATAAATAATTCTGAGGCGTAACACGACCAGGATTGTAAGCAAGAAGGCGCTGGTCGGGAACACTGTACTGTACTGCTGAGGTCCTTTATCACACCCATATACTTTATCCCATCCTCAACCGGCCCGTCATTCTCTCGAGCGAACGAAGGAGACGACACGACCCGGCCCGCTGGACCAGAGTCCCATTCTGTTCTCGTAAATATGATACAGAGGGGAGTGGGAGATCGGAGCAGGGGGATAGTTAAATGGAGGTCGAATAAGGACCGGGTGGTGGGCCTCCTGGTTGTGGTGGTGGTGATTCTTCTTCTACTTGTTCTGCTGGAAAGTCCGAGCCAATGTTCCCCTGGTACCCTTTCCAGGTTGAAGTGAAGTGAAAGAGGATCAGAATCATCCTCTCGATTTCTTTGCTTTTCAGGACAAAGGTGTGTTGTGGTGAGAGAAGAGTCCGACAGACAGCCTTTGTACGTTTTATGTCTTGCTTTGTTGTTGTTGTTGTAGTTCTTTCTCTTGACTTTTCCTGACTTCTTGTCAAGTTGATGAGGAGGGCTGATGCGATGAAGTCTTGGAAAAGTAAGAGACGGAATCAACTCTAGGGAGGACTGTAGCAAGTCGAGTTGAGTAGGGACCGTAGAGTAGGCTTGCGCTCACGGAGACCGATAAACTGCAGTAGCAGTAGTGCAGAGCAGGTCGAGGAAGTAGTAGAAGATGGAGAATTAACTAATTCCGTGACTGCGCCTTTCCTCTGCGTCTTTCGAGATGTGGATGAGGACAAGCGTAGTGAGAGAAGAAGTAGGGGGAGAATGGGAGAGAATATGATGAAGAATTGGTTTTCCGGGAATGATGAAGGAGCATAACAATAAATTGCTCAGATCATGTCCCAATAGATCAGAGTGCTGATGGGTTTAATATTATAAGCTTAAGAGAAAGAACGGCATGTGCAAGTGGTGCTGCTGCCCATAATCCACCAAGTTAATGGGTCGATGACTGCAGAAGGAAGGAAATAGGAAATAAGAGGAGAGAGCACAGGATTACCACCAACACAACTTGAGATTAATATTCTTTCCTGATCCCCCACGTACGTAGATATACTCCCACCTGCTCCATCTCTCTCGTCTCTACAACATGGCTTGCTCTCGCTCTCTCGAGCCCAACCCCACCTTTACTTACGTTCATAGGTTTTCTTTGGCACAGAGGTTAGCCACTGTTCCCTTCAGTTCCCAAGCATCTTTGTTCCGCTAAGGACCTGCCACCCTACAGCGGATAAGTGCCCTATTATGATTGGAATAAGTACATGCTTAAGGACAAAGATTGAATGCCGCGACTGCACATTTATGAATTCTCTATCACTCTCCCGATTGATCTTGTTAGCTTACGTGCTCCCCAGCTCCTTTCAATGCACTCATGCCACGTCTCTGGAGCCACCGGCCATCCATGTCTGCGAGGATCTCCTCTTATGTATATTTGCCGTACTATATACAGGTCCCTTTCTTCTACTTCACAATCTGAACCTTCTTTATCAACTCTTCTTCACGTACTCTTCCTTTTCCCGTCCCCGAGTACCACTGTACTGTTGTCCAATATATCTCTTTGGAGCCGGCGTCCCAATCGATCTCCGCAGCCCAGTCCAAGATCTCTGTTTCCTCTTCTGTACGTTGCAGTTGAACGTCTCTTTCGGGCCTAGTCAGAGCCTGTCTCACTCGGTTCCGTGTGCTCCCCATTGTACCGACGGGACCTACTTCTACATCCTCAGAGATTTTTCTATGCATAACGTCATTCCCTTCCCATCCAATTCTCAGCATACCTTGTTGTCAGTAAAATTTACTCCTATGGTTTATTGGTGAGAAATGGAGGGAAAGTATGGTGACCATTCTATACTATACGGAGGAGATTTAACTGCAAGTACGGAGTATGTGGAACGTCCTTAGCCCTGCCCTCATCCGATTCGGACAATAAAAAGCTCTCTAGATCGCAGGGAAAGGATAGAAGTGTTCAGCAGATTACTACCAAAAATTAGATGCACACAAGCTGTTTCCTAAGGTACCCCATGCATAAGAACATAAAATCGAAGAACCCTAGACATCAAACCGAACAAACCTAAGACATCAAATCACACTTTAGATCTTTATCCTGACTTTTCCTTTTCCTAGCTCATTTTAGTACAACATTCACGAGTTCCATCAGATACAACCGGATCGTACGAATGGTTTTTTCGCTTTGGACCGGAACATCGTAAGACAATGTCAGCGACTCATCCAAACTGATGGAATCAAAGCTTGTGTACTTCAAGGAAAACAAGTGGACGAAGTTGTGTATCATCCCGTTTACTACGGCTCTAGCATTGGCTCCGTTCTTATTTGTCTTCGTGGAGAAAGTGCTGGCTATGCTTCGCGTGATAATTAATTTGTCTGTGAGCATCATTTTCATCTCTGCAAGCTTAATCCGTTGGTTAATTTCTGATAAATTTGAGGCGAGGGTGTGTCCTACCTGACTCACATAAATCGTCCTCTGACTAAGCTCTTCTACGCCATTTGTCAGCTCAGGCGATCGATCAATAATTCAATGTCCAGTTGAAGTGAATCCTAGACTCACTACGACCGGTAATAACAGCAGTCGTAGTCTAGAGAAAACAAAAATTCCCAGACATCCCGCGACAATTCTTACGGCTCACCGACAATTCTTACTTATTATTCCTCTTCACCTCCGCAGGGACAAGAGTGGAGCAATGGTAGACAAATTTCAACCTGCGATTATGATTGATTGGAGTATTCAACAAGTCAGGCAGGAAAACTTTTCGATTATCTTGACGACATCAGATCAGATGCTACTCATCCACTGTCCACTTGATTTCTTCCACTACCCTTCTCTCCTGCCGCTCTTTTCACCCATCTTCCATTAACAGGACTGTATTGCGACATACCTCTCTCGTTCCATCTTTCTCATCTGTCTGTCTACAGTACCTCTGATCTCCGGAATCCTTATTACATGTGTAACATTCATTAACTAGTCTACTTGTCCGCCAACAACAAGAAAAGAGTCTTCACTCTCCTTCCCCTTCATCTCTCACTTGCCTTCCAACTTCATTCCACACATGTGCCCGTTCTGTGACACACATTTCTCGGCTTGATGCTCCTCGGGCTCCACACCCTGCAAGTTAATCAACATGTCTGTGTCAATTGTACTGTATCTTGGTCTTCGGAAGTCCCAGAAAGTGCTCCGCTGGCACCACCGAACGGTTAAATTTCTGTGAGAAAATCATCTGAGCTTCGTGAGTAGTTCCGTCACATCCACCGATCGTAGATATTCTTCTTCCCACAAAGTCAAGATTGTCAACTATTTTTTGACAGGTCAAAGAGGCCGAGCGCTATAGATTCCATCGTAACCGACTCAAAGTCAGTCATAGTTTAGTCAATCAGGTTAATTAACCTCTTCCCGAGTCATCGGAGCCCACTTCATCAAAATTTACTCGACCAGGGAGGTAAACCCTCGCGGAGTACCGTTCACTCAAACTCGATGGTAGCGAGTACAACCGGAGCGGTTTACCAGTGGTAATCGCGATGAAATGGACTCCTGAACGAGATTTTACCTTCTAGGTCGGTATCTGGGGGTCCGGTTAAGTAACTTGTTATCCGGTTCAGTAAATTATAGTCAGGTTACGTAGATCACGGTATGGATATATTTGGAGCTCAAGCGAACGAGCATTCAACAAAGAACGCCAGTCAATTACGGTAATAGTCGTCTATCCGTCCGTTCTGTCCGTCATCTTGTTGTCTTACTATCAATCCATCCACGGAACGCCCGTCGATGTCCCTATCCCTGTCCTTGTCCCAAATGCAAAGACAAGTCAAACAGGAAGAGCACAGCAACACCTCACACCTAGCCCACGCAAGTCTACAGCTGCGCCCGTCAAAGTGCCTTTCAACCTTCGCTTTCTCTCCCCTTCCCTTTCATGTCCTAAAAGGTTTCGAAAAGCCAAAGGCTTCGGTTGTTTTATCTGCTCTTTTGATCACACTGCACTTGACTTGCGGCCGAAAACTGCAACAATCCCAAACATGTTCCAAAACAGGCTACTTATTAAGCGCTAAATAGCTGCTTAATTATTGCGTTGTAATTGTATTAGAACCTAATTTAAAGAAGGAACATTGTTCCTACCACCAAATGATTGAACTTTATTGACTTTGAAGATGCAGTCAGTCTCCTTAATGCCTTACGCTGTGGTTCTTCTTGTGGTTTTATAGTGCTATCCCTTCCACTTACTCTGACCTTTGGCAGAATTAATCTATAATTGATCATACTATTCTTGAACGTATTGTGTGGCAGGACCTGCATGAAGCAACATCAACAATTTACAATTTAGCGGGTCACATGGAAATAATTTAAGTCGTGTGTTTGTCTACAGCTGGAGACAAACACTCTCTTGTCCATAGAAAGGCTAAGCCATACTCATTGAATACCGAAATTCATGAAACAGAAATTTTGATTATTCCCTTCATGAAACGTATGGGCTACAATAGCAAACAGTGTTAAATGAGCATACCTCTAACATATTTTATGTTACTATTTAAAATGATCTTTGCCGTCTAATACTCCGGGACTACAATGACTCCATAATAAACATCGATACCGAGAAACGATTCGTAACCATCAGTTTTTAAAGTAACGTAGAAACTGGAGTGGAAAGGTCTTCCACATATTCACTAACTGGTGGGCTTATATTTCCCTATAAAATTTGTGTGTGTGTTTGGCGTGACGAGTCAAAGTCCTGCAATAAAACCTCGAAAGGAGCCAGAACGGTCGGGAACGTCATGTTCGGCTAAAAGAAATGAAAACACGATTGATTCCTAAAAAAAAGATAAAGAACAGCAATTATATTATAGGGAAGAGTTATAAGAACACATAACAACAGAAACATACTCCACATGGGTAGCCGGTTTTTTCTATTAGGAAAACCCAGATTTGTTACAATCCTTTGGTGTCGTGGTCCAACCTTTACTACTACTACTACTACATGCAAAATCCTCGCCATGTTTTAATTAGTTTATACGCTATTGTCAAGAGTCCAAAATAGACCTGCAAACCTATGGACGATATTTATCTATTCCAGATGAATAGATAACCCTCCAAAGTGGGCTCTGCTCAACATAGTGCAGACAACAGCAACCATGGATTGGAAAATATTCTTCTGCCCTTCCCAAAATCGTTTCTAGGGATGAGCTCCACATAGTTTTCACTCTTTTCTTTATCGTTTGGTAGACGACAACACCTTGAAGCTTAATTGATTGTGATTCTTAAGGACACGACGTCACATGGTAGCAGCCACTTCGTTTATCCCCAGAACAAGAACAAACAAACTCCTCCTCCTCCTCCTCCTCGCCTTCCTCCTTTGTAAATTCACTACCAGTTAAAAAGATTCCAAAGATACTTCCTCACACTTTCTCTTGGTAGGTTTTCTTCTAGCCCTTCCGAATAGATGCACGATACTTTCCCACTTACTTTTAGATCTCTCCACAACACCCAAGGCGTCTAAAAATCGAGCAACAAAGACGCTTGAGAAAGCAGGGGTAGTTGTCAACAATGCAAGAAAAAGTAGGGTATTTTGTGGTATTATTGAAAAACTTCATACGGCTATTACTATTCATTTACTGCACCTCTCTTGTTCACGACTCCAAGGAAAGGGAATAAACCTCCGTCAGCTTGTAGTCTTGTCAACGGGGGAAAATGTCAAGAATGTCCCACTGTAGGAATAGGTAAATAAATATTTTCCGCCTGTGTTACTGCTGATGGTCCGAGGAAGTCAAGGAAAATGAATAGTCCCAGGGAAGAATACAATTTTTTTCTTTAAGTAAGAGTCCAGACTTCGCGGAAGGGACCGTGCCGGGAAAGACGTACCTCCCGTCGGATGGCAGCTTGAATCGGAATCTCAGCTCAAGGTCTTGGACTTAGGCTGTCTTCCTGTCCTGGCTGACCACCAAAGTTCCCGGCACGTGGCAGTGGAGCTGTGGATCCAGCCCGGGTCGACGGTGACGAGAATCGAACCGTCCGTGAGGAGCCCAGCGCATCGAGTGCAGATTTTGCGAAGTAGTCGCAGTATAGACGGAGACGGACATGATTTGGGAGAGAGTCCTTCCTCCTGAATGACGAATTGAAACGAAACGAAACGGAGCGGGCGAACGAAACAGTGTTGTTGTTGTCTGGGACGGAAGTGGATCGATGTTGACGATCTGGACCTCTCGTTGTTCGGTTTCGAACCGTGGTGTTGTAAGGAAGGGAAGAAGATCGCTGTTCTCGTCGTCTTCCAGCTCAGGCCAGTTCTGTTTCTGTTCTCTTCTGACTTGCCTTGCTTTTCCTCGCTGAGCGTTCAGCGAGGAAGGAATACAGTAGGTAGAGAGAGGAAAAAGCTTGGAAGGATCCCTACCTCCCAGTGTGGGTCCGCCCGGCGAGAGAGGCAGCCAGCAACAGCAGCAGTGTATTAGGCAGTGACATCATCCCATCCATTCTTCAGCAGCTCGGAGGACCCCTTCGGCTTTATCTTCCCTTCTTCGGTTGAGAGCCCTCGCTCATCTCGGCAGGGAAAGCTGCTCTTCTTTCTTCTATTCTTTCCCTTTCTGGTCTTCCTTCTCCTTGCTTTCTCCTTTCATGCTCTGGAAGGGAAGGGAACGACACTCGGCACGGGGTAAAGAACAAGGGCCCCCCCCCCTCTTCTGCTGCCCTGCTTGCCTTTCCCGACGGACGGACAGGAAAGTTTCGTCTCTTCACCACTTCTAATCCGAGGGTTTCGTTTCGACAGGACTCAACGAGTCAAGTCGTGTGCGGAGCGTAGGAGAGTACGATCCTCTTCACTTCACTATTTCTTAGTTACTTTTCTTCCCTACTTCTATTAGTATTACTACCGACCGAAGTACAAGAAAAGGTGAAGTGAGGAACCTTTGACTTTATGATCACAGAAGGGGGAGAAATCAGCAGCTTGTAGTGGTAGAAGTGGCAGTATGGAGGACAAGCCACTAATGATATATCGATGACATGAGGTGAGGAGGAGTTGATGTGTTGATGGGAAGAGAAGGGGAAGGAGTAATTCAATTGCTCTCGTTGTGGCAGGGACTGACTTAGGTCGGAGTGGAGTAGTAACATGGATCCAGTTTTATGTTACGCCGAATAATAATTCGTTAGGATCCGGTTCCGTAAGAGTAGTTGTGTATTACGCTGTCAATCGACGGGCATGTTCGGGTCCATGTGGGGAATGAGAGCACTTCAACTCTTGAAGTAGTCGAAGTTCTTTGGAGAAGCAGGAGCAGGAGTAGAAGTTCGTTAGGAGGAGGAAGGTGTGGAGTTCGTGGTGACAGCTTTGTCGGGATTATCAAGAGGTTGTACCAGGTGTGCTTCCATCAGTCAAAATTGCTAAAATTGCGCCACCGCTTTCCGGGTCCTTTTTATTTGGGATGCCCGGGCCTAGCCCCGGGTGTGGGACAATGAGCGGAACGAATATCAAGATGGAGAAATCGGAGGAGTCGATGGGAGGAGGAGGCAAAGGAGGATGGGGAGGAGGTAGAGATCGGGATTCGTCTTCAGATGGAGCAGGAGGTTCGGGAGAAAACACGGGGTTGGATCCGCAACTCTGGCATGCCTGCGCAGGAGGCATGGTGCAACTCCCACCCGTAGGGGCCAAGGTGATATACTTTCCACAGGGCCATGGAGAGCAAGCAGCGACGCCTCCTGAATTCCCCAGGATGATGGGACCGCAGGGAACAATTGCCTGCAGAGTGGTATCGGTAAGCTTCCTTGCCGATACTGAGACAGACGAGGTTTACGCTCGCATCCGCTTGCAGCCTCTGGAGCGTGAGTCTACCATGTCTCACTCGGACTCGTCTCTTGACGGCGATGGAGGTCCTTCTTCTCCACCTCCAGAGAAGCCGGCTTCCTTCGCTAAGACGCTCACTCAGAGCGATGCCAACAATGGGGGAGGATTTTCTGTCCCTCGCTACTGCGCGGAAACCATATTCCCACCTCTTGATTACTCTATTGATCCGCCAGTGCAGACAGTCTTGGCCAAGGACGTGCATGGCGAGCGATGGAAGTTTCGACATATCTATCGAGGCACTCCTCGGAGGCATCTTTTGACCACAGGGTGGAGTACCTTCGTCAATCAGAAGAAGTTGGTGGCTGGAGACGCCATTGTCTTCCTCCGTACTGCAAGTGGAGAGCTCTGTGTGGGAGTTCGACGGTCGATGAGAGGTACAGGTGGGGCTGATTCGTCAACATGGTCCGGTGGATCCTCTACCTCGCACCATCGCCCTAATCGGTGGGAAGTGAAAGGGACAGAGAGCTTCGCTGACTTCTTGGGAGGTGATAGTGGAGCTGGAGTTTCTGTATCGTCGGGTGGGGGGGGAGGTTCTAGGGGTGGTCCTGGTAGCACTAACTCGGGTTCTGGGATCGGGATCCCTGGACCTTCGACCACCAGCAGCTTTGCTCGCAATCGGGCGCGTGTTACAGCCCAGTCGGTACTAGAAGCAGCTTCTTTGGCCGTGCAAGGGCAACCTTTTGAAGTCGTTTACTATCCCAGGGCTAGTACGGCAGAGTTCTGTGTCAAAGCTCAGGCTGTCAAATCTGCCCTGGATCACACGTGGTATCCTGGGATGAGGTTCAAGATGGCTTTCGAAACGGAGGATTCTTCGAGGATCAGCTGGTTCATGGGTACCATTTCTGCGGTGCAGCCCGCCGACCCTCTGTGGCCCAAGTCTCCGTGGCGCGTTCTTCAGGTCTCTGTTCTTTTCCGTGCACAGTGTCAACTTCTTTTCATTATGAGACTCCTAACGGCATGTTGAAGTTTGATCTGATTGCAACGTCCTGATGGTCTTTGTCCCGTCACATTTTGTCAAGAAGATTGGTGGAGCTAACATTTACTACCCTTATTGGACTGGGATAGTGTACTTGGGTAACTGAAGGTGTCTCACGTAGAACGGACGGAAAGACTTTCATGCTTTACTCAGGATAAAACATGGAGCATATAAAAAAGTGACCCCTGAGACAACCCGAGTGTTTAGCATCTGTCGAAGATATCCGGGCGAATTTGTTTTATCACATTCATAGTGATACTATTTCTTCAGCATATCATTGATGCTGATACCTTAGACCTTTC
Organism: Lunularia cruciata; assembly: GCA_948567375.1. Lineage (NCBI taxonomy): Eukaryota > Viridiplantae > Streptophyta > Marchantiopsida > Lunulariales > Lunulariaceae > Lunularia > Lunularia cruciata. Next base: position 8,969,334 of record OX419755.1, on the reverse strand, counting down.
GCGTTCCCTTGGAAAAGTGACTGAGCCAATGCCTTCTGTGGCAATTGGAACTCGTTGGATATCAATGGAGACGACGACAGTCAATTCGGTTACTCTCGACTGAATTGTGTTTATTAGTTCCGGATAACGTTGAACAGTCGTTTGTGTAGGAGTGGCGGATGCCAACATGATGCCATCTCCTTTGAGCTGCATCAGTAATTTTGTCTCAAGTTTAGCGAGGAAGAAAGCAAGGACGTCTCGTTCTTGCTCTTATCTGAATTGCATCATTTACTGGTGGCCAACCTTCATTGGATTGCACTGATGGTTATTTCAGGACAGTGCATACTCAAGTTCGAAACTAAGGACAAGTAACCCGGAACGTGATACGAGAGCTTTGTAGTAAATGTTGTATTTCCACTATTCGGAACCGTTTCCTGTTTGATCTTGTTGGGTCATGGCTTTAGATGGCTTTTGATTCCTTCCAAGGAGACTGAGATAAGGAGTCGAAGATTCTCAATGCTACACGGAGGCGACTGACCAAGTTGTTTGCTGGTGCAGGTGACATGGGACGAGCCCGATTTACTGCAAGGTGTGAGTCGGGTGAGTCCATGGCAGGTGGAGTTGGTGTCAACGCTGCCAATGCAATTGCCTCCCTTCTCACTACCGAAGAAGAAGTTCAGGGCTGCTCAGCCCTCCGAAATGAATATGCAAGGTCAAGGTGTGATGGGAATGCCTATCGCAGCTTTACCTAGTAATGTTTTTGGGCAAATCAACCCCTGGGCGCACGGACTTACCATGGAGGAAGTTTCTGCGGGCATGCAGGGAGCCAGGCATGATCGAGTTTTTGGGCTTGCCTTGCCGGAGAAATTCCGGCCTGGTAAAATCCCAGGTGGGTTTTTCACAGCAGAGGGTTATTATCCAGATCATGCTGGAAGAGGTGGTGGCGGGGAGCCTCACCTTAGTGGATTCCCACCTCAGGATCGTGCGAGCAACCTCTCTTCCCTGATCAACTCTTTGGGAAGCGTTCAACAGAGTGGCGACCATGGATCTTCTGGTGCCTTGCTAGTTCCAGCAGGGACATGGTCTGGAGGCTCTGCAAATAACAAGAGTGCTTCTACCCCATTTGTCCTCTTTGGTCAGGCCATCAACACAGACTCCAACAAGAGTCAACCACAACACTCAGGTGGAAGCTCGTCCGATGGACCTTCTCTTCAACACTTGAAGGAGGAGTCATCAGTCAAGCGGAAGGAATCCCCCTGCAATTCAAACCAGAATGATAATTTAGACAGGGTTCAAAAGTACATGTCGGGGAATATGAGCAATGGGAAACCAACAGATTCTAAAGGGGGCGAGTATCAGAAGTGGGGAACTGGGTTGGACAAGGAAAGAGGTGGAGAGAAGTTGTCATCATCCCCTGGTGAGTCCTTCTCGCACTGTAAAGTTTTCAAACAAAACGATGAGGTTGGACGGACAGTGGACCTTTCCCAATTTTCCTCGTATGAGGAATTGTCTGACCGGCTTGGGGCAATGTTCGGTTTGACCCAGAAGGTTCCTTTGAACGCGATGTGCTATAAGGATGGTGAAAACCACATGCGAAAAGTGGGATGTGAATCATACAGGTAGTTTCTTTGTGCCAAACTTGTAATGTTATCTTACACATTTGTTCTCGGATGGACATTCCTTGATGTGCCGGTCTAGCAGCTAGTCCCCCCGCCTCTGAGCATTCGAGTAGGCCTTCTACTAACTATCTCTTCATTTTGTTCGCGCAGAAACTTTGCGAAGTCCGCAAGGCGCTTGGTGATTCCTGTCGACGTTTCCAGCAATGGCAAGACGCGGTCTCAGTAGTAGGCTAGTAGACATCTGCAATCTGCACAGCGAAATGCTTTCAGATTGTTAGATCTTTTCTCTAAGTAGTCTGTTTTTAGATTGTCCTTGACCGGTTAATGAGCGCTGGCGGGAATTTATTGGTGGTCGTGCACTGATTTTTCATACACGTGCGACGTTACCAACAGAAACCTTTTGGACAGAACTCGGGTGGTCTTCTTATTAGTCGAGCAAATTTATTGAGACTTCAAGTAATTGACCTCGTAGCACCAATGCCGCCTCCCTTTCCAATGTACATAGCTGTGGGAGAAGGGGTTGTATTGGCAGACATTCTTTGTAGTTGAGTATCGATGTCAAGTTTTCGCTTTCAATTTCCTCCCATTTTCTTGTGTAGAAACATGACCAGCTTTTGACAAGGGTCCTCTTACGAGTAGTAGCTGCACAATGCAAAATGCTTGCTTTTTCCCTTTTACATGCAGTAGGGTGAATGACGCCCACCACTCCAAAGGAGTATGCGGCTTCGAATGCTCGACACTCACCAGCCTGCAGGAAGGTGGGGCCTCCTTGGTGAACTCCAAGTGTGGTCTCGACAACGAAAGATAGCCCAGGAAACTTCATCTACTTGGTCCACGGCAATCGTAGATCTGAGATATGAGCAGCATTGTAGAAATGCTGATCTAATAGACGTGCAAGTTGTAAAACTTCCAAACTACGAATCAAGATGGTTGAAAAGAGTGCTTACATTTTTTGCTTTCTCTTTGTTCTTATCCCTTGGCAAGGTTTTCACGAGTTTACGACAGGCTTTCGATATTCTGAGTCGTCTAGCATGAATGCCCCATGCCTGAATGCTTTATCTAGTAAAAGTATCGAAATGTCAAAGTCCACAGCTGTAACCTGGAGTGAAAAATTTTGCGGGCTTTGCTTGGAATTGTGGTAATAATATTTTATTTTGACAAAATCCTTATGCAAAGCATCTACCTTTTAGGGAAGTACTCAACAAAAGCGTGGAAGGGATCTCAAACTCATCGGAAATGTAAACTGTTAGGAAATGAGTTTGAGTATCCCTATTCATACAGTAATGAATGTGATAGTACACTATCTAACACTTCGCGGACAAGCCGAGAAACCTCCGGTGAAAAACAAGTGCAATCATCTCGGTAACTCAATGATACGCAAACAGGTTTCGTCTGTCCTATCATCAGCGAAAAATGAAGTGTTCCCACCTGATAAATTCTCTGCCGCCACAAATAGCTACATGAGTTCCTCATAGTTTCTGTCCTATCATTACAAACTGATGGTAAGTGGAGAACCACGAGGTCCGCACACGCGCATGTACCTTTAACCCAACAGAGGGACGGATTGAAGGTCCCGGCGGGAAGATGCATCTCAGAAAATAGGATGTCGAACACAATTAAGATAAGCAGTAGTTAGTCTGATGTACACAGCGGTGGATGTTGAACACGGACATTATTACAGACCCTCCTAGTATACCGCCACGAGCCACTGAAGGAACTTTCTGAATACTGTACATGGAACATTGAAGTTCCTGCAGAGACTTTGCTCTAGGGTAAAACAAAGTCTTTGTAGGAATGATGAGGTGATGATCTCAACAGGGTCTTCAAACCATCTGTGTGATATATGTTTAGGAAACCTGGATAGTCGATGATTTGGTGTCCACTTCAACTCAAAGAAGAAGCTGGCGGATGAATGATTGTCAATAAGCATCCTCACCACCATCACGCAGTACAGTAGTTATGTCCTCAGCAAAGTCAAACCTCCTGCGCTTGTTCAAAGTTTGAAATCACGGATCCATGTCACAGATGAATTCAACACTCACAACACACATTCTCCGGACGAATGAACCGCGTGGGTGGGTCCGAACGGTGTAAGAGTTCTAATTCAAGCTAGAAAACAACCGAGCTGCGTGAATCAATAAAAGAGCCGAGGAACAATTCGGTTCGTTACTAATTGTTTGGGGTATCCGCCACCAGCGCAAGTATGCAGTTAACGTGCACATCAATTCATGAACCAATCTGATTACACCGCGGAATAATAATTCTGCCCAGAAATGACCTCGATTAGCCTCGCTTTTGTCCTCATCTCCCCTACACCATGAACAGTTGGCTGGCTGCAAGGCATCGCCTGCATGCTGGAAAACCAGAATAAACAATCCCTTTCAAGCTCTTCCAGCCACAGACCAATAATGTGCCCCAGAGTAGCGGCTTTTTCACTGAAAAGATAAGCTTTGTTTCCAACAAACCAGACTGGGTCTTACATCCGAATTGAATGTTTGTGTCCGAAGATATCTGTCCCCATCTCCACTCGAGTGCCCCACTTTACGATCTCCTCCGCTCCTCGCTGTTCCCGTCCTCTCTTCTCCAAGTACGATCGCGCCTCCTTTCCATAGCCCACCCCCCACTCTATGATTCGCCCCCCACTTCTTTACCCCACCCCACCCCACCCCACCCCCACCCGACGCTCCTCTCTTCTCCCCTTCTCTCTCTCATCTCCAAATTCCTACCGACCACGTCTCGTCCTCATCTCATTCTCTCCCCTTCCCGTCAAGCACGTCCTCGTCTGCTCGTCATGACAAGGAACCAATCCTTGCTTAGGCTACTACAGTAGGAACCCAACTCAGTCATCTAAATAAACTAGGCTGCTACTCATTTCTGAGTAGCTGTTTTCTACAGAGCCTTATATGTTATTCCATAACCGTGGAGAAATCACATATTAACCAATCGCATGCAAGGCTTTTCGATTTTTGGATATACGATGAAGAAGGGCATTCTATGCATCTAACTTCCCTTACGCTATATTTATGGTCCTCTGCATAGAATATCTATGATTGTGACGAGTATTGAATGGGGTGTGCATCTTTTGAATCGTTTCTTCAGCTCTTTTAAAGGTATTGTAAACTTCTGACTATGGGATTAATCCTCCATCGTTATTGCTCAAGGTTCTTTTTCACATAGAATATACGCTGCGCATGGGAAACACTAAATCGAAGATATCTAAGTATCTGAACAGTCATAAATCTCTCAGCTGTTGCTTGGACACACAGAAATTTCTGACGAAAGCATCATCATTCTTATCTTTGAAACTAAATAAATAAGAGAGTAGATAGATAGATCGATAGATAGTTTCGAGGCCTGGAGGTAGGGAGAGCGCAGACAGCGTAAGTTGGGGAACACGCAACTGTAACTGCACGGTACTGACTGTACTGTGCGCGCACCTACACTGAACCAAATAGATGGGGCTACTGGTACTAGTACTAGTAGTCCTACTACTGCTACTACTACAGTCCACATTTGAGATGACCTCATCAGCAATGTACATTGATTCCGACGTCATTAGATGCCCACGCGGATCTCACATGATTACAGCCAAGTTTAGAGCCACCTAGCCAGCTACCCGGCTACTCGACCCCTAGCTAAATACTTACTCCTCCTGTCTTGCTGGTTGGGCTGGCTGGCTGGCTGGCTGTCTGTCTGTCTGTCTGTCTGTCTCTGTGTCCGTCCGTCCGTCCGTCATCCGTCCGTCCGTCCACCCGTACCGCGTTCTCATGTCATAATAATATAAATTGATTCGAATCCGTTCCGTTCGGTTGCTTCAGGTCCGGCGCATTCTCGCTTCGTTTCACCTTCCGACAGACAGTTGCTTAAAAGCCTGGACCACCGCAATCTACGTCCTCCCAGAATATTGGGGTCAAGTATAGGGCCGACTCTCCTTAAAACTTAGCTTCTTTAATCGCTATTATTCTAATGGGGATTTATCTAAATGTTCAGAGATCTCCGTACTACCCCACTTGCGGACAACGAAAAATCGTTAGGAAGATAATGCTATTTTCAGAAGATTTTTGCCCCCAGTAGATTTGGTCAGGTAGAATTTAGCACTTAAGTAATAGAAAAAAGGTTATATTCTTCTGGTTTTTAATGGGCAGGTCACAAAACTGGGCCGTCTATAGTCCATACGTAAGGGATCTTGTACCTCTCACCCGTTTATGGATTAGTGACTATCTTATGCTTAATGTGCAGGAGTTATGAATTTCCAACAGTTGTCCAAGTGCATGGACAATTGTTGGATAATGTCCTTCCGTCCTTTATAATGCTTCCGAAGTATTTATAACCAGTTACCACTATTAGGGATAAGAAGGTTGGCAACTTAACAATATTATGCACTAGGTTAATCCGCTTAAGCTCTCGTCTTGTGATCTCATATTCTTGGTCCTTTAAGTCTTCGACTTTAGGCTAGATAAGGTGGAGACCTTATCTAGCCAGCGATTTCTTTGTAGAAATGTAACTAGACAGATATTGATGCATGCTACAATGAACGAGCGAAGAACTTGTATGATTTACATAGCTGACTTCCTCCAATAAAGGACTAACTCGTTTATAGATCCATGAATTAATGTATTTGATATATCAAATAAATATATATTATTTTGAAACCACCTACAACCATCAGTTTCTTCAACTGTTTACCTTGTGAAATTACTCCCGTGCAATTAGAGAGAATCGACCGTCCTCACCAAGCAAGGAACTTAACACAATTAATCATCCGATTCGTAATTTTCCTAATTTGTCATCCCAGTCCTCCTTGTCAGATACTTGTCAGATACTTGTCAGAACTGGATCGTTTATAGTCTAACTGTCGCGGGCGACGAACACGACAACTGACGCTTTTCTCGGACTAGATGTCTGTGCGCCACGTACGAATCGTCCACCGAAAAGCGTTCCGTTAGTTCTTTCTGATGCGTATGAGTAGTTGCTCACTTTTTCTGTAACCCCATTTCGGGGAGTTTATCTCGTACTCAGACAGGCATGCTGCGCACAGCGCAAAATCTCCCTTTCGGCTCATGATTTATTCTCACGTAAATCAGCACCTTATCCGATAATGACTGTCTAAGCGACCACGATTCTGAATTTCTCAATAAGCAGTAAAGTGAGCAGTAAAGGTTGGAGCTATCAATCTTTCCATGGAACAAGAAACGAGAAAGGCGTATGTGAAGAAAAGGCACGAAAGAGAACTGGGCCCTCGAGTGTGTGTGTGGGGTATTCAATTTCGCATGGAGGGGCAAGATGTGGGGATGGATTTGGTCGCAATTTGAGAACGAATGTGGAAGGAATGGTTCGGTGTTGGTGGGTTGATTCTTTGACTGGAGCCATAAACTTTTATCCCATCGGATGGGGAAAGTTAATGGTGGAAGGAACGAGAGCATTTGATTTGATTTCCACTGCGTTATGATTTCGTTCTGGTTAGTGATGGATCGACAACATCTTGCGATAGGAAGAATCAGATCCTGCCTCGCACGGTCGTCTTGTCTGAGAAATCGATAAATCCATGGGCGGCTTACGCACTTGTGGTACTTACTGCCAACTGCTAACGTATCCATCTGTTTCTGTTCAATCAATTATAACAGATATAATTGCATTATCAGTTACATGCAACCGAGCCTTGATCTGATTCAATCGACGACTAGTTTCTACTACAGACATGAAAGAAAATCTAAACAAAGATAGGCGAAATATCCAGAGGTGGAGAGGAGAGAAGAAGGCTTGATCCTGCTGCAGCTGCAGCACGAACGGAGCGGACAGAGAGAGACAGACGTACATCGCCTTCTCTCTTTCTACTCCACTCCCAGAAATCCAGAGTCAGCACGATTTTCCAAACAGTCAAGTCGTACTACAAGAGCTCGCAGGAAGGAGGACCCTTCTCCTCCTCCGACTCTTGTGGCTGGTGGTGGTGGCCATATATTCTGACTACAGTGCTGCTGTACGTAGTTGTTTGTTATTGCGTGTCTTGTAATCTTCGGCAGGAGAATAGCATGGTCGTGAGAAGGAGTCACTGCCTGACCCAGGTCCTGAAGTCAAGGCTCACTTCTCTCTTATTTTCTACTGGTCTTTGTGAGTCGTTTTCGTCCTGGACTTTACCTCCATTCCTTCCTTTCTCTTGCTTCGTTTTCCGTCAGGTGGGAATTCAATGCCTGCCGGTACACGAGACCCTCGTGTTGAGATAAGGCAACTGGGTTTATGGTGAAATCTTCCCCGGGATTCATATGTATGTGGGAATGGAGATTCGGCTACGTGGAGAAACCGTGGCGTTAGGTTCCGGGCTGTTAGAGAAGTGGGGCCTGAACTCGAGTTGGGACATAGAGAGAGAATATGGAGATCCCCGTGAGGAGCTGACTTTGGAGTGCTGAGACCATACCTCGTACCCCGGTGCTCCAGAATTCATTTAGTAATAACAACATCACTTAGTATGATGGATGCAGTAGAGCGATGAGCGGATGATAATAGCCACACTTGTGTCCTATGTTTATTCTCATCAATTTACAGAATGTGGAGAAAGAAGAGGATGAAGACTTCGCTGACGAGATCTGAAAGGCGTCTTATCTTTACTGTACTGTACTGTATTGGTGTTGATGATCCTCTCCTCAGTCCTGAATCCATGGTTTGTTGCCACACGCGGTGCTAAAACCCTTGCAGACTTGGGATGATGGATCAGGGAGATCATGGCTTCTTCTACATCTGCACCTTCGACATCAACCAGTTTTTGATTCTCCCCTGGAGTCTTTGGTACGGGTAGAATCTTAATCGGGGGATTCGACCAGAAGCTCGGGAAGGGTGACAGGCCTAAGGATGGAAGGAAGGAAGGAACAGAAAAAGACAGTCGAGCAGACCATCGGCGCCAGATAAGATTCGGAGGATCTATTGAATAGATAACGAGGTGAAGAAGATATAGCCTGTGCCAAATCTCCACCGAGGTTCAGATACATGTACCTTTGGCGCCTATGCGCACATCCTCCCAACAACATGTTGGAGTAATCATTTGTCTACGGCCACATGATCAGAAGGATGAAAATTTGCCTTCCGTAACGCTCCGGATTCCTGTTCCGCTTCTTCTGTTACTGCAAATCTATGTTCCACGGAAGGAACAAAGGAACGGCCAAGCTCGGACTTCATGCAGGTGCGCACTATTTGACGTGCCGAGGATGCCAGACAGCAACTCGGTCCTGTGGAATGATGGGGACAAATAGTCGTGGAACTTTTCAGCAGTACCACGCACGTTTAAGGAGGGGAGGAATATTGAGTACATGTTCGACTCCAACAGAGATCAGTTATGGAACATATCCTGTGTCGCCATCTACCACCAGACTGGTACTATGCTTCCGTGCTTCATTGACCTCCTCTTGGCCGAATATTTGTCCGTCTTGAATATCAATATCATCACCGAAAAGCTGCAGTGTTGAAGTAACTTGAACCTTGACGCTCAAAGGCGACATACTCAGTTATGGGTGGAAAGACATATGGATTAGAATATTGCCTGTGGACTATATACGAAGTCATGACAACGCGACTCTACCAAGCACTGATTCCGTCGATCGAGCACAAGGTGCTACAATAAATACGACAACTGCTATATATGTTATCAACCAACATCGACGCCAACGACCATGAATGGGGGGTTATGGAAACGAACATTGCTCCACCAACATCCACTGCCCCACCTTGCACAGGGTAGTAGTAGTAGGAGAGTGACGAGAATTCCTCACCTACATGCACCGCTTCCGCCACGCACAGGGTAGTACAAGAAGAACGACAACTTCCTTGCCAACATGTCCAGATTTTAAGACGCACAGCGGCATAGGTGCTCGAGAAGACAACATGATGGAAAAGTCATTGACCTGACTCATTCTAAGATCTTAGAAAGGTCGCAGAACACGAGGGCAGTAAAAGCCTCAGTCGGGGAAAGCGACAATTGTATCAACACAGGTCACGACGTACGCTCTTCACGACAGCATTACATTACAATAGTCTGTTACGGCTCACAAATTGACCTCGCTTCGACAACACACTTCAAACGTTGACCTGCTTATGAGATAAAGGCAAGTTCTTAATTTGGTGCGCAATCAGACCTCTATCACTTACGTTGCTCTGATGCCAATAAGGCGGATAAAGACTAAAATATCTTGGGTTAAGGATTGATTGACGACGATAACAAAGTCAGCAAGCAGTTAATGAGCACTGAAGCAGATGAAAGAACAACGGAAATCAAATCCGCAGTAAATAGCCGATCGGATGCTCAAAACCTTTCTCGAGGTTTGATACGGTCGATAGAATGAATTACTCAAATCACTATACATCAAGATAGAAGAAGTTAATCAGCTTGGTGCCCAAATATGATACGTCTGGTTAACTACTCCTCACATATACCATCTAGCGAACTATGGTACATCATAGTACAACCCGAAAACAAGGTTCAATGTTTTTGATTCCTTATTCATCAACAGAAGATACTTCAACTCTGAGAAACACATGGTACATCCTCTAGGCGGCGGGAATCTTGTTTCAAGTCCTACTATTCATTGGTTAAAAAGTAGGACTATAAAAATATGGCATCTTTGTTTAGGGTTTTCGTCTCCTGGTACCTACTTAGTACACCTCCTTTGAGTTATACCTAAGGACCATACCAGGTAAATGCCTTTCACACAATGGCGTTATTTTACCCACCCTACTTGCCAAGAGTGCTGTAGAGGAAGTCAAGGAAGCCGATACCCTTGAGGAAACCTTTTCCGCTCACGAGTTCGGATATCAGAAGCATGGTGAATCCCATAATAGCAGCACGTCCGTTAACCATCTCGGCATATGGCGTGAAACCAAATCCCAAGGAATTTTCATCCACCACCATCTTGATCTGGAAGGGTCACTACGTGTTAGTGCTAACACTCCGTATCCAAATTCTGATAACCGTACCCTTTGAAGCAATTGTATATCAGGCAACCTCACTAGTAAAGCACACTGAATAAAGCTCAAGTCCCATCCACTCAAGACGGAAAACCACGAAGAACCTAAAGCGATGACGACTGTCCTTAGGACACACCCAATATGTTGAGGAGATGGATTTCTTAAACCACATGGCTGATGTATGGATATGAAGAAACGCAACAGTTGATGTCAGAAGCGATAAACCCCATAAGTACTACTGATACGACGAATGTCCTCAAGACAAAGCTTAGAATAACAAGCTGGAATATTCAATCCAAAAATGGCTAGTGTGTCGAATATGAGGAGAACATACACCTAAATATCTGACTTTCGTATTTCACTAGTACACCATCCCAAATTTCAGCCCTATGGTTTCTTCATTTCGTTCAACCAGCAAAGCCTGTTATCAGGGTTATTATCAAACAATGCCTCGAACACCCTTTCGGATTAGAATCTTTAATTTGACATGAATGCAACAAAAAATGGCTCACTGGAAAGACAAGACGAATTCTCCATCACAGATAGAGCAAAATCATCGAGTCCAGCTCTCCACGAAAAGAAGACATACTTTCCAATACAGGTAGAGCAAGTTATTAAAGTCTGCTCTCTTACCTCATCAACGCTAACGTCAGTTGCAGTCTTGCCCGCTTGTGTCTGACCACCGAACACAATCTCTGCAGATTGCCCCTCGGCCGAACCTGCGGTTGCTCTTCTCGTATTGATGTACACATAATCTGCATCCATTTTCACTGGATATACATCCAATATTCTGGTAGGTCTTGTGAGGAATGCGAGAATAGGGTTTGTGGGATACCAATCCTTAATTTCTCCAGTTTTGAGGTCAAAAGTCGACTCCGTGGAAGGGCAGACAATGCATCCATCCTGCAAATGAACACTAAACTATTAGGGCTCCTCAACTTACCGCTTGCAAATAACACAAGGGTTTCTGAATTTGACCCAGACAACCAAAAATGTATTGTACTTTGACAAGAATGATCAAGCCCTGCCACCATAACCTGAGATGCAACTACAATCTCCAGGTCTCAGGATTTTTCGCACACTGTAAAATCAACTGTAAAACGCACGACATAAGACTCATCCAAAATTTAAACCATCCCAATCCTCAACCAAAGTCTTCACCAAATGCAGATGGAAACAAAAAAAATCCCAACTTACAGGGGTCAATTTGGCGTTGAACATTCCCTCGCTATAAGCCCCTTCAGCAGGGGAAGTATTCTCCAACGCGTAGATACTATCCTTATACCACAGCAGCAGCACATTCTCACCATCCTGGCGAATTAATCTCCGCTCACCTCTGGGCAGAGCCGAGATAGGAATCACAGGAACCCACGAGCCACTCGGCCCTCCAGAAGACCCAGCACTGGTCGTGGTAGAAGCTTCTCCCGCAGCACTACTCTCTACCACCAGAACCGATCTTCTTCTCTCTGTTTTGATGCTCACATTCTTCAAATTCAAAGGGGCAAATCCATAGCTCGAGGTCAGTGTTCGCGCTTCTCCTTCAAGCTTTCCTGCTCTGGGAATCGCAAATCCTGCAGCTGAACACGTCGTTAGAGCTGCTGCTGAAGCTGCCATAGCTGCTTCGTCTGCTTCTTCAGTCTTCGAATTTCGGTCTCAGAAATTCGGTCTCCTGTATGGGTTTCAGATGCCCCACTTCAGTGGCAGCGACCACTCTTCCGACTGTGTAGACCCCCGCCTGCCACATCATCGGTTACCCCCTAACCCGGGTTACATGGATCCTTAACTTTAACCGATCCCTGCTGCGAATGGCCGGGATCCTGTGCATAAACCTGTACTTGCACGGGCCCCGAACACCCTACCGCCTGTTTAGCCGGTGGACCCAGAAAGCGGTTGATCGGGATGAAAGCGTTACGTGACCCCGTTCCCAAAGTTATCAGTTGATGTCTGACCCGGGTTGCATGGAGGTTCTCCTTGAACAGACCCCTGCGGTGAATGGCGGGGATCTTGTGCGTTACCTTGAGCTTGAACGGACCCCGAACCCTTTATTGCCTGTTTCGCCGGTAGACGCCGACGAACAGATAAACGGGATGATAGTTTAATTGACTCCGACCTGCCACATCATTGGTTGATTTCTGATCCGGTTTCATTCCTACTTTACATCCATGAACCTGCGGTGATAGTGGGGATCCCAGGTATGAAAGTGAACTTGACCGGACCCCGCACTGCCTATTGCCTGTTCAGCAGGTGGACATGCAATTGTTGTAACCATGTTGATTCTTACCCCCAGTTTCTATTGATATGCGCCATGCTAAGGTGCCTTAAATGATTAACATTTTCGACTTATTTGTATAAATATATTTTATAATGACGGTCACGATCATCCTTTATCTGTAACCCAATTTCTTAATTACATTATTTCGACTTATTATTTAATTAGTGTTCCCGGAAGAGCTTCCTACATGATATGGCAAATAACGTTTAGACGTGGAATCTTTTTTCACAAGTTTGTCTACTTGTAAATTGCAACTGAGGTCAGAGTCTCGTATACATGATTTTCATCACCTTAAATTTGTTTGATGGGGGATGTGGAATTTTCTGTTAAAGTTGTTATACTTTGTCATTAGTTAAATAGCTAGGATAATTATATTAATTTTTTCTATTTTCATCTAAACCTGCTTATTTCTTGGTCAATTTTAAATTTTTTTAATATGAGAAAGGTTGAAATTCAATTAATGATTATTACTTAGATATGAATATGTACCCAAATGAATGCATAGCTCGTACGGCTTTGACTGGCTAACAGCCAAAATTTTGGGACATATATATATTTCTAATATGAGAGTATTTCACAAAATGTTATGTCTTATATTTTCTAAATAAAATATTAATTTATAATTCAAAATGAGATTAGATCAGTATTCTGAATAAAAGATATAAAATTGAAGTTAAATAATTCTGTTGTTTTTCCAAATAATATAACGATCATATATTTTACACTACTTTCTTTTTAGAATTTACTGAAGAGATTGAATCCAAGAGTTTGGATACATGTTAATCATGATATTATATATATTATACGATGAATTTACGTATTCTTTAACAGATTCTTGCAAAATTTTAGATCTCTTATTGTATCTTGCTGTATTTATAAATAGAGCATTGATAACACCATATGTCACAATGTGATGGGAAGTAAATTACACTTTGATAAGTATATTGATCAAATTTGAGTAGTTTAATAAAAATATTAATTTATATACATTAACTCAAATACTTTCTCCATTATTATTCAGTACCAAATTCAATGTATCCTTTTATATGTTTTAATTGTATAAAGTGACCCTCCTAAATCATGCATGAGTAATGTACTTGAGAATTCAAGCTAAAATCATGCTATACCATTGAAGATAGGATTTAGATAATGGCGAGTATCCAGAAAATAGATTTGCGAAAAACATATTGGTTGTTGAAGCATATCATCCAATGAAAACTATTTATGGATATGGTAATAATAAATTCATTGGTAATGTGAATTAAAGCATTTTGACTCGCATAAGCCACCTTTTCTACAACAATGAGGTTTTGTCTAGGTTTGGTCCACCCGTTTGCATCTTCCTTACTTACTTGTGAGTGTGGTTCTACATTGAATGCAACAACAGTCCATATTACACAATGCACAGTTGGAGGATAGAGTATAGGTACCCATGATGCCATCAGGATATAGTGTTTGCTATGGTACAAGAAAATGGATACCTTGCTTGGAAGGAGCGTTTGTATTCTTTGCAGATGACACATGTCAGAGTAGACTTATACTGGTCCGAGATGGTCAGGTGACAGTGACGGATGTTATGGTTAAAGACCTTATGCATGATGTAGTTTTGGATGGAATGATTACTCATCCTCTTGGATGAGTGGCGAGTGGAGCAACATGACGCAAGGTCTACAAGTATATGTATACAACGAAGTCACCTCTTTGTTCTTCTAGCTTTGGAGTTATATGGAGTGACGATCAAGACGTTAGGCACATTCGTCAACAAAGTCACCTTTTTGTTCTTCTAGCTTTGGAGTTATATGGAGTGACGAACAAGACGTTAGGCACATTTGTCAAGGAGTGCATGAGAACTTACCATATTACATGTCAAGGGTACCACTCTCACTCTCATGCTTTGTAGCATACTTTAGATAGTGTGTGTCTATTGCTCTATAGAGAGCTTTGGTTGGTGCAATCCATAGGAGAGCAAGCACACCAAGCGATGCTTCTTCAAATGCTCCCGTATTTTGTAGGCATTCCGAGTTGCATAGCTCAAATATCTTAGGTGCAATAGGGCAGATTTCTCATATCAATACTATTGAGACCTAGCCCCATCTTACCCCTTTTGTCTCTCCATTGTATGGTTGGATGGGATCTTCCCATCTGTCATGTGTTCTATGTGCTCACCTTTTTCCAACTAATAACAAATATGCAATACTATCGAATGTTAACATTGCTAACCAAATTGACAATAACTTCCTATAAAGTTCACCCAGCCCATAAGACCTAGGAAATAATAGGTAATGAATTTTGAGCTGCATGTTTATATTTTGATAATATGCAAGAATAAATTATGTATAAGATATTAGGAAAGAATTGTGTGATTAGATTTGATTAATGATTAATGATTTTTCAATTATCAAATATTTCACTAGAAATTGATCTCATGATTGGAATCCTTATCAATACTGCTTTGAAGAAGAACTGCTTCAGAATTTAACCTTCAGATTTATAATAAAACTCCTACAAGAATTTTGAACAAAGTTAGAGACAAATAATTATAAAATTTATTATGAAGGTAATAAAATACTTTTCAAGATATTCAGACAGACAGGATAAATATATAAGTCTCATAAAAAATGTGGCTCATGAGATGACTAAGAGTTTATTCATTGGTTCAACATATGGATCCCAATTAAAAAATATAAAAAAATTCTCACTCATTTAAGAAAATAAAGAAGAAGAAAATGTTAAAATTATGTATGCCAAAGTTTCTCTTCTATTATCCATAGTAGAAACATGGAAGAGAGTTTTATTTCGTAAAAAGAAATTATCCATACAACTTATATATCATAACTGAATCACAATAATAATAGCAAATACGCAAGGAATACAAAACTTAACATACTTTAAGAATACCATTAAAAAAATGGACTTTCAACTACATCAGAAAGAGCACACATGCTTTCCATTGCCTCCCAAAATAGCAACAGTCCAAACACTCAATTCATTCTGTAAGGTACGTCTCGAACATCTAGCTATGGACTTCGACTATAACTTTATATATGCTACATCAAAGACAGTAAGATGTGTTGCCTAATGTCCAATAAGATTTTTTAAGATTCGTACTTAAAATCCAGCTTCAAAGTAACTACAGTAGTTGAAGCTTTTAAGTTTCCCCAAGGG
Source organism: Lunularia cruciata (assembly GCA_948567375.1). NCBI lineage: Eukaryota > Viridiplantae > Streptophyta > Marchantiopsida > Lunulariales > Lunulariaceae > Lunularia > Lunularia cruciata. The sequence continues at coordinate 8,953,350 of OX419755.1, read as the reverse complement.
AGCCAAATGTATCATCGTCGTGTGCTTTAAAGCACCTGCATATAAATGTTCTCATCTTACAATGATAAGGATGTTTTAATTGGGAGGAGTGAAGAAAAAGATTCGAATCAACAGGGGGTTACATCATGCCAGCCTTGAATATTTTGACATGGTTGTCAATACGTAGCCAAAATTCTAAACACAACAAAACGTGATTTTATTTAGGAAGAAGTAGAGCTCGGTTAAGATGTAGTGAAGCTATTTCTTGTATCTAATCTTCATACTGATGAATATCACGATATTCTTACCTCAAAAAAGTATATTCTTCTAAAGAAAGTGAATTATTGTTGTTACTTGAATGTAAAAACATATATGCTCGTCGCTCCACACATTAGTATTGTTGATGGAAAAAGACATGAAACGATTAAAGGTTATCACGACTGGTAATTTTATCGACAAAGGTAAGCAGCCAATATTGTAGTTGAAATGAAGAAGGAAAGGAAAAAGAGGTTAGAGTAAGGTATCATAAGAACATCAGATAGTAAATCAGGCAACTGATCTTGATCACCGGATACTGAAATACTAATTTTCTCTGAAAAATGACTTATCAAATACACTCTCAAATATGAATTTCAAATTCTTAACTTTTTATTGTGAAGTTCATGTCCATCAACAGCTCAAAAAGATCTTATAGAGATCGAGTCAAATTTGCTTAGTTTATATCATAAGATGGGCTCATTTTCATTCGGAATAAGGTCTAACTATTCTAAAAACAGATAATCATATCGAAAACTGCTCATTTGACTGAATAGAGTATGCAATATTTCAAAGAGAAGTTACTCAGGAAAAAAGACTAAATATGTACGTAATTATAGATAAAAAAATAAATTAACGATCCTTATTACTCTATAGAAGATCAAGAAAGTATAGATTCCAATCTAACTTCGATGAATTTTCGGTGGTGAAGGCAGAAAACATTAATCTGAACGAACACATTTTACTACGTAAACAACTTTACGGCTTCTTTAGAAGATTAACTGTGTGGAATTCTACACAAGATTAAGCAAATACAGATTCCATCTTCACATAGTAAGACATGGTGGATAGTGAAGCGAGAAAGGATCAATTTGCAAAGACAAACCACCTAAAATATAAGCATAGATGGACTACAGTTCATTATTCCACAGAAGATCAAGAAAATATAGTTTCCAATCTAACTTGGGAAATGGATGAGAATGTGATCCATTAATCGATGCTCTAAAGAAGCTTAAAAGAGTATTGGCTCAAATCTAACCTTGGTGATGGATGAAGATGTGATCTTTATAGTTAGTACTCTAGAGAAGATCAAGAGAAGACAGAATCCCATCTAACTAGGGTGATGGATGATTGAATATGTGGTACTTATGGTCAGTTATCCAGGGTGATGAAGTAAAGAAACTACAGTTTCCATCTTAACCTTAGTTGGACGAACACAGCAAGAAAAGAAAGACACGGCATAGTAAAGTACTGCAGTGGGCTCAAGAATATGAGAGTGTAGAGCGGACACAGTTGCCAGTTAGAATGATGCAATGATATCCAATGACAACAATGGCAGGAGAAGCGCATCTCTTCCAAGGTTCCGGAGATTAAACATTCTGGTTGAAGTGAAGCATGCGAAGGAGGTCAGACATGACACTGTCAGTTAGTGTTCGACAACAAGTGGGTACAGATCTGAAGGCAAAAGACTAGACAGTACTGTGCTATCTTATCTCTTTGCTTCGTGGAACAACTCGGGCTTGTTGTCAAGTGGCTGGACGGATAAGGCTGGCTTCTTCTCTTTGGATGATAGTGGAATGACGCCTGAAATCCAACTGTCACAATAATGTCTCAAGCCTGTCTTCTGGAAACTCTTCAGTAGTCAGCCAAGAACCAAATCTTCGACAGCTCCGCTTGTTTATCTGCGCCTTGTTTCGGTTGTTCAACTTGGGCCAAGCTCAGTAGGTTAGTGCTCGGCATAGTTCAACAGGCGGGGATCGATGTTCGGTTCGGCGGTTTGGATGAGAGGGGAAGGATATGGAGTACCTACGTGAGAGTTCATCCTTCAGGAGTTGTTGTCTTCAACGCGGTTGGGGTGCGTGAAGGCAGATACAAAATTGGGAGGGAAAGAATTTTGCTGGGCCCTCAAAAGCTTTCCACTGACAACTCGGTTAATTGGATTGACTGGTCCGGATGCGCCATCTTGTGTATCCTTGCCAGGAATTGGGCTCGGGTGTTGGAGATAACATACTCTCTCTGGGTCGATCTGCTGGCAAAGTCAAGGCATCAGCACGAATGAGAAAGCACACTAGGATTGAGAAAGGAGACAGACACGCTTACAGAGAAACAAGACAACAGCTTTATTGAAATTGGATGTGTGAAGAATATCGACGTAAACATATAGTCCCGACAATTCTCTCAGAAGAGAAAAACAGTCATTGTTCTGCTGCAGTGTCAGTGAGGCCCCATAGTGCATATCCATTGGTGGATAGGTTCCTGTCCCTATAAGTAGCAAAAAAGGAACCACTAGATAGTAAGGCCCTCCGCCTCCCCTCTTCTGTTCCCGTTTCCATAGTTTTCTTGACTAGTATGTACAAAACTTGTGTGGTACAGACAGGAAGGACCCCAAACCAGGTGCTTGAGTCGCCCTTTGTTGTGTGGGGGGAGAAAGACAGATATATGGAGCAGTGTGCAATTACAGCAACTGAATGCCTCTGAACGACTGGTTTGTTGATTGCATGGTTAGATGATCATTCAGTTCAAACTGTGACATTACTTATGAGCCTCATCACAGTGTCCCTATCAGGTAAAGCTGGGATGGCCCCCCTCTCAGTCGTTGCGATGGCACCACATGCATTCGCGAACTTCAGAGCCTCCCTCAATTTTGCTTCATCCTGAAAAACAAGTTCAAAGTTGGATCTATTACAACCTGCTTGGATCCATGAAGTTATAAGACGAAGAGAGACCGGATTACCATCAGAAGGCTAAACACCGCTACTTTACCTCTACGACCTTAACTTCGACGGGAATCAGATTGGACTGTAATACCAATTTAGCTTCACCTATCAATTCATGGCTGATTACAGTGACACTGTCTTGCAGTACTAAAGGAAATTTTAAGAGAGTAAACAAACCTCGTAGAGGTTAAGGTCCCGAACAATAGCCGTTAGCAACCCTCCTACAAAAGCGTCACCAGCACCGGTTGTGTCGACCGGAGTTACTGAAAGACCATCAACTCTGCCGGAATGTTTCTGCAAAATAGAACAATTCGTCACCTTCAGATGAGATCTCATATCAGCATAGACAAGTGGGTCAAATGACTCTAAACGCACCACGTTGTCAAGAAGACGCATACTTGACCCTCTTTGGACAATTTCAAAGTTATGAGAAAAAACTTACTTTGGTGTAATAGCGGCACCCGTCAGCTCCTTCAGTGACCAACAGGAGCTTTAGATTTGGGTGCCACAAGGACATCGCCGCTTCATCACTGTAAGGATCTCCTCCTTCAGTTAGGAAGGTAATTTCCTCCTCACTAATCTACATGATCAATAAAAACTTCTCCGTTACTTGACAAACTCAAATATCATAAAATGACTCTTAAGGACTTGCAGCATATGACAACAGGTATGGTTCTACAAGAAAGCGAGAGGAGAACAAAAGCTGCTAATCTCGAGACGAGCAAACACTATACGAGTAGATAGTGTCATCCTGTGACAGATTAAGGATGAGAAGTAATGCAATTCAACGAAAGGAGAAAGAATTCACGAGCGAAGAGGGAGTTACACACCTTAATAATGTCAGCCTCATCCCAAATGCTCTTGATACCCTCCCGGGCGGCTTCAGCTGAAGGCCACAGAGGCAGTCTCAAGTTGGGATCGTAGGAGAGCAGAACACCAGCGTTCCTTGCGATCTCCATTGCCTTCAAGTGTGCCGATCGGCAAGGTTCAGCAATCAGACTGATGGATCCGTAGTGCAAAATGGTCGCCTGCAGGATGCACACGGAAGACGGAAGAGTACAGTGAGTACACACGTCGAGTGTAGAATACCCATCACAAGGCCCCCATAAACATGAATGTACTATACTGACGTAAGTAACCTTCGAAAGGACTCAACTCACCAGCCATGTTAGGCATTTCAAGTCAATTCACACTCTTAACCTCGAGATGCCTTTAGTAAGCAAAAATGACATCAAACGTACGAACATCTATAAACAACATTCAATCAACTGAAAGCGATATTCCAGTACGTTTATATATGTTTCATAGCATGAAATTCAATGTGCTCCGGGGAATACCTGCTGGATGAGCTCGACATCGAGTTCAGGAATGTCCAAGAGCATGTCTGCACTTGGGTTGCGGTAGAACATGAATTCACGCTCCCCATCCTCCCTAAGAGTCACAAAAGCCAAAGCTGTTCTTGCACCAGGGTCAAAACGCACTCCTCTGCTCTCTACCCGATTCTCTTTAAGAATATCTACAAGCATGTACCCGAATTCGTCGTCTCCGACCTGCATAAATTCGCACATTAGGTGGGTCTGCCATTGAGTTCAACCTGCGTCGACGGGCTTTTACCACTGAAGGTTGATTTCCAAATGTAGGTCCTTGAATTTCTGGTATCATCCAGGGCTACTTGCAACTCTCGTCGATCTGGACTAGAATTGACAAGTCATCGACTGTCGGAAACAGAACTGGGTTTCAAGGCATGTATGTCCAAGAAAGGTATTAGGCACTTTACTTCAGGCAGAGCTCCAAGACGGGCCACGACAATTTTGCGAGCATCCCATAAAAAGGGGATTTAAATTTATAATAGTCCAAAACCTCTTGGTGCCATTAGTGTCGAGCAACCCTGGTGGTAGCATTCAGCCAATGACTGAAAGACACGAGAAGGGTGAAAAGTAGACTTCAGGAGGATCCTGACAATAGAGATCTAAAAGCGTAACGATCTATCCAGAGCTCGACGATAGAAGCAGATAATCACACTTGGCAAAGGGGAAAGCGAGGTCGAACAGACAGGACACTTGTATGACAAGCATCCGCCCTAAGGAACTTGGAGTAGTGACACGCGAGCTCAGACAAGATTTCCAACAAACTTTGAAGATCTTCCTCCACATGAAGAACGGGAAGGCACACCCAGATAGACAGGTCACTTGTATGACCAGCATTCAACCTAGGGACCTTGGGTTGGTGACCTGCAGCTCAACTCGAAATTGAGCTTTTCCTCTACATACATCACTAGTTGATGAACCCTATCCCACAAGCCACTTGTAAGACCTGCATTCAAGCTAAGGGACCTTGTGTGGATTAGTTTACGAACTCAGCCAAGATCGATGATAAATTTTGGAGATTTCGACAAATCAGAAGATAACGAAAACGAGAAAAGAATTAGGTTTTCACCTTCCCCATGAAGGCAGAGTTACCGCCAAGACGAGCAATTCCGACTGCCACATTGGCAGGTGCACCTCCTGGAGCCTTCTTGAAGGCAGGTGCGTCGGCCAAAGATAACCCGCCCACAGTAGGAACGAAATCAATCAGCATCTCACCGAAGCAAACAACCATTTCAGAGGGCTTAGACTGCGTAGTACGCCCGTTGCTGTTGTCTGCCGCCGAGCACTTCACACTCCCTGTGCCGGCAACATGAAATAGTGAGAGCCGATAAAGAAAATTTGTCATTACAATTAGCGCGGGGGCATTCCACTCCACATTATAAGATAAACCACAAATCCAAACATCAACGAAACTCCGAAGTTGCGAAGTCGATTTCCAAGCCATGAGTAAGTCCAACACAACCGCAATTGACCTTCTGATACACTACAAGTAAGTACTGGTGAAGGTGAGAACCCATGATAAGAGATTCAGATCAGCTCTTGGACACTCTGAGATCATTAGACCACAAGAATCCTACAGGCAGGTACAAACAACCCTATGCGCTTACCACACTTGATACACCGCTGGTACTTGGGTCCTGACATCAGTGCCGTTGTGAGAACCACTGCCTTTGAGGAAACCAAAGACGAATTTCTTCTTCACACTGGTGGATAGCTAAACCACTATGAACTAATGCATCTCTAGCAGAGTGCGTTGAGGAGTCGTGTATCTTCAAGCTACAGACCCATTCCCAATGTGGGTCAAACACGTAAGAGCCCACCTCACTCAACCCTGACAGCCAAGCTTCATGTTTATACTCAACTCTGACTGCCAAGAGAACTAGTCAGCAAACCAGCTCCTATGCTGATTCAGGGTGACGAGGAAGTTTAGGCATTCAGACGAGATGAGGTGGTAGCACACGCAAATCTACGATACGGAAATACCCTGCGAACGACAGAGCCCCCCAGGTTGTTAATCTGGGGTCCTAGAGACCGCCACAATCAGAACGTTTCGGATATGTCCCACATCTCTGGAGGGTTGCAAGCTTTCGGGATCTCGAACTCTAAGTGAACAGAAACAACCAACCCACCTGAGAGACCATCACTAGCAAAATTTCTTTCTTATGAGACATGTTCATTCTCTTCTGATCCCTACACATCCCTTTTCGATCCATCAACCTGTGTATGTGAGTTCCTCGGATCTACGCTACTTGTGCAAATTTCACAGCCTTCTTTCACTACAAACCGGCTCCCTCACTCTCCTATTTGCCTTCTCTTCACCTGTCGCTTTCCCATATTTCCACCGCTTCTGATCTGCCGCAGCCTCATTTGATCAGCAAGACCCGCTTCTGCGGGTCTTGCTGATCAAATTGGACTCCCCGACGGAACATTCTGAGAAACAGAGACCCAACCCCAGATCTGCTGCGCGACCCGCTTACTTACATGTGGAGCCGAGAGCGATCTTTACTTGCAATTTCACACCTAGTACCTATCCGAACGGAGAGACTCATGAAATTGGTTGCTAGACAGAAACATCAGACTTGTTGTCAGACATATAGATCATGCTCTAGAGTGCAGACACATTTTGATTGAGAGCAGAAATGCAAGCACGCGATATGAGAGAAGCGAGGAGGGAGGAAGAGGAGGGGTGGGGGAGTTTCACACCTGGATGTTGGGCATCGTAGGCAGGCCATTTGAGGAATGCGAAGACAATGCTGCAACCCTTTATGGCATGACCAACCAGTAATACAGCGAAAATTTTGAGAAGCGACCAAAGATGATGACAAAGCGAGATGAAATCAGGATGACCAGGAATCGAGTAAAGATGACGACAAACGTATTGAAGATGATGCTGAGCACGCGAGTGAAGTTCAAGCTGATAAGGAAGATGCGAGTTTCTGGGATCATTAAGATGCAAGTTTTCGGGATGATGAAGAAGCGAGTTTCTGGGATCATTTAGATGCGAGTTTTTGACATGATCAAAAGAGAAGAATGCTGCATTTCTGGGATGAAGAAGCGAGGAAAATTGCAATTTTTGCTTGAAGCTCCCTTCAGATGATGAGAGAACGGATGGTGACTGATTTTGAGACAAACAAGCTGACTGGTGGGGCTTGTGCTTGCATCTACGTGAGGGAAGGAGTTGAGCCACGCTGCAGGATTGGTTCGCGAGGGAGGTGGTAGAAGAGCTGCCTGCCAAATCCGTCACTGGAGGTCTTGCCATCAGTGTGATACTGGTGATGCGCGCCGCAGCCATCTTTCTACACTTGGTTAGACCCCTCAATCACTCCCACAGAAACCTCCTCCGGCTTTCCCAAATGGCAGATCCAAGTCGACAAATATATCCCTCGACCACCAGGACGAAGAAGAAAGCCAAAATCCCCCTTCCAGATGCAGAGAGAAGAAGAGCTTCACAAATGCCTCAATTCTGCACCCAGTTTCCCGAAAGATAGTCAGCACGTCGTCGTACGGTCCACTAGAATCCAAAAACTACGATAAATATATATATAAGTGCAGCCCCTCCAAACTCCCTCACTCCTTCGATGAGATGGACAGATAGATGTGATTCTTCTTCTTCCGCTTCTACCTCATCCCCCAACTACACTCTCCACAAATACTCTGTACTCCTCTCTCCTCTCCTCGTCCTCCACAGAATCTAACTCCCTCCAACAACCCTCCCCGCTATTCCCCAACCCTAATCATCACATCCCCCAACATCAATCTGTCGCTGAACAGCAAGCTTCCCCAGGTTCCTTCCGTCACCTGCTCGCTCACATTCGTGCTCCACTATACGCCCACCCCCCGCTGTAATTGCACCCCAATTAAAATTACTCGATCAATCACCATCATAAGCTAACTAGACGAAACCCAACTCCATCACTTTAGAGCTCTCCTGTCTATTATTTTGGCCATGCCAGGTTGTGTATTGCACTCCTTGGCAGATGATACACACATCGTAGGCTCGGTAGATCAGATTAGGCAGACCTTTGACTACTTGACTACCGAGCTATATCTAGTAGGCTTGAGAGTCAATGTGTCAAAGTGTAGGGCATGGTCTCCTTTAGGTATCTCTCTCCACCTTGAGTTTCCAGAGGGGTGTATCACATGCACAGATGGACTTCGTGTTCTTGGAGTGCCAGTAGGATCGGAGGATTTTGTCACACGCTTCTTGGACGTTACCCTTGCAGAGGATGTTCTCCATGTGGATGACCTTCCATTACTAGGAGATCTGCAGGTGGCATTTGGTATACTCTCTTCCAGTATTGCTCGTCGACCATCCTACCTCATCCGTACAGTTCCCCCCTCACCGTCCTTCCTATCACATCTGAGAGCATTTGATAAGAGGATTATGGGAGTCTTTGGTGATATTATTGGACCATGGACTTTTGAGTGTATGACAGGGGATTTGGCACGTAGACAGACGGCTCTACCGATCTCATGTGGTGGGGTTGGCTTGCTTTCTATGGAGGAGATGGCACCTATAGGGGATTTGGCACGTAGACAGACGGCTCTACTGATCTCATGTGGTGGGGTTGGCTTGCTTTCTATGGAGGAGATGGCACCTATAGGGGATTTGGCACGTAGACAGACGGCTCTACCGATCTCATGTGGTGGGGTTGGCTTGCTTTCTATGGAGGAGATGGCACCTATAGCGTTTTTGGGTAGTTGGGCTCTCTCGGCACCCCTACTTGCCTCTCGTTTTGTGGTTGCTGATAGGCCGGTTTTGGAGACTTATGTGACAGAGGTGGAGGGAGGACCCTTTTCTCTCCAGGTGTTATTGCGGCAGATGAGAGATAGTCTATCCCCACGAGCACGAGAGGATTTTCCATTGTTTGCTTCACTATCGTCAGATTGGACTAGAGGTTTACAGTCTTCCTTGATGGAGAGACAGTGTGAGCATACGCTACATTCTCTCTTAATTGACTCGTCCATTCCTCAAGCTACTAGAGCACGTCTACGCTCTTGCTCCGGCAAGGGTGCAGGCTCGTGGATCCTAGCTCGACCATGCATTAGGGCTTTCCGACTCGCACCGGCTACTTTTTCTACAGCGATGAGGTTTCGCCTAGGTTTGGTCCACCCATCTGCATCTTCACTACTCACTTGTGAGTGTGGTTCCACACTAGATGCAGCGGCGGTCCACATGACACGGTGTCCTTTTGGAGGACAGAGGATAGCTACACATGATGCCATTAGAGACATAGTGTTTGCTATGGCACGAGAGAGTGGATACTTAGCTTGGAGGGAGCATTCGTATGCGTTGCAGACGACACATGTCAGGGCAGACTTATACTTGGTCCGAGATGATCAGGTGACAGTAGCGGATGTCGTGGTCATGGACCCTACGCGGGATACAGTTTCGGAGGGAGTGATTACCCATCCCCCTGGATGGGCGGCGAGTGCAGCAGCAGGTCGCAAGGTCTCCAAGTATAGGGGCATGCAGCGAGGTCACCTCTTTGTTCCTCTAGCCTTGGAGTTATATGGAGCAATGGACACGACATTTGACACATTTGTCAGGGAGTGCACGAGAGCTTATCATGTTAGGCGTCAAGGGGTGCCACTCTCACTCTCATACTTTGTAGCTTAATTTAGACAGTGTGTGTCCATTGCTCTACAGAGTGCAGTGGCTGGTGCACTCCATAGGAGAGCAATCACATTAGGTGATGTTTCTTTGGATGCTCCAGTTGTGTGTAGACCGTACGACTTGCATAGCTCGGATATCTTAGGTGCGGTAGGGCAGATTTCTCATACAGACTCTATTGGGGCTTAGCCCCATGTTACCTTTTTTTGTCTCTCCCTTGTACGGCTTGATGGGGTCTTCCCATCCTTCATTTTTCCTACGCGGTCGCCTTGTCCTCCATCCACATATCCACCAGAAAAGATCATCGATCGGACAAATCTACCTCCATCCATCAAAGCAAAAAAGACTCGATTAGTTTGTCCGGTACCTAAACACAACCTCACCTTCTGCCGCTGCTGCTTTGTTTCTCTCCGTCGTCAGGCCTGATCTACCGAGACAATAGAAAAGGAAGACATTACATTAGCGCGACAGAAATAGCAGTAGAAGCCTCCAGCAGCAGTCCAGAGATGCCGTGGACGAAGACGACAGGCCCTATGCTGAGACGAAGAGACCAACAACTATCACTACTATTGCAACAGTCTTCCCCGTCCCACAACTGTCCTACTACTGCTTCTGCTTCCAAAGCTGCTGCTGCTAATACTGCCTCAGTGTAAAGCACATCTAAATATGTGTATGCAATTTCTTTAATTGTTCTAATGGGAAATCAGATCCGAGACCCCTCCCTTTCTTTCTCTCTGCCATGTCTTGGCATCGTGGCACCGAAGAGAGGGAACATTGCTGGCATCCGCAACATCCATGCCCCTCGTTGGTGCAGAAGTGCAGAGTACTGCTTGTAATTAATTGGGCTGTAATTGAGCTGATGATATTCCGTTTCACTTGCATGCACTGTATCCCGTTTGGTACAATGTGTACTTTACTGTACAACGCTCTTAATCTTGGTCCATTATCTGGATAATGTACTTTAGCTTACTTGATTAGATCCATTAGGCTTCTTGGAATCGGAGAGGAGACGAGAGTTTGTTTTGTGGATGATGTACTTTTGCTTCCCATCCTTCTTGTGTTCTATGAAGTCTGCTTCGTCTCTCCTTTTGCTTAATTACGCTAATTGTCCATTAGGCTTCTTCTTCAGCTCCTGCACACTTCATCGTTTTCGGTGATGTACTTTTGCTTTAATTCCGCTAATTGTCCATTAGGCTTCTTCTTCAGCTCGTGCACACTTCATGGTTTGGGTGATGTGCTTTTGCTTAATCATCCTCCACTCTTTGGCATTTGAGATGAAAGGCGACCGCGTAGGAAAAACGAAGGATGGGAAGACCCCATCAAACCGTACAAGGGAGAGGAAAAAAAGAAAAAAAAGTAACATAGGGCTTTGAAAAAGGGTTTAATGTATTTTGGAACCCTAAACCTTTGGCATTTTGGAACTCGCCTCATGGGTTTCTCGGCCAGCTTTTGAAGTTTTACTTGTTTTACTAAGTTGTTAAAATTATGGGGTAAAGCTTAGAGGTGTTATATTTCATTTGTATGAGCATGTTTTTTAAAGTAAAAAATTGTCTTTTTTGGTGTATAACCATCATTTCTCCCTCTTCATCGTCTGCATTACTGGTGCATGAGACTGCTTCTAACATTTAGAAAACAGGAAAAATTTGGATTTAAATAACAAGAAAACTTGCTCTTTTCCGATATATATATATGAATGCAACAGAGTCCAAGAATCTGGCCAATCCATAAATGCTTCCACTTACAAGAGTACCATGATCCTAGATGATTGAAAAAATTAATCTATAAATGACCCTGACTGCAGTGATGAATATGATTAGAAGCGCAACAATCTCTGAGTTACGCCGTGACTCTGCCCATTGCTGTCTCTAACCAAATCCTTGTATTAAACCCAAGGAAATAACCTCATGGGAATCAAAAATAAATCATCAAATTGTCCTATATCCAAGGAAGTAATTTCGATTTAAAAGCCCCCTCCTTCTTTCCCCTCCAGGCTTTGTCTCCCGACACATCTCGGTTCGAGTAAACGGAGCCCGAGAAAGGACAGCGAATACTTCGCCCGAAAACGGAGGCATTGTTTCCGGGCCGTGGAAGTACAGATACTCTGACGGTGGGGCCCAGTGACATGAGAAATACGTGCACTAGGCTCGGAAGTGACATGTGGGACCCTGGGGATATATGACATAAAATAAACCATTAAATATAAGAAAAGGAAGGCAACCGCGTAGAGAAAACGAAGGATGGGAAGACCCCATCAAACCTCACAAAGAAGAAACAAAAAAGATAACATGGAAAGCAACCGCGTAGAGAAAACGAAGGATGGGAAGACCCTATCAAACCGCACAAAGAAGAAACAATAAAAGATAAAAGGGGGTTAAGTCTCAATGAGTTCATTCGAGAAATCTGCATTATCGTATCTAAAATATCCTAGTTATGTAAATTAAATTATACGGTGTAGACGGTATAATTTACCAAAAACATAAAAATATATCAAAAAAACATAAAAAAAATTATAATGTGATGACTCTTCTATGGATTGCACCAACCACTGCACTCTATAGAATCATTAAATATTAATTTGGGTGTTCGAGTTGATTACTGTTGAATTCCCACTGTTCCTTGTCACAAGGAGTTTGGTTTTGTCCTTCCTTCTCCAGGTCGCATCATCTCACACTAGTCTAATCTTAGAGGACTATCGTATTGGAATTTGTCTTGGAGAATGAAATGGTGTTTTCACTTATTGGGTAAGAGTTTCACTTACTGGGTAGGGTTTAGAGTGATCATTATACATTGAGAGTGATGGGTTGGGAATTTTCATTTCCAATTTCTTGGTTTTCCGTGATTAAGTTCCATGGGAATTTAGTTTGAAAATTGAAATGGGAATGGGAATTGAAAGTTATGAGAGTTTATAGATTTAAGGGTTTGGAGAGATTGTTTTCTTATGTGAGTTGGGATGTGAGGGGTTGTGGTTTTGCAGATATGGGGAGATACGGAGAGGAGCATCATGTGTTACTATCACTATTTTTGTGCTAGCCATGGCTACACCTTCCCATGTCGGGTTGCTTAGAGCGGGTCGGGATACACCATGCCCGGTGTGTCATCGACGCTTTACCTCGCAAGGGGTAAAGACCATGTTGGAAGGATGCACAAGGACTATGATTGGACCACTTGGGATGCCCACGTGAGACGAGCGACCACATCGACAGCAGTGACACTCGGGATTACGCGCATTACTTCTATATCTTCGTGGATCGTTCGAGGGATACCGATTGAGTTGTGTGAGGGTTAGCTTCTCATGCGGGTTGCATTTTGGTGTTATTTGAGACTAGTTTTCCATGTCCACGTCTATTCCATAGGCTACCTCGCACACTCCATGATGAGGCTAGATAGGCTTTTTGCCTACCACTGGATCCTTTGGCACGTGATCCCTTGGACGAGTTAGCATGGTTCCTATTTCTCCTACTCCCTTGATGGTATCTTCGTTATGCTAGAGGGGGACGTGCGGGGCATAGAGAGGTGGCGGCTAGATTTCATCAATTCCAAGCGAGGGATTGGGCAGCCCTTCAAGAGGAGTCTGTTAGGGCTACACAATTTAGGAGACAAGCATCGCCATAGGATACCACAGATTCCACTCGATTATGACGATGTAGGACATTGTGTCAGGAGGGAGAGTTTAGTAAAGCAGCACGAGCGCTACACCCTTTGTCTATAGCGAGTCCTACTGATGAGACCATCTCTTCCCTATGCTCATTGTATCCTATAGCAATAGAGGGACTACCACTAGAGGTCTTAGATTATTAGCCTGAGCAGCCTTTATGTCTTAATAGGTCGCTATTTGCACAAACATTGTGGACTGCCCCTCACCTTTCCTCAAGAGGCTTGTCAAGGATGGTTTATGAGCACCTTAGAGATTGCTTCCAGGCAGATGATCCTTCTAGTGGTTTTATCGAGTTGTTTTAGGTGGCTGCAGCAATAGCAAGAGGAGACATTCCTATGTTTGTTAGTCGGGTCTTAGGTGCTAGTCAACTTCTCGCGATTGAGAAGGACACGGGAGGCATTAGACCGATTGCTATTGGAGAGATCTTTTTGCATTTGGTCAGTCGTACCATTGTCCTTCAGCATCGTTCTCACTTTAGACAGCACCTTAGTCCACATCAGTTTGGAGTAGCTTCACTTGGAGGATGTAAGGTTATATCTCTAGGCATTAGAGCATTCCTAGATATCCATCCGGAGTGGGTCATCCTACAGGTGGATGTTGAGAACGCTTTTAATAGCATCTCACGTGCATCCATCTTTAGAGAGCTTAGGGAGGCTGTTGGACCCTTGGCGAGTCTCATTCCTTTTGTGTGGTCTTTTTATGGCTCTCCTACTTCCCTTTACTACCAGCATGGTGGTTCACAGGAGAGAGTCACCGTCTTGGAGTCAACTGTTGGTACACGTCAGGGAGATCCTTTGGGGGGGGGCCTTATTTGCCATGGCTCACTTTAGAGCTCTCCTATCTACTACTTTGGCCATGCCAGGTTGTGTATTTCCCTCCTTGGCAGATGATACACACATCATAGGCCCTGTAGATCAGATTAGGCAGGCCTTTGACTACTTGACTACCAAGCTACATCTAGTAGGCTTGAGAGTCAAGGTGTCAAAGTGTATGGCATGGTCCCCTTTAGGTATCCCTCCCCACCTTGAGCTTCCAAAGGGGTGTATCACATCCACAGATGGACTTTGTGTTCTTGGAGTGCCAGTAGGATTGGAGGATTTTGTCACACGCTTCTTGGACGCTGCCCTTGCAGAGGATGTTCTCCATGTGGATGACCTTCCATTACTAGGAGATCCGCAGGTGGCATTTGGTATACTCTCTTCTAGTATTGCTTGTCGACCATCCTACCTCATCCGTACAGTTCCACCCTCACCGTCCTTCCTATCACGTCTGAGAGCATTTGATAGGAGGATTATGGGAGTCTTTGGTGATATTATTGGACCATGGACTTTTGAGTGTGTGACATGGGATTTGGCACGTAGAAAAATGGCTCTACCAATCTCATGTGGTGGGGTTGGCTTGCTTTCTATGGAGGAGATGGCACCTATAGCATTTTTGGGTAGTTGGGCTCTCTCGGCACCCCTACTTTACTCTCGTTTTGTGGTTGCTGATAGGCCAGTTTTGGAGACTTATGTGACAAAGGTGGAGGGAGGATCCTTTTCTCTCCAGGTGTTATTGCGGTAGACAAGAGATAGTCTATCCCCACAAGCACAAGAGGGTTTTCCACCTTTTGCTTCACAATCTTTAGATTGGACTAGAGGTTTATAGTCTTCCTTGATGGAGCGACAGTGTGAGTATACCCTACATTCTCTCTTGGTTGACTCGTCCATTCCTCAGGCTACTAGAGCATATCTACGCTCTTGCTCTGGCAAGGGTGCAGGCTCGTGGATCCTAGCTCGATCGTGCATTAGGGCTTTCTGACTCGCATTGGCTACTTTCTCTACAGCGATGAAGTTTTGCATAGGTTTGGTCCACCCATCTGCATCTTCACTACTCACTTGTGAGTGTGGTTCCACACTAGATGCAGCGGCGGTCCACATGACACGGTGTCCTTTTGGAGGACAGAGGATAGCTACACATGATGCCATTAGAGACATAGTGTTTGCTATGGCGCAAGAGAGTGGATACTTGGCTTGGATGGAGCGTTCGTATGCTTTGCAGACGACACGTGTCAGGGCAGACTTATACTTGGTCCGAGATGATCAGGTGATAGTAGCAGATGTCGTAGTCACGGACCCAACGCGGGGTACAATTTTGGAGGGAGTGATTACCCATCTCCTTGTATGGGCGGCGAGTGCAGCAGCAGGTCGCAAGGTCTCCAAGTATAGGGGCATGCAGCAAGGTCACCTCTTTGTTCCTCTAGCCTTGGAGTTATATGGAGCGATGGACATGGCATTTCACACATTTGTCAGTGAGTGCGCGAGAGCTTATCATGTTAGGTGTTAGGGGGTACCACTCTCACTCTCATACTTTGTAGCATATTTTAGACAGCGTGTGTCCATTGCTCTATAGAGAGCAGTGGCTGGTGCAATCCATAGGAGAGCAATCACATTAGGTGATGTTTCTTTGGATGCTCCAGTTGTGTGTAGACCGTACGACTTGTATAGCTCGGATATCTTAGGTGCAGTAGGGCAGATTTCTCATCCAGACTCTATTGGGGCTTAGCCCCATGTTACCTTTTTTGTCTCTCCCTTGTACAGCTTGATGGGGTCTTCCTATCCTTCATTTTTCCTACGCGGTCGCCTTTTACGTGGCGCTTACTGGGTAAGTGACGTTGTGAAATGAGTAATACTTTTTTGGGAGATGCATTGAATCTCTGTTGGGTTATATTCTCCATAAGACAAATTTATGTCCTTTTAAAAATTGGATTAGTAAATTTCACGTGCATAAATTAGTTCATGAATTCACCTCCTGAGATATATTCTCTCCATTCCTCTGTAGATTCACTGGTTGATCCAAAAGAACTTATTAAAATTAGTTTCTATAATTCTTTTGAGATTTACTTGTAATGATATGTAAGTATATTACTTGTAATTTACTTGTCGTTATGCTACAACTGGTAAAGTACTTAGTTATTTAGTATCATTCAATCCTAAATAATCACTGAAGACAATACTAAGAAATTTATTCCTAAATTCTGAAGCCTTGGGTGCTAAGTAACCGCTAATTAAATTATTTTGATTCTACTACAACTGGAGACGTGCTCAATTTCAATGCCTATAAAAATATACAACTTTAACTTATTTCTTTAGTATCATTCAATTGTGTGGCATGTAAACCCCAAGATAGCACAGTTTTACCTGTTCCCGAGGGACCCATCCTATATAGAAGACGTTGGGACGAATCCTAAATAGTCACTAAAGCCAATACGAAAGAGTTGGGGTTTCTCCTAAGAATCTGAAGCCTTGGGTTCTAAGCAACCACCTATTTGGAACTTAGGAAGTGTATACATGTAACAATAAAGATTATCTTCTATATTCTGAATTATGATCACTAGTAGGAGAGTAGTGGCCAACATTAATCCTAAGAGTGAAAGTTATCACTTCAACTCCCTTGTCTAGATCACCGTTACTTCACGAGTTTCGGGTGTTTTTGGCAGAGAGATACTGACAGTTTGGACATATCTTCTTCAGAAGACACGATGAAAGAAGGTAGTAGTTCAATACTGGTCTTTTCCAGTTATCAATAGTTCTCAATAGTTGGCAACTGATGGGCTGTTACGAGCTTATCCTGTTTGCATTTACTTCGGATGTGGAAGTTTTATCGTCTACGATCACACCATTTGGTGATGGGAGGTACGAGCTTATCTTGTTGGCATTTACTTCAGATGTGCAAATTCTATCTCTGAGATCCATAGCATTTTGGTGATCCATCAGTACACTCACCAGAGGTCTTTGTCACAACCTCAAAGCTCTGCACTTGGACTGCTCGTTTACAAATAGATCGATTTGATTTTCTATCCTCGGTACAATTTGGGGGGCTTTATTTATTTGTATAGTACCTTGGTTTGGTAAGGGACGCAGGTAAGATACCAAAAAGATATGATGATTTAGAGAGGTCCTCCTAAGAATAAACGGAATGGCGAGTATGTAGAACACATAAGGTAAGGACGATCCCATCAAGCCGTACAAAAAAGGAACAAAAGAGATAAAATGGAGCTGGGTTCCAATAATATCGATATCGATAGGTATCAAGTCGAAAAAAGAGGGACAAAAGAGATTAAAAAAAATGGGGCTAGGCTCCACTCAATATCGATATTGATGGATGTGAAGGTGAAGTCCCATTATTACTATAATATTGCGTTTTTTTGAAACGATTTGGATACAGAACGTTTTTTAATAACCTATCTTGATGAAATGCAGGTGATAGTCAATCAGTCTAAAAGTGGCTTCAAACGTTACAGTTTTGTCTTTCGCTTTCGTCCAGGTGGCTTGTTCAACCAAAAACAAAAGACTATACCCGGGAGTAAAAGTGTGGTATCTTCTCACTCTTTTACTTTATAATATATTTTAAATAATAGATGTCCATTGATATATAAACAGCCAATCCAACCGACTCTACATGGGATCTTCCTATCCTTCATGTTTTCAACGCATTACCCCTTGTCCAAACTCTCTTGGAGGTTAGTTCCATTTTACCTCTTTTGTCTCACCCTTGTATGGTTTTATGGGGTCTCTCCATTTTTCATGTTTTTCTACACAGTCGCCCTTATTCAAACTCTAGTGGAGATTAGTTCTGGAGAAAGTGATTGGAGATTAGTTCGGGAGAGAAGTGATTGGAGATGAGTTCCATTTTACCTCTCTTGTCTCATCCTTGTACGGTTTGATGGGGTCTCCCCATCCTTTGTGTTTTCTATGCGGTAGCCTTTTATCTCATTTCATGGGAAAAGGTGACCATTTAGAAAACATGAAGGATAGGAAGACCTTCTCAAGCGGAAGAGACGGAAAAGGTAAAATGGGGTTAGACCCCAATAGAGTCTATATGAAAAATCTGCACTACTACGTCTAAGATATCAAACATGGTTTCATGGTAAAAGCATAAAATAAAACAAAAAAGTGTTCGAGATACCCATGTTGTTTCTAAAATAGTCCTTTCTTGGGACACCGAACAAAGCTTGGGGCCGGGCCTCCTCCCACTGGGCCGGCCCGCGCTATGCCCGGGAAGGGCTTCACCATCATGACGTAGGGGGCGTAGGGCAAGCACATACCATTGGTCAGACAATTTGGGCTATATCCGGGGCTTGAATGGTAAACAATACCAATTAATAAAGAAAACAGGTCTACGCTAGCAATCAGTGATCATCCTAAATCGGGGTTAAGTCTATTATTAGTATCATGGTGAGTAATCAGTTTTATTGTTTTAGAAGGTCGGAATTATTTAAGTCAAATAATTTACGAAATATCCGAGGATTCCAAAAAGATGAGAAAATCCATAAGTCATAAATTAGGATTACGTTTTCATAGTATAAAAATAAAATTTAGTAGTGAACTTAGAATATCAGAATTATGTAAGTTAAAACAAGGGGAATTTTCATAAATGGGCCATGTTAAAATTTTATTCTCAAAAATGGGTGGAGTCCTGATTTTATTTGCAGAAATGGGCTCATTTCATAGTTTTATTTGCAAATGTGTGTGCGAGTTACCTGACACCCACCTGCTTCCACCTGCTTCGCTTTTCATTGCGCTCTGCACTCTCTAGCTCTCATGTAGAACTCACAATGTCAATAGGTTCATTTTAGAGTTTTATTTGCAAACATGGGCGAGTTTGTTGATAGCCACCCGCTCCGCTTTTCATTGTGCACTATTGTCTCTATCTCTCTTATAGAACTCAGAATCTCAATGTCGTTAAATGTATTTGACGCTTCTGAATAGTTTGACACAATGGATGAATTGTGCTCTAGGCTTTGCCATATATGCAACATGTAGCAGCTTCCCTTTTACGTGGAGTGGAGTGCAGCAAACCGGATAGGCTTGATGTTTGCTGCCCCTCAGCCAAGGCTACATCAAGGGCAAGATTGGGGCCGGCTTGTGACTTCAGCGTGACAACATAAGGATGGCCTCGTACATTTTTGTAAATTGAACCTTGTGCATTCTACATTTTGCACCATGGCACCTTGCACTTCTATCTCAGCTTTGTCGGCTTTGGCAGAGCATCTATTGGTGTGCTACAAATCCTTCACGCCGGTTGATGTGCGAGTAGAAGTTGGTGCTCAACACAGGTAGTCTGCCACTTACTCTATAGTATGGAGAGCTTTAAATCAGTGCAAGACTAATAATGGTTTGGAAAATGACCACTCCTTCATGCTGCTAGAGTGTTTTTTTCTAAATTCACTCAAAAAAACCATGGAGCAATATGGGCATTTGACAGAATGTTGAGAGTGTTGTAGAGCGGTTGTTTCTATGTCCTCAATCACAAAAATTGGCATTTTGTCTTTGCCGGCCAATGGTCATTGTGGATGCATGCCACTTACATTCAAGATATGGCGGTGTGATGATGTCTGCATGCGCTCATGATGGCAAAGGCCATATTGTTCCACTTTGCACTTGCATTGCACCTATCGAGAATGAAGCAAACGAGGTGTTTTTCCTTCAGAAATTGAGAGCTTCAATTCCGGAGGTTGTGCAGCCAAGCATCATTCTCATGCATGATCATGAAAAGGGCTTGCATAATATGCAATGCATTGTCCTGCCAAAATCACACAAATCAATTTGTACATACCACCTTGGAAAGAACATGAATGCAAGATTTAAGTCAATGTTTAAGCGCAAGATATGGATGGTGGCGAAGGCACTGACCATATGGGAGCATGAAATAGCAATGCAAGTCATTTGCTTGGAAAATCCACTTACGGTTGACTACTTGATTGGCTGTGACATCATAAAGTGGGCAACAACACACTTTCCAGTTGCACGATATGTAACAATATGGAGTTTAGCGACAAAGTCAGTTGGGCTCACGAAGTAGCACATAAGACAAATTAGCCTAGAATATTCCGGAAGTATCTAGGAAGCTTCTTGGGAAGCTTCCCGGTTAGCTTAGCTTGCACCTTAAGTAAGTAGCTTCTAGAAGGAAGCTTCTAGAAGCTTCTAACTAGCTTAGCTTGCACGCCAAGTAGACGGCTTCTAGAAAGAAGCTTCTTGAGAAGCTTCCTAGTTAACTTGGCTTGCACTCTAAGAAAGCGGCTTGAGGAAGCTTCTTGAGAAGCTTCTCAAGTGCCTTGTATGAACCTATAAATACCAAAGCCAAAGCTCATGCTAGGCATTCGGAGTTTTCACTCATTCAAGTGTCCCAATGTGAGTTTCCATTCTCCTATTTCTCTCCTCGGTTTCGGTCTTTTACATTGGTATCAGAGCAGGAATGGGATGGATGGAATTTATGGACCACCAAATCCACTTCCGCCAAACCATTGGGATTTTCATGTCCAGATATTACCAAAGCATCGTTTCACACAATTCATCACCTCACGCTTTGGGCAGGATTTTCTACATATGATCACCATGTCAGAGGAACCCTTGATACTTCCAGTTGTAACTTATGGAGAACGGTGGACGTGTTGTATCTATGTGTTAATCAACTAGATAAATTGAGGGTAGTGGAATAGAGTAGTAGTGATGGCGACAATACCGGATGTTACCCTTGCAATGCAACAACAAATCAAGCATCTTACTCGATTGTTGGATGAATGAGACCAACAACGACGAGAACAGATAGATAGAGCGCCAGTTCGAGATGGAGAAGATCGCATTCAATTTCCGAAACCCAAGGTGTTTGAAGGCAAGAATCTTCCAAACACAGTGGAGAATTTTGTGTTTGATTGTGAACGTTACTTTGAAGCCACCAATCTTCAAGACAAGCAGAAACAAATTCTCTTGGCTTCTAGCTAGTTGGATGGAGTGGCAAAACTTTGGTGGCAATTCCGAGTAGAAAGAGCTGAACGACAAATTGTTACACCAATTTTTACAGGGGCAAAATTCAAGGATGCAATACTTGGTAGATTTCAGACTATAAATGCCACCCGAGCTGCACAAGATAAATTGGCGGAGTTGAGGCAGATTGGCTTAGTGAGAAGCTACATCACACAATTTCAGAATATCATCATGCAAATTCCAGATATCCAAGAAGGTGAAGTTCTAGATCGATTTGTGCGAGGATTGAAGTCATGAACCAGATTGGAGGTGACCATGCAAGAGCCACAGAATGTAGAAGAAGCCATGCAATTGGCCAAGCGTTTTGATTCCTTAGTTGCGATAACTTGGTCTTGACCTCGATCTACACAAAACCCACCAGTACCACGAGTGGAAGAACCGGTACCAATGGAGATTGATGCTATCCAACAAAGACCACTTGGCACAGCAAATAGAGAAAGATTATGACAAAATGGAAGTTGTTTTTATTATCGCCAGTTGAGGCATCGCATTGCTGAATGTCCACTCAAGAATGGACGACCTCAACAAGTTGCCCAAGTGGAGGTTGTGGAGCGGAATGATCAGGGAAACGAGGAATCCCAATAGGAGATTTTGAGCCGCCTACTGGGAGCTTGATATAGTTCCAATGGGATTGAAGGCTCGACTTATGCAAGTCTGCTTCACTTGCAAGGTATGATATCTAATCGGGGTTGTAGAATTTTGGTTGATTCTAGAAGTTCAGAGAATTGCATGTCTATGCAAGTAGCAAAGGAATTGGGTATTCCTATCAAGCCAGTGATTGGAAGTAGTTTGATGATGGCGGATGGTAGAAAGGGTTTTGCATTCCGCACCTTGCATCCTGTTACCTTCAAGATTGGGAAGGAGTATTTGGAGTGTATGAGGTTTGTAGTGGCACCTCTACACTATGATATCATTCTGGGTCTACCTTGGCTTGAATGTCATAAGGTTCAATTTGATTGGACCCGACACCAAATTCAAGTACAACACCAAGGTAGGAATTTCCGATTAGGTTGTCTGGCACCTTTGAGTAAGACACCTAAGAATAGTCAGTCCCAAGATGGGAAGTTTGTCGAGAAGGTAGCCATAGAGTGAATCTGGAAGGGAGATGAGTCCCAAGAAGGGAAGTTTGTTAATGAAGCAGCCATAGAGCAAGCTTTGGAGGAAGATAAGTCTGTATTCGCGGTGTGGATCAAGCCGATTGCATAGGAACAATCTGAGGAGGGCCAAGTGTTGCATCAAGCAATGGTTGATTGGATAGTTCAAGAGTTTGCAGATGTGTTTCTGGATGATCTGCCAAAGGGATTACCCTCTGATCGAGGTATGCCTTTCAAGATCGAGTTATTGCCAGGGAGTACTCCAGTGAGTAGACCAATCTATCGGCTCTCACCAAAGGAGTTGGAGGAGTTGCGAACAACACTTACAGAGTTGTTGGAGAAGGATTTCATATGACATAGTACCTCTCCTTGGGGAGCACCGGTACTATTTTTTCCAAAGAAGGATGGAGGACTTTGTTTCTGTATTGATTACCGTGGGCTCAATAAGCAAACCGTGAAGAATGCATATCCCTTGCCTCGGATCGATGACTTGCTTGACCAATTAAGTGGAGCACGCTACTTTTCCAAGCTAGATCTTCGTAGCGGCTATTGGCAAATTCCTATTGAAGGAGAGGACGTGCAAAGATTGCCTTTTGCACAAGGTATGGACATTTTGAGTGGAGAGTTCTACCTTTTGGACTCACTAATGCTCCAGCAGTCTTCATGGATCAGATGCATCGGGTGTTGGAGGGGCTATTGGATCAGTCCGTGGTAATGTTCTTAGATGATATCTTAATCTATAGTAGGACAGAGGCAGAACACATGAATCATGTGCGAGAAGTCCTAAGACAACTACGACAATGGAAATTTTACTGCAAGAAGTCAAAGTGTGCTTTTTGGCATAAGGAGGTTACCTTCTTGGGTCATAAGATCTCATCCGAGGGGATCAAGATGGAAGAAGAGAAGATCAAGGCCATTACTGATTGGCCTACCCCGAATGATGCTACCAAAGTACAAGCATTCAATGGATTGGCCATTTTTTACCGATGGTTCATCCACTATTATGCTCACGTGGTTGTGCCATTGACTGACCTCTTGGGAAAGAACTCGAGCTTCCAATGGACCACCAAGCATGAAGAAGCATTCCAGAAGTTAAAGCATATGGTGTCTTCAAGACCCATTCTTCAACCATATGATCCTCAACTACCTTGTGTGGTTGATTTTGATGCTTCTAACTTTGCAATTGGAGCTGTGTTGCAACAAGAATTTCCAGATGGACTACATCCTATTGCCTTTGTGTCTCGCCGACTAAATACAGCTGAAAGAAATTACTCTGCTTGAAATTGAGAACAACTTGCAATGGTATATGCCACCAAGGTATGGAGGCATTATCTCTTGGGGAAACAAGTGATCATGCAAATTGATCACAAGCCATTGTTGCAGACCTTACACCTAGAGCACATGAAGAGTTGACACCATCGATGGGAAGAGCAACTCCAATTGTTCGACATCAAACTTGAGTATAAACCAAGTCAGTTCCATGTCATCCTTGATGCTCTATCACGACGACCTGATTTGAAGTCTCTTCCTCTCATCACGGCAGCAATTACGACGGTGTCAATTGATCCCAAGATTCATAACGAGTTTCGGTTAGCTATACAGCAAGATCCCTTCTTCCAAATGGTACATGGTTGGCTAACAATAGGTGATAAGGAGTACAACACCTTCTCCTTCAAGGAAGGCCTTCTATTCCATGCGGACCCGATCTATGTTCCAGCCAAAGGTGATCTTCGACTTGTGCGCCTTCAAGAAGCCCATGATTTACCCATCGCTGGTCACATGGGTATGGACAAGACCTTGGGTACCCTCCAACGTCAATGGTGGTGGCCCAACATGACACGGGATGTTCGAGAATTTGTCCAATCGTGTGAAAGCTGCCAACGTAACAAGGCCAGCAACCAGAAGCCGGGTGGACTCCTTCAACCGCTTGCCGTTCCATCAGCTCGTTGGGAGCATGTGAGCTTGGATCTCATCACATCCTTGCCAAAGACAAAACAAGGACACACCGCCATCGTGGTGTTTGTGGATAAGCTTAGTAAGCAAATTCACTTGGCACCAACTTGTGATACCGTGGATGCTCCAACCTTAGCACAAATCTACTTCGACAATGTCTTCAAGCATCATGGAATGCCACACGTACTCATCTCCGACCGTGATCCTTGCTTTACCGGGAAGTTTTGGCAAGCACTCTTTCAGATACTCGGCACCAAGCTTGCTTTGTCCACGGCCTATCATCCTCAAACTGATGGACAAACCAAACGTGCAAATCGTACATTGGAGGATATGTTGCGTGCCTTTTTCAATGTGCACCATACCAATTGGGATGAATGTCTTCCCGCTGCCGAATTTGCCTACAACAATTCCAAACAGGCAAGCACTGGATTCTCTCCTTTCTTTCTCAATTTTGGCCAAGATCCGCTTGTTCCAGATTCTCTTCTTGCTCCCCCTCCATCTCAAGTTCCTCATACTTCCACCTTCTTGACCACTATATCCCAATCTCTCCAACAAGCCAAGTCTCACCTCCTTGTTGCTCAAAATTGCCAAAAACAATATGCGGACCACCATCGTCGAGATCTCACCTTTGAAGTCGGTGATAAAGTCATGCTATCCTCTAGTAACCTCCCTCTCCCACTTGATACCCAAGTTCGTAAACTTGCCCCTAATTGGATGGGACCCTTTGATATCACCCAAATTGTCTCTCCTGTTGCTCATCGTCTTGCCTTGCCTTTTCACATGCGTATCCATCCTATCTTTCATATTTCCAAGTTGAAACCCTTTGTTCCTAACCTCTCTTCCTTTTTCTCTTGAGTCCAACCTCCCCCTCTTCCTATCCCTATCAATGATCATGAGGAGTACGAAGTTGATCGTATCCTTGCGCGTCGCCATATCCAACGAGGCCATCGCCACATACGGAGTACAAGGTCCTTTGGAAAGTGTATCCCCTTCATGATGCCACCTGGGAACCTCTTTCTCACCTCCACAATGCACAGACGGCCATCCAAGAATTTGAAGCTTCACTTGCGACAAGGACGTCACCAACTAGCGGCGGGGGAATATGTAACAATATGGAGTTTAGCGATGAAGTCAGTCGGGCTCACGAAGTAGCACATAAGACAAATTAGCCTAGAATATTCCGGAAGTATCTAGGAAGCTTCTTGGGAAGCTTCCCGGTTAGCTTAGCTTGCACCTTAAGTAAGTAGCTTCTAGAAGGAAGCTTCTAGAAGCTTCCAACTAGCTTAGCTTGCACGCCAAGTATGCGGCTTCTAGAAGGAAGCTTCTTGAGAAGCTTCCTAGTTAACTTGGCTTGCACTCTAAGAAAGCGGCTTGAGGAAGCTTCTTGAGAAGCTTCTCAAGTGCCTTGTATGAACCTATAAATACCAAAGCCAAAGCTCATGCTAGGCATTTGGAGTTTTCCCTCATTCAAATGTCCCAATGTGAGCTTCCATTCTCCTATTTCTCTCCTCGGTTTCGGTCTTTTACACGATATGTGTAAAAATATGGAGTTTAGCGACAAAGTTAGTCGGGCTCACGAAGTGGCACATAAGACAAATTAGCCTAGAATATTCCGGAAGTATCTAGGAAGCTTCTTGGGAAGCTTCACGGTTAGCTTAGCTTGCACCTTAAGTAAGTAGCTTCTAGAAGGAAGCTTCTAGAAGCTTCCAACTAGCTTAGCTTGCACGCCAAGTAGGCGGCTTCTAGAAGGAAGCTTCTTGAGAAGCTTCCTAGTTAACTTGGCTTGCACTCTAAGAAAGCGGCTTGAAGAAGCTTCTTGAGAAGCTTCTCAAGGGCCTTGTATGCTACTTATAAATACCAAAGCCAAAGCTCATGCTAGGCATTTGGAGTTTTCTCTCATTCAAGTGTCCCAATGTGAGTTTCCATTCTCCTATTTCTCTCCTCGCTTTTGGTCTTTTATAATATGGCACGGTGACGTCCAATTCGGCCAAGAGTACCAACTCTTGGCTTGAAAAGCTATGTAATGGCTTGTATCTGATTTTTTTCAATGGATGGGTATCCCAAGTTGCAAAGCTAATGTATCGGAGGCAGAGCTTGTATGCACAAGTCTATACAACCATTCTAGAATCCACGATGTGACGTTACAATAAACTGAAACACAAGAGCCAGCAATATCAAATGGTACAGTTCTCGCTTCTTGGTTTTGAGGTAATACACCCAACCAATAGAAGCAAAAATGTTGTGGATCTCGAGTCCCAGACCTGCAATTGCAAAGCTTTTGAAGAATATCAATTCCCTTCCGTGCACGCTGTTGGTGCAATTGCCAAAGCGGCGCTTGCATCAACGTCTTTCATGGCACGCTCCTACCTAATGATTGCTTTTCAGTCCACTTATGGTACATCAATGATGCCAATTTCATGTGATGACTTTCCCTCTGATGGTGTGTCCAAACCGCCCAACATTACACGAAAGGCCGGCAGGCCAAAATCAAAAAGGCTACGGTCAAGGGGCGAAGTAAGCATGGATGACCAATATACATGTGGCCAATGTGGGATTAAGGGCCACAACAAAGCAACATGCAGCCGATGAAAAGCAATGGCAGTTCGCGTTCAATGCTTGCAGCAAGATACGCACGACATGCCACAAGCACATGCACAGCCTCTTGCTGGTGACATTGAAGGCATTGAAGATATGCCAATTACAGTGGAAGGTAGGCTCAAGCAAGTGCACGTTGTGGTTTGCAAGAAATGCACACACAATCACTATGCCAAGACCCCTTGTCGCATGGAGCAACCTGAATAGTTTATAGAAACATGCACAGTGTGATGTGTTGGGTCATGGATATTTTTTAATCAATCATCTGCACATTTTTGCAAATAAAATTTTTTAATGGCCCATCTATGAAAAATTCCCCTTAAAACAATCTAATTTGCATCGATGTCATCTTGTTTCGCATGTTAACACATTACACTAATTTGCATTAATCCTTCTTCTTTCATCTAAAGTATGGACTTGTGGAAGCGTTGTTTCAGAAAAGTTTAGGAGATTGTTATTAAGACGGTAAGTTTATAAAAGTCCTCAATAAGTTGCAACTGTTCTCGAAATGGTTTAGCTAATGAAATATGTGTAAATTTGAATTCTACAAGGTTAAGTAATCACATGAAGGGGGTGGTTCATGTGATTACTGGATATGGATACGAATTCTGATTTAAGTTTGATGGGTACAATACTAGTTCCATAAAATGTTTCATACGATATCCATACCAAGGATATGGATGAATTCATATGGATAGCCCTTAAGATTTTATAGATTCTCTCTCTATAGCTTTAAAAGTAAGTCTCTTTGTAATCTACTGGCTTTTAAAAGAATTCCAAATAGTCAAATATAATTTATGGTTATTACTGGAAAATATTACTCCTACCATTTTACATGCACCTATACCAAACCTGTAGAAAATTAACATCACAATCCGTCTGTTTTGTACATATACGACAGAAAGTTGTGTCTCTCAGGTCTTCTCGGGTCCTTTTCTTTCTTTGATACCACTTCCAGACGATTCCACGTCAGAATGTATTTCTGGAAAGTCTTTCATTTGCAAACCTATTGCAGTCCCCACCATAGATCCCTGCTAATCTCCATGGACATGAAGACCCGGTCGGCCACTCGTGCTGACGTATTCTTACCTTCTGGTCCAAGCTGACGAAGAAGGGTAACGAAGAAGTGTCTATAAGTCCAACGAAGTAGAAGGACGACCGCGTGGAACAAATGAAGGAAGGGAAGATCCTATCAAGTCTTACAAGGGAGAGATGAAAAAGTAAAATGGGCCCAAAATAGTCTATATTAGAAATCTGCCCCTTTCATTTCAGATATAAAAGCTATGCAAGTTCGTGGGTCTACAAACAACTGGAGTATCCCGATTGAACATCACCTAATGTGATTGCTCTCCATTCGATTGCACCAAACTAATGTGATATCTCTCCGGTGGATTGCACTAGACGCGACTGGTGCAATTCGTAGCCGCGGCACTATGTATAGCAATAGACACACCAACAAAATCGATCCCCAACTCTGACGTATGTTGCAATGCAAGCTTATCATTCTGGATGACTTTTGAGTTTCTGTTTTGAAGCCGTTTGAGCAACTGCTTTGAACCCGATGTGCTTGTCAACAAATAAACCACTTTCGTTTATTCCGTGAGTTACCGTCTGCTATATGCATTACAGGATGTACTTCTTCATTTTCCATTCTGGTTCCGATTTCTATCCCAAATGGTTCGCTGCAGCCCAGCCATCATCATCAAACGCTTCCCGTTTGATATTCAAAGGTACTTTGGTTTCAGATGTATCTTTTCTTCTCGCTCGATGGTTTTACTCTGCTTTCAACTGCACCCTCTATTTCTGCCCGAGAAGGCTCGCTTCGTTTATGACATGATGCATACTACCACTCCAAATGCTGTTCACGGAATATATCAATCTTCACTTCTGTTTTCGATCGATTTCGCGTCATGTTGGTCAATTCATACTTCCTTGGCCTTCCATGAATTTAAGCTCAGATCACTGGCTTCAGTTTGCATCCATTCCTGCTTGCATTGCATTGCATTGCTTCCATCTGCTTGTCTTCGATTTGTATCAGTTCGGTCCCAAGTGGGCTCCCCGTTCTGCTTCTGCTCCAATTGCTCGTGTTTCTTAACGGTGGTTTTCCCCAACGGAATCGTACTTTGGAAAGTGAATGAAAACGGGAAACTAGCATCTTATCAAAGAAATAGAGAATCCTATGTTTCTTCATTTCGTATT
Source organism: Lunularia cruciata (assembly GCA_948567375.1). Lineage (NCBI taxonomy): Eukaryota > Viridiplantae > Streptophyta > Marchantiopsida > Lunulariales > Lunulariaceae > Lunularia > Lunularia cruciata. Next base: position 8,924,117 of record OX419755.1, on the reverse strand, counting down.
GTCGAGGTCCACGTTTACGCCGTACAGATTTCCCGATGCAGAGAAACAACATAGGTATCTATACTTCATTCTCCTGCTGCCCAAATCCTAACCATATCCATATCTTTGGAGAGTAAAGGAACGTAGCAAAAAGACTGCTATGAAAGAAAGTAGCAAAACTGAATCCTAATTTGGAAAGTGAATGAAAATAGGATCTTGCCAAAGAAACAGAGAGTCCTATGCTTGCTTCATTTGCTATTGTAGAGGTCCACTTTTACGCCATCCAGATTTCAAAATGCAAAAAACAAGATACGTATCTGTACTTCCTTCTCCTATAATCCATATCCTAACAATGGGTGAGCCAATAGTGCTGCACACGATAACATGGGGTGGTTCTCGTTCGGATTCTCCTTCCATTTTGAGGTTGCTTCGTGATGCATCATCAACTTATCCTTTTGAGCTTTTCGCTTTGCAGGATTATCTGGCCTTTTCGTATTGCGGTTCACTGTATACTCTACCCTTTTATTATTCGTTCGCTGTCTTTTACCGTGAGCTCTTGCAATATTCCGGTGAGAATATTGGGATGGTCTTCTGGTCCTCCATGTCCTGTGGAATTTACCTTGACTTAACCATGTGACCCTAGATTTCGCCGAGTGACTTGTTTCATACCTACCGTGGCTTATCTCGGCAAAAACTACACTATGACTTTATATTCTTGTATATTACATATATCGAGAATGGCGATAAACCTTGTTTCCATGCTACCGTTTCTTTGTCACTGTGGAATGGCGCTTCGCTCGGATGTGCTTACTAAACTTCAGCTCACCTAGGCTGTTTTGGAGAGGTCACTGCAGTTTTGACACGAGTCCTACAGTCTTGGGGTAGTCAAGTGCAACCTGAGATGATCCTTAGAAAAGGGAAAAATTGTCCAAACAAAAGTTTGTCCAAAGACTCGTGAACGTCATCTGTTGTCTATGTTTTCAGAAACCATGGGCTGATGATTTGCTCAAATGAAGAGCTCACCAAAGCTGATTCAAAGGGGATCGCAGCTCTCACTGTGCTTCTAACGACAGTACTATCAGGCGCTCAATCGGAAGGAAAACTTCTTGAAAGGAATATGGAACCTGGGTGACCGAACAGTCGTCCGCTCTTCAAGATCAGAGAACGTGAACCGGGCAGATGGAAGAGTAAAATACCTGTAAACTAAGATCTTTGCAGCCCCGCGAATTGCAGAGAAGCCATCTTCGACCTTACCATGATCTCTCTTCCCACCTTCTCTCCCTCCCTACTACAGTCGTAATAAACTAAGAGCAGGAAACTCTTATCTGTACGCACGTCAGGCCCGTCTGCCTTGGCTTTTAGAGGAGCATAGCACGACCTACTGCACCTGCTACTACAGATGAGTATACCAAGACACGACGTTTGTTTCTCCCTCTCAAGTGTTAGTCTACTGCGAGTCCTTGGTGAATCGACTTCTCTGAGGATCGGCCTTTTGGGTTTCAATAGGTCTCGTCACGACGTCTCCGTCATACATTCCTATTATATTTTTGAGTAATACAGCGAAAAACAATTTCTGGAGATACATCCCACCTCACCCATGTGTGTAGACCCACATGTCAAGATGAGTAAGAGATTACAGATCCATGTCATGGTCAGTGTAATTTTATTCTGAAGTCATGACCTCTCTCCTTTGTTTCCGGAGTTTGTGGCGGACAAAAAGGTGGGACGTATCTTCCAGCAGTGGTTGCATATTTCTCTGAGTGACTTGGCGTTCACTCTTTGGCTGCATTGGGTAATATGGGTAATACTACCCAAATAGTATGGGTATCAGGTTCATCTGGATAGAAAGTACCTCATACGCTTCATGTGAGTTCTGTCAGGAGAATGGTTACGATTAGTTTAAGCCTCTTGATGACGCTGACTGATACTGCATTGCCATCGTTCAGTTAGGCATGAGATTCGCTCAGTACAGATTAGATGGAACAAGAGGATGTGGACACGCCGATGATGCTGCCGTACCACGCTGGCTAGAGTGACTCTTTGGAAGGTTGCGGTCTGGAAGTTGACTACACATCAAGTGACAGATGATCCTTGAACATAGTTTATCAATTTATTAGTGGGTAAAGAAATATAGTAACTTTAGAATAGAAATCAAAATTTACGCTGGGTCGTGTCCGCTCAAATCTACAAATCCCAAACAGTAGGGATGTGCGCCATCATGTGTCAAAATCTTCAAATCTTCGTTAACGCCCAAGGAGTCTTCTTTAGAGGTTTCTTCTGAGAGGTTCTGAGAGGTTTCTTCTGAGAACTACGAATGAATTAGAGACTGCAACACTTCTTCAAGATTTTCTCCTGTGTCCACCACAAACGATGTGATAAGAACGTGACCCTTGAATCACACAGCTCGTTAGCCTCTAACGAAGTGATTAGGCCTTTTACTCCTTGTAGTAACGAGAATTTCAAGAATGGAGTAGTTACTCAAGGTTAACTGGAGAGTGGTGAATACATAAGCATGTACCCAGTAAACAGTGGTACTGAGTCCAAGGAAGAAAGAGCTGCAGCAGGGAGAACAATGAACGGGGAAAAGCAAATTAAAAGAAGCGACTCCAGAAGAGACCTCTCCCTCACTTGATGATGGTCCGGAGCATGATGTGAAAGTAAACAGTTTATTACTTCTCCATCAAAAAGGAGAGTGTTCAGGTGTCTGTCCACGAAGAATCTCAAAATGAGTTCTAGAGTAACTCAGACTTACTTTCAACTACAACTTACTTCTGAAAAAATGAAGACCAAAAAAAATGAATCGGTGGATGGATGATAATAAAACGAGGGTGTTTGAACCCCTATACAGGCGTGCAAGGCGTGAACTGCACAAAGCAATGGACAAGCTCTCAGCTCCCTAAGATACTCGTCAGCTTCTTCTGTGCCTTCGCAACGGGGATATTGACAAATTTGATGTGTCACAAGTATCGCCCAAACTAAAGATAAGTTACAGTTGCCCTAAGATATGTTGCTGACCTACATCAGATTTACATCGTCACCAGAACACACAAATGTGTGTCTATCTACGGTTTCGCTGTCGAGGCACTTTCTGCACTTGCCCACGTTTACGTCTACATGAATGAAGCACCCACTAGGAATGGTGCTGCCTTGTATTCACCTTGCTTGCTTACAGACAGATCTACTGATGGGGTGCAAGCATGGTAAGCCTCAGGTTCAGCACCCTCTCTCTCGCTCTCTATCTCTCTATGAAGAATAGAATGAACAAAGTAGCTAGCTAAGCTGCAGATGATAAATGAATGGTACAGTCGCATGCAAATGACCCCACAAATTTCTAAGTTTTAAGGGGCGAACTAATAACAAGGAAAGAAACCAAAAAAGGAAAAAAGGAGGAGAAAAATTACAATGTACAACCCACTAAACAGGGAACCCAAGGATTGCTTACTCATGCTGCCCTACAACATGCAAGCCTCTCCAAAGATAAAGTCAGTAGTCGAGTTCGGCTTGCTGCTTAGCTGCCTGTGCCGTCCAATAAGTATGTGCATGTGTAACACGCTCCAAAAGTTCCTGTGGGACCGGCTCTCCTCTTCGCTGGTGTGGCGCTATACGTGCTGTATGGACCAGTGTCTTCCATTTGTCCTGTATTCAAGCTCGACGCAGTCAGAACATGCTGAAGGGGGTTTCTCTCCTTTAGGAGCCTAGCAGCAAATGATCTTATGGTCAAAGGAGGGTAAACTTCAGCAGGTATGAGCATTGACTCGCGCATGAGCGAAGACAATCCAACCGCTTACTTGTTCTGTTTACTTCGTTTGACATACAGAAGTCTAAGTGCAATAAAAGTGTACATTGTGGTGGGACAAGACGATAGTCATACTACAGCCAAATACGCTCTCAAAACTCTTATCAGTTTCCGCAAGTGCCAAGTAACAAGGTACGAGGCACTGTGCCTACAGGGTCGTTCTGACACTCACACCAATTCCTGACGTCATGGATAAGATTCCTGACTCAAAACGCGACAAAAGTAGTCAACCTTGCGACATTTTCACGAGAATCTAGAGGGCGGAAAGCGTGCTTCTCAAAATCTCGCTGAAATATTCTTTGCAGACTTCCTTTTCCTAATGACCCCCCTACTTGGTGAGAGACACTGGCTACAGGTGAGTCTAAGAAGATATATGGGCTTCTCACAAGCAACTGGATGTAACCAATCAAGGATCAGGCCCGGGTTAAATATTACCTTCTGAAAGGGGCCTCAAAAACGAGGCGAAAGTGGGAAACTCATCCAAATTATATTCTTTGCAGACTTCCTTTTCCTACGGATCCTCCAACTTGATGAGAAACACTGGCTACAGGTGAGTCTAAGAGGATGTATGGCCCTTTGGGAACCAACTAAATGTACACACTCAAAGATCAGCCCGGGTTACATATTACCGTGTGGACGGGAACCTCAGGAAAGAGGTGAAAGTGGAAGACTTATGAAATACACTCCAGGACAGCTTTTCTTGCAACAGGCTGTCCACGACTTTATTCGATGACTTATACGCTAGATTGGAGTATCCAGAAAGGTAAGCTGATGTGAAGCAGACAAGGTCCGGAGTAGTTCGTAGAGAAAGGCGTGTAGTATTCTTAACAGTCTTTAAAGTAAGTTCAGATCTTCAGAGTTTCAGATTATGACAGAAAACACGATCTGAGAGTCAACTCCACAAATCTTACATCGGATTCAAAAACTGGAGACTCCTGACATACCCTCACATATATCTCGGCTCCAATGCAAACACAGTCCGGTTCTGAGAGATACACTCATCTATTGAACAGAACGCCTATTGAACATTTATTGAACGCCTAGCCACCAGTCGCCTGGCTGGCTAGGCGCATAGGGAAGCCACTTAGCGAAGTTGAGTACTTGGGGGCAGGAGACAAGGGGTCGAAATAGGAATCCATAAGCGAAATGGAAAGCATAACATACTTCAGAAAAATATGCATGAACCGCAGTTCCTTGCCCTAGAAATACTTCCATCTATCTGCTGGACACCTTGAAACGGATGGTATCATTCCTTACCTTCAAATCAACGTAAGTACGGTGTTTGGCCTGATCAAAAGCCCGCAATTTAACATCACGCCATCTGTAAGAATGTCAAAATAATCGCTAAGGTAATTAACCCTTGTCCTCCGGACGAAATAAACGGATCATTTCATTGAACAACAAGTGCCAGCATAGCAGAAAAATATTCTAACTTCAATTAGCAAAACTATCTCATAACCGATTGCATAGAAGCGTGTCCTAAAGGACCCGGACACTCATTGAAGCTATTTGAAATAAACTTGTCTGGAAAATTTACCTGCCCGTTCCAAGCTTCTCCACAGCATGTACCAGTGCCTCCACCTCACTTACGCTGAACGGTCTACGCACGCGACGCTTGCCCACGTCCATGGAGTGTGATTTTTGTCGCACAGGGACGAGTGCCAGACCCTGCATATTCTCACCCACGTTCATTCCTGGATGTAGAATGATTGCCCCCGACCCTGGCACTATAGAATCGTGGGCAGGAGTGTGAGAAGCAGGAGCTGCTGCTTCAGCTTCACATTTAGAAGCCCGACGACTTGCATCAGCCTGGGCTCTAATAGCCGCCAAAGCTCCAGCAGCTGCGATCCTAGTCGTGTGGGGCGATATGGACATTCGATCATTTAACCCTGACTTTGGCTTGTTTCCCGTGCACCCTTTAGCACCATCCTCTTGAGGAACTTGACATGTCAATCCTGACCTCTTAGCTTCCGTATGCTCTCCCGGTTGTGGGCTCATATACGTTTCCCCGTCAATAGCCCCACCGGTCCCTTTGTTGGATCGTGTCTTGGGTGGACAACGACTCCCCACCTCACCACCGTTAGATATTCCTGGAGAACCAAACCCAGGAAATCTGTACACATACAAGTAAACTGTTACAGAACTCTGAAACCAAGAAGAATGGTAAGGTGGCTTGTACTCAAGTATGCACAAAATCAATGTCTGCCCTCAATTCTTCCAGTGCTACATAAACCAGTAAAATAAACATCTCCCATAATGAGAGCACATTCAGCAGCTAAACTTTGGCGACAAAATATACCAGCCATACGTTCAAACTCGTTTCCAGAATAGAGGTAATAATTTTCACGAATCTTATAACTTAAAGTCCCATCATAAGAAGAAAGTGAGTTCAGCTTGATACCGCGGAGATGGTTGACCAGCAGCACGAGACAGAACAAGCAGAGGATCTTCAGAGGTTGAAGTGGGTGACGTAGGCATTGGACTCGGTTCCAGCATAAATCCAAGTGAATCTGGTTTGCCGCTACGAGATATACCGACTTGAGCCAACGTTGCACCTTCATCAGGAACCTTTTTGCCTTGGAGGAGGACTCGCACCCGAAGCCCACCCCCTAGAAGATTCATTGCTGCATCCATCACTGCTCGCTGTTCGAGCAAAATTTCAGACATATGAGATATTGATTTCAAGAGAGTAAATTTGACAGATTGAGATATTGATTTCAAGAGAGTAAATTTGACAAATTGGAAGTGAAGTTCTCATTAGAAAGTATAAACAAACTCTCTGCTTCTTTTCATGCTGTAACATTCGTGAATGTCAGACAGTTTTGCATTGCTATGGCAAACGCATTTAGCATGAAACGCTCTTTGTTGGGGCCAGCCAGTAGTTGATGAGTATTAAGACTTCAAACAGAGACCCCACCTTAAGGCTGGCAACTGTTGCGGACTCAGGCAGGTCTACAGATAACTCTGGAACTGTGAAGGATTTGATGGTGAGCTTGACTGCAAAACAAACGAAACGACACCAACATTACTGAGCATCCCAGAAAAAACCAGCCAAGCAGAAAGGCAATCGAGAAACAAGTTGTCGTAATCATTACACACACCATGAGGCTCGTTTGACTTCTTGCATAGCTTCGACGAACCCTTGGCAGTGGGAGAAGTCGCCACACTTGCAGCTTTAGCTGCAAAACAACAGAATGACGGCTTCAATAAGTACATAGCTTTGCTTCAAGTCAAATTGAAAAGAAGGGAATGGGTATTGCTCGGCGTTATGGTTTAGTTGCCAGGTCTCATCAATATGGATCATGAGTTCACGTTATCACGAACGTGAGCTTTCCGTTGTTTACCTGTACGTGCAGATTCCACAAGAGAATTCCGCGGCTGATCAAATCCTCCTACGTGCTCGCCTTTTCCATTTTGTTTATCTGGTCAAGTTTGCAACCGTGTTCGTATAAAGGCAAGGCCGTGTAAACACACAGTGACACGGTCTTCTTAAACTTACTACCAACTAGAGGGTTGAAACTGCCGTAAACTTAAAAAGTAAGAGACTAGACCGATGAACTGAAACAGAATAAAAGAGCTTGTGTTGACATGTCTATTTGATTGTTCCGATTACCATCCATAAGCAAGTATCCAATGAACTTCTCCTTGACTCCCACTTAGGCTTGTTAACAAGTTTTCAAACCTTGTTCATAGTCCTCAATATTCGTACTTCTTTTTCTTAGGGATTCCATCAATATTTGCTAAAACTATTCTAGTGAGGCTTGTCCCAAAATTTCGAATAGCTCATCTAAGGGACAGGTCTACGGTTTACTATTTTGGCACGAGGTGTGTCTGCTTTTCGGTACTCTTTCGTGCAGAGAAAGGAAGCTACCATCCGAGTACGAAAGAGTATCTCTCGTACCTCAGCAGCGTCATGTCCACCTCTGCTAGATCTAGCCTAAGTCTATATCGTTCTACATCTTGCAGGATGGCATCTGAAACAAGAACGAGCTCCTCTCGTGTAAGGATGATGTTAAAAGATTGCACTCACAGTGACCTACATGAAAACTGACGATACTTCCATACTTCCACCTTTGTGGAAGTATGAACTGGGCAATCCATCAAGTCCAGGATGGCAGACACTGTCCGGACATTCATGTAGTGGCAAGGTATCCTAAGTACGATATATGACTATATCTCGATCATGTACTAAGGGAGAATATGAGTGATTTAGCTGCAAGTCAATGTGTAGTAGCATGACTGTATAAGATACCATTGCGACAATGTGTTTGGAGCCTTCCAAAAAGTAAGGTCCTCAACATGTACTTATCTCCTTGACTTAGGCAAACGTTTATCGTTCACGTCACTATGTTCCCTCTCAAAATTGAAACCATGAGCAGGAATTTGACAGAAAGAGCTTCCGATCCCTAGTCATTATACAATGAATCGGGACCTTCTCTGTTGTCTGTAAACCTAAAGCATCTCGTGCCTGCCTGACGTAGTGGCAAGCTATCCTAACATGCAGAAAGTCATGTGTGATACCTTCGATCTCCGTCATATAGACAATTGGTTAGCAATATACATCACGAATTGTACGTTAGCAAGCGTGCAGGTTATGTTGCTTCTGATCTCCAGATGCATTTCATTCCAGAAGGCTAGAAAAATGGAAATTCTGGAATGAAAAATCGAAATAACAGTGAAGCTTCATCTTAGCCTCTAATCATCCTAGTAGTTGGATAAATTGGTCAATGTCTGCGTGTCTGCAAATGATGTAGTTCAGACACCGAGCGGGTCAAATTGAGCAAGTACGAGGTATTTCTTTCATAATGACAGATCTAGGTCTTTAGCTAGAGCGCCTGGAGGAGGTTCCTGATGACCTAAATAGCGCATCAAGTGTATATAGTCTTTATCGTATATGAGTAATGGGAGCAGAAGCCATTCGCAGAATGGGGAATCCAAACCCACTTAGGATCGAAAGGATACCAACCTGAGACATGCAGATGGAAGCAAGAAATGCATGCAAGACGGATGCAAACCGAAGACATGCTGATCTATATCTCGTACAGTCGAAAATGTAAATAGCAGTTCGTTATCTGCAAAGAAACCACTAAATTTTGCCTGAACAAGTAAGAAGGCCTTACCACTCCTTAATTTGGCTGCCGCTGCCGGTGGCTCCCCCTCCGCACACTCAAATCCGAGTTCCATGAGATCGCTGGTATTCACATGCAGGTCTGGAGAATTTGAAGAAGCACCATCTACCATCCTCTTCCGTTTGGCTGGGAGTCCTCTTGATGTCCGCTGTCGAGTGTAAGACAGACCCCGGTAATATGCTTTCTTCCCTTGTGCCTCGTCTGCCAATCAAATTAGGGAAGACAACAAACTTTAGGCTCATAGATTCCAGAAACTAAAATCAAGCGATGTTTGTCTTGCTACTTAGTTATTGCGTCTTGTCCTTTATCTATTCCGGTATGTTTGAGCCAAGGAAAAACAATACCGCACTCGGATCTCCTACTACAACATTTCATGGACATGAAGTATAAGAGTAACTCCCAGCTATTCAATTACAAAGGCTGAACTTCACTTATAACTTCAAAACTACTTGTCAAGTTGCTCATTTGCAGGAGTCCCACCCATGAGTGATACATGCAGAATTCTTGAATCTACTGTTACACTGAAGCTCAAATTCTAGTTAAACGAGAACTTCCTCATTAATTTTCTTTCAGGACCACATAGAACTGCAAATAAGTCAAAAAGATGCTCAAACCTGAATCTGCTGCTTCCATTTCGGCATGCTTTCGCTTGTTGCGAGTACTTGAAACACGGCTGCGTTTTACCATCTTCACAACTTTTCTTGCTCTCATCCCCTTGGCATAAGAATCCTTAAGTTTCTGCGAGACATTTTCAGGTAGAGTCCGCTTCGACAAACATTTGTTGTCTTTAGAAAGCATTCTTTCCCTGCTACTATCTAAAATCTTCTCTGTTGCAAATCCACATTCTACTCCAACTTTTTCAGTTACTAATCTACCTAGAATCACATCCGTTACTTTCAATGGCTTTCTGGTCTCAAATATGCTCTTATCCTCAACTTCCACACCTGATTCACCCTCGTCCTCTTTGCCAGATCGCTCAGTACGTTTCCATGGTTTCACGTCATGTGGCGTCCTCACGATAGCGTCGATAATGCGTTTAGAACTCCTGACTACGTCTCTTAGCAGTGCGTCATCCTCCTTAGATGCAACGCACCTATGTGGATGCGTGACCTCCCCTGAAGAAGGTTCTGGTTTAGTCACCTCCGATGCAGTACTTGAGACAAGATCACGACCACCATAATTTATGCTTCCTTCAACAATAGAAGTCTTGGGCAGGTCAATCTCCATATCAATCATCTGCTCGCCTCCTTGAACGTTAAACGTGCCCTCTGTTGGGTCCTCCAAGTGCTCGTCTTCTTCTAAGTCTTCAGTTTTTGGAATTTGTAGCCTTTCTAAAGGTTCCCTAGTTTCTACATGCATTTCATCACAGTCTGAGGCATGCTTGATGGTCGAGGAAAGACTAGACTCTGGATCAGACTTTACTGTCTGGTTTTCGTCATTATCGGAAACAGATACTGTCATCTGCTTATTGCCCTCAGGAACCTTCTGCTCTGGAGTGCTCACTGTCACGCAATCACTCCTCGCAGGGCCTGACTTGTCAGGCCCAAGTAGTGTCTGAGGTAGCCCATCTGGAGATGAGCAAGACTTGAACGCTTTGTTGCCAACGGTGAGAACAGAATCGGCAGAGTCATGTTCTTTCTTCTCGCCGAACTGTTTTCTGGCTTCATCATCTCTGATAGCTGCTTTTAGTGAGTTCAAGCATGAAGCAGCCGCAGACGATGGCTCACATTGTGTTTTCTTCACAATTGACAGTCTGACAGGTAAATCCGAATCCTTCGCGTGAGTGTCCCTCTGTTCCGAACACTTCTGTTTCACGCCGGTTAAGTTCAAAATCTCTTGATCTTCCCCGTTGCTGTCCTCCTGCAATATCTGTCCTGCAACAGTAGCAAGGAGTTCAAAGAATCCAGACCTTCCTCCATACATAGACGTCTTTCTAGCAGATTCTCCACGTCCCTGAAAAGTGCCGACACAACATGTAAGTCATCTTACAGGCACAGGTAAGATCGGGCCTACTTTGATTCATAACATCAAGATTGTTCGCTATATATTTGAGATGGGAGCAGAAGCCCTTTGAAGAACGGAGATTCAGAACCCATGCAAGGGATCGAGAACGTGCATATGCAGTAAAAGTATGAACGTGAGCAAATCGAAATGAATTGCATCTTAAGGAAATGGAATTTAAGAGGAATCTAACATTACGAAGATAAGCAGAAGTAAAGACATAACTAATACATTACATAAGTAGCACCTACAGAGAACTAGTATATACGTCATGTTATAACAATCAAGACACAACAGATTAAGAATCTGAAATTTAAAGCCGGGAGGACCATCGAACAGAAAAACGTCGGGCAAGGAGCAAACGGCAGAACTTCAGTTGAGTATGGGTGGAGTGGAGCGACTTGGGAGACGAGTGGATGGTGTCTTGGGTGGGTCGGAGCGAAGCGTGAGAGGACTGGATATGGGGACATGAGAGCAAAAGTCGTTCGAAAAACGGGGGATCCAGAACTCATTGAATGCATATGAAGTGCAGATGAAATATAAACACGATATTGGATATATGAGTCCAGAACTAATTAAATGCAAATGAAATGTAAATGAAATGAAAGCAGATCAATCAAGCACTACGCGCCTGCAAATAGTTTCTAAAAATATCAGCGGTTAATGAAGCCAAGCCAAATTAACGAGCTCAGTTTACTAGATCCAAACACCGGTCGAAATTCTGGTTGGTTCGTCTCATTGAAAAGCTTTACACTCAAGCAATTACCACACTGCTAAACTGTAGAATCGTAGTGAAGGTACGGTCATTCCTCGACATGGACCTTTAACAAGCGATCGAGACGTAAATCTTAAAGCTCCAGGGTCAATGAAATTTACAGGTCCGGGTGGCTCAAACTGCTCTCCCGGCACCAAGTAAGACGAGATTTGGGGTTCAACCGATGACAAGATCTTGTCAGAAAAAGAATTACTTAAACAATGTCCTGAGATGAACTCGAGTGCCTGAGCTTCTCTCGTGTAGAATTCCGGCTCTTAGATGATCTCTTGTTGTTGGTCTTGAAGAGACTCGAATACACGAGTCGGATGGACAAGGGGCCACTAATGTAAATTTTAAATGAAGTAATACAAAAAGTTCTACTATTTCATATTCAGGTAACCGGTGCGGTACAGGAAGAAAGTAGGCATGGTTCAAATCGACGTGGGCCCATCGTAAAATATTGCAAATCCATACCGCAAAGACCGGGGTAGGCTATCAAGCTATTTTGAACTTATCCCAGAGACAAATTTGCGAAACACGAAGTCGGAGAGGAGAAAACGGATTTAAACGAGAACGTACCCTGGAGGAACGCATTGCTCGAGGCAGGGCAGGGCCATTGTAACCAGGAAATCCACCCCCAACTCGACGACTTCGAGCCTCCATTCTCCTACATTAGCTTTAGGAGACTTCTCAGACCTTGAAAAAGTATGGTGCGACCAGTTGATAAGTCGACACTCGGACTTCCAACCAAAACTTCTTCCTTTCTAAGTTGCTCTCTCCATTGTGCTATCCTGCAGACTTATTCCGAGGATTTGAAACTGTTCTCATAAAAACTGGGTTTGGTCAATTCAGCATGTTGATTTTGACATTGTCTATCTGCCAGCCCAGTAAAATGTCCGCTCCACGAGCAGACCCCCTTCGCAATCAAATAGCCGCTTGCAAGTATTCGGTCCCTCTTCCTTCACTTCGTCCCAGCGGACACAATCCTTGCTCGGACAAGCACGTCAATGCTTTTGAGGGTAATCAACTCCTGCTTCGGCAACGGAGCCCTGAGTGCATCAACCAAATAACCTTGTGGATTAGAGTTGCCAACATCGGACTTGACAAGTAATAAGCACACTCTTCAAGATAGAGCTTCAAGAAGAAGTTCAAGAATTTGGCTCAAGAGCATGAAGTCTTTCACTGACACTGTCAATTCAACTGATACTCAGCCTCGTGAACTAGCCTGCTCACGCCAATAACAGCTCCTGGCGACTATGCATCGAGGGCTAACTTCACTACAATCCGAGCGTCATCGCCTCCACATCCATGTCGTGGTGTCACATCATGGGGTGGACGTTCCGCTCATGACGTAGTTACAAAACAAAACAAAAAAGACCATTGTTCAAGTAAGGCAGTCGGATGCATAATCGCAATCGGATCGCTTCTTATAAGAAACTCCTAAATCTTTCAGTGCTCAGCTCAATTTGCTCCAGCGTCACTAACTACACATCACAACTCCTATGGATATCATCAGAGAAGCAAAGCGTCGATCGCAGCAACTTGTCCGCTAGATAGTGATTTCTAGCCACAAACCTATAGCCTGCCTTCAGAATTCGCCAAGCACTCAAAACTCCATAGCTTCTCTGATCTTATCGTAGCCATGTACGTCCAACCGGAACGTAAACAGAGTCATGTTGCAAGAAGTCCGATTGGAGCTTTTCAGTCCAACAGACTCTCCAGAGTAAAACTCCTTCATTGAGTCTCTCCTCACTCGAAGTACAACTCGCTTGTTCTTCCCATGCACTTTGACTCTTTGAAAGTGCAAAACAATCGTATCATCAGTCAGACGGATTACAACATAAGCGAAACAGAAACAGGAACAAAACAGACAAAGCGCAATCATAAACCCCCGCTGATCTGAGGGACATATAACGACCGCTGGACCTGCAATTGACACGATATGCACAGAAGCTAGGCAGGCACATTCGTCAACTTCAAGCGAAACAAAAGAAACCTTGTCCTAAAACCCCGTGATCAATCACCGGCATAACTGTGAAGACTTTTTCCACGAAAAGCCATCTCGGTGGTGGCCGAACAAGGTTCCAGGACGACGGGGAGCTCCTTGCAGATCACTGTCATGCAGGCTTGGGATACATTTCTTGGCATCAGCTGGACATGCAGCACATGGTTCCCCGATGGGATCAATTGGTCGTGTCTTGACCGGTACATGATACATCATCGCATTGGCCAATTGCCACTCCCTCAGGTTCTTTCAGGAACTCATTGAGGGGACAACTTCTCAAAATGTAAGAACAATTCGATTGGCTATGTCGATCGCTCGCGCTTTCTTAGTTCAGATGGGGAATGCCGCGAGGTGAAACGGCCAAAAACAGTTGACGGTGATACATGAGTCTCAACGACGAACAAAATTGATCGACTTCCTCGTCATTACAACTCCTGGGATGACTAATCGCGTATCTTGGCTCAACGTCGCCGCAAGTCGCATGCAGGTCGACCGACTCAACTAGCGTATCTCCAATGGCCCCCCTCATCATCATCATAATCATCATCATGCTGTAAACTGCCATGCCATATCAAAACAGACTTCCTCGGTGCAAAATTGGATGTTGAGTTGACGAGCCTTTTTTGGCACAAAGAGTGCGGGTAGAGGATCCGCATCAAACTACGTGATAGTAACAACATGCGCAGATGTATAAGCATGCCACAATGATCCTCGTAAAAAGACGTCCAAAACCCCATGGCCTCACTTGAAACTTCTAAAACCCCAAGATCAGGCAGCAACTTACCAGTACAAATCCAACATCTACTCCGATATGGCAACCTGTTGTCCTACACGTCTCAATTATCATCTCTGACGCCATGGATCTTTCTCCCATAAACCCTCGCCCTGCCATAACTCCACTAAACCCTCTCCGCTTTCATCCCCCACGAACTGATCTCCCTGCTCTCAGCTTAAACCCTCTTAACTCCCACCCGTCCCTCTTCTCGATCCACCTCCTTTGCACGGCCAATTCAGTTTTCCTCCAACCAATTCTCCTCCCTCTCTCCAATTCCAACCCCCTCTTCCCCACAAACACTACCTGCACTCACCTTCTCTCCTCCCCCCTCCCCTTTGTCCCGAACACTCCGTGTAATTCCCTCTCCCTGCTCCCGAACCAACACCTTGCCACAGCAATTGAGCCCCGATTCACCGCTCTTCCTCGTTTTCCAGTCCTCGAAATCGCTCGCAGTATAGCGTTTCCTCTCGTTGAAAGGTGTCACATGCCAACAAAGCGAAGGAAGACTCAGTACGAGAGAAAACCAGCAGCGAGAGAGAGACAACGGGAGACGCGAGCAACAAGCAATGTAAAACACGGTCTGGTAAGGAAAGGAAGGAAAGCTACAGACGGACCAGAAGGAAAGCAGGAGAAGGAAGGAAGGAGAAAAGGCTGGATGCACTGTCGTCCGTCTGTCTGTGCTGGCCAGGCCTGGCTGTCTGTCTGTGCGTAGAGGAAAACCGTGTCAGGGGCGGAGTAACCACGCCACCACCGGCTCCTCCCGGTTGGCGTACGGAGAACGGAACCCACAACCTCCGTCCGCGTTCAGATTCCACCATCCGACGACCCAGTGGGGGCGAGGACCAATTCCGTCCTTGCGTAGCCGGTCGCCCCCCGGGGCAATGATAAGCTTTCGTAACCACCAGGATGCCTCTCACCACACACGTCGCGCTCCCAATCGCCGCGGGTGCTATTTCCCACCCTCGCGGCCAGATCGAGTAAGTTTTCTCGGTTTTGAAATCGCGGTAGCGAATACGGGATCAGCGATAGCGCCTTTCGCAGCGCGTATTGGTTTCCGGGGCCCACAGGAATAATGCTTGAATAATTCGGCAGGCGATGATGAAACTGACCCACGGACTAAACAATGCTGGTAACTAGACCGCGAGCTGAAGGGAAATTCGTTCCGTGCCCCAAGTGAGTTGTGTATGACTACTCTTCAAGAAAATGCTCGAAAGCACCCGGTGACATCACGGCGCACTGTTGGGTTCTCCCGACGTGGGCCCAAAATGGACGGAGCTGTGCTCCCAAATAAAGAATGAAAACACTCTCCGATCGAGACCTCCGATCCCGGGGGGTCGCAGCACACGTGTCCTTCGCCTTTATTTTGATTCAGTTACACAGAGGACGTTGTTCAGACCAACTCTACATACAGCCCAACAATTCAACGCCTCTCCCCCTGCCGGCTAAAGGACGGCCGGTCCCCTCCACCGGCGGTAGCCCGTTCCAGGTACTAACTACAGTAACTCTTGGTAAAAGTAAACATGATTGGAGCACGCGGGCAGGCAGGCATGGCGTGGGGCGTGTGGTCGGTGATAAATCGCGAAGCCGCGAGTTGACTACCGCGTACATGTGGCTGGAGACCACGAGTCAAAGCCGAGCTTTGAGGATAATCGCGAATATTAATCGCCCTTCGCGACATTATACTGATCATTATCCTCTCTCACCTCCTCCAGAGTACTTTCCCAGTCCAAGAAAGCCTGCCACAAGCTGCGACTACCATATTCTAATACAGAAAGGGCATGGGGATGGCGAGTAGGTGGGTGGTGTTGTTACTGGAACGCATGTGACAAGCATGGTTGTTCCATTCTGTTCGCCGCTGTAAATCTCCCAATACGACAACCCCTCTAACATGGTAACAACACGCAGTTAATCCTCCATCGGACCTCTAACTTGGCAGTGCGACTTCCTTTGGACCGGTACTTTGGGGAAGACTTTGTTCGGATCCCTCTCTCACTTGACCGGGTACACCTGCAATCCTGCTCTGCAGAGCTCCTCTACGAGAACAACCACACTCACGGCGAAGAGTAATTATCAGAACATCATAGACTTTACCTGATAGTCGACTGGGTGTAGCCTGTCGAGGAAGTCGCAGCGCGAACTCACGGGTCCGAGTGAGTAAACTCTCTAGCTGTAAAACATCGTCTTCCTCACGGTACAGGTAGCTCCGGAAGAGTCCAGTCCAGTCCAGTCCAGTCCAGTCTAACGTGCTCCAGCTTGTGAGTTGCGAGCAGATGACCGAACATGGAGACATGGATATGGCACGCACGAGTTACCCCACCCGAATCTTACCGGAATATTTCTACGAAGTATCCGTCAATCCGACTTGTCATAGGTCAGCACTCTTCTGATCAAAAAGTCCACTAAACGACAAGGAGCTAAAGCGAACATCAGCCCAAGGACTCGGAGCACGCACTTATTTCCACCCAGTTAAGAAGTAGGGAAAAGAAACACCACAGTAAAACAAAGCTGGCTTTTACCAACCTGCCAAATGCCGTCGTCAGATTGAATGTAATTTCATCTCCTAAATTCGACCAATGTGAAAAGGATGATTATGACCACGAGAGCGATATACCACGTCCCTGACTGGATGGGAAAATTCATGGAAAGTAGAGCTCCGCAAATTATGTGGAGTATGTTTGTCGTTAGATTTGTATCTAACGGATGACCCGGAATACTAGGCTCCAGCTCAACTCACAGAAACTGGTATCCGCACGCTGTGCAGGAACCCTCGTCCGTCGATTTCAATCTGACCGCCCAGACTACTCAGATTCCGCATGGTACCTATCAACCGCAGAACGCTCGGCCGGTAACCGATTGTAGTACAGTCTATCGTCCTGGTAGCGTAACTTCATGCACTACTCCATTAACTTGGTTGGATGAAAGGGCAGCACCATGTGATCCATTGAGTGCGTCCCATTGAATAGTCTCAAGAGCACTTCGAGTCTGCTTTAAACTTGTTTGAAGAGCTGAACGATTTTTCTCACTGTTAATCGAGTTTATTGTGCGATTGACGGAAAAGCTTTCCAAATGTTCATGACAGGAAGAACAGGCCAGAGAACTTTCCCTGTTAGTGAAATATGGAGCGTAAGTGAGTTTCGCTGACGGGACTTGGGGGGGACTTTTTATATAGATAGAGGAGAAACACCGGCAAGTAAAATACCATGAAGGAAAGAAAAGGACAGTTTGTTTAGTGAAGTCTTTTGCATCTCTTTCTTTTAATTCTTTTGATTTGATTTATTTGTAATGCGCTTTATAAACATATTAAGAGTCCTCAAGAAAACCTTCCGGGTTAGATCTGTCGTGCGCTTTCTTTGCCTTCTCGGTCCAACCCCAAGAATTCAAGCTCCATTCACTGTGCCTATCTTGAGACTTCCTCTTTCAGCTTATCATCTGAAGGTGGTGTAAATCACACAGATACATCAACAGCGTGAGTTGAAGAAGAAGAAGATCATCATAACAGCAACTGGAACGTCCACATGCTTCTGATAATCCTTGGATATAACAATACAATCTAAAGATTTTCAAAGTAAAAGGGTGCAACTCAAAATGGCCATACATGCACCGTCTCCAATGGAATGGATAGCAAATGATTATGAAATTGTTAGGCATGTCCGTCCTCATTGTGGTGTAAAGAGCCTTGCGATGAACCATCCCACCCGCTTTCAGTGGAGTAAAGAAAAGCAGAAGCAGCGTCTCTACGTCTCCCATTTACTCTCTCCATGCCAAGCCTGTGGAGTTAATGCTTGTCGCGAAAAGCAGGTTCAAGGCTATCTACCCAAACTATTCCAACTGTAACAAAAGGCAACTGGCCCCGAAGTCCACACAATTAGCGCAACAGAGTTCCAGTCAGCATGCAAGAACCTTATACTCGTTTAGTGGCTAAATGTATTATTAACTGGACGACGCCTTACGAGATTCTCGTAAGACTTCTCTCTCGCGTCAACTATTCCTCTCTCATTTCCGATGTAAATGATTGGCATGGGAGCAACCATGATTTGCTACACCTAAATCTTCGGATATTCAACAGGTATGATCGTTCGAAGTTGAGTATCTTCGGAACCTGGATTATCCTAATCAGTTCCATAGCAGAGCTCACGATTCGTAATCAGTCCGCTAATCTCATCTCTATTCGCCTAATGTTGTCAACACGATACTGCGCCTGTTGGTGAGGATCACGGATTATCCTGATCTGTTCACTGCATCGTCCTATCAGCGCTCGCAACGTGGCAGCCAACTCTGATCAAGCATATCTCGTCCCGCGTGGCCACGATTCTCTTGTCAGGCCATCTCGGACAGACTCTGCTAAATACATGCATGGACTCTTATTAATTGCAACCTCTAAGTTAACTAGGGAGTACCGTACTTTTACTACGGTCGACTGTCTCTGGAAGTAATTTTTTAGTTTGTTATTTTATCTAATTGTTGCAAACTTCAGTACTCCTTCGTTGGGGATGACGAAAGCGTCAAATTGGTTTTCCTGAGGAAGATCACACGTAATTTCTACCCCTAAATGTCTTTGTTATCTTTTTTAAGTCACATGCGATATTTCATAAAATAACTTTTAAGATGATCAGGAGTAAGCTTTTCTGAACACTAGAGCAGTTTCCGGATACCTTCCTTACTGGTGTACATTCTTATTGGTGCCATCCTTCTTTCCATTTCATTGAAGCATAGTTTGTACCAGATAGAACTGTATATAAGTCGAATTAAATATATATTATGTTATACAGGGTAATTAACATAATATTAACCATCGGAAATGCACATTCCTCCGAGGTCCAAAATCAATCGAGGACGCGAGGTCCTCGATGGATTTTTATTATCACCATTGACTGAGACTCAGTATGGCCAAAAAGAACTTCTCATTAGTAGCTATCCTACTTACCGTGAATTGGATGAATAAACCACTTAACTGTGTTTTAGGAATTAGTAGTTAGGATCCTTTGAAAAAACTGAATATTGAACAAATTGAACATTGAAAAAATTTGGTAATAATCACGTGAACACTAGTCTGTCAATTTCAGCTTCAAGAAAGTTTCACCCCATAAGGAGTAAGTGAACTTTCATAACAGTGCGTTATGAGGACCTTGACTACATAGATTAAACACACCAATAACGTTCCATTGAAGTTCTTCGAATTAGAGTACATATGAGGATAAGTATTTTCTCCACTATCTTCATTATCCTAAATATGATCTTTTAAGTTACTCTTCTGAAATAAAAATTAGAGATAATCCACTGTTATATGCAAATTCTAACTTATAAACTTGATACCTGAATATGATTACGTCAATTCAGGTAAGCAAGCGCCTCAAGGCCTATGAACTGCACGTATTGTACAGTAGGCCATAGAAGCGAGTTTACGATATGGCTACTCCAGTCCATGAACACGTTCAAGAAATGGCTATATTTTGTTTCTCTCTTGACGGTTAACTCTCTTCCAATCGTGTTTTGATAGGTTAATCAGATCAATCAATGAGGGAATTTATCCTCTACCTTTGTTAGCATGCCGTACATCTTTACATCATTGTAATAAAACAAAACAAAACTACTGTACAAAAACCGAGCCCATTGCTCGGTTTATACTAGTGGCCCTTCACTGACTAGTGAACAAAGCAATGAGAAGAGTGTCTTATGAAACAAACAAGATTCTAAATGGAATAGTCTTGTAGAGCTGGTGGTTCTTAGAGCTGTGGAAACAGTTCTTCTTTGTTGTGCATATTCGTGCTTGCGTGTGTAAGTTCTAAACTGTGTTAGTTTGCTTTAGGCTTGGGGGGTGCTTGTGGACGATAGTGAGTGGCGAGAAATCCTGGCCAGTTAGAAAAATAATCAATATGATATTGACAAGAAAGAAGTCAGATGATAGTATCCCATTTGTTGGGAAGAGACGAGAGGAACGAGCTAGGAAGCATCGCATGAAAACTTCCCTCTTGTCACTTCACTACATCGGAAGAATATAGGATAGAACGGCCAAATTTCTTTACAAGAGAAGATAAAATGTGTTCTGAGTTTAATTGCATGTGAATATATAATTTTCAAGTCCAAATACAGAGTAATCTGATCGATGAGACTCTTGAGGAGCAATAAATCGATCCATTAGCCATCAAAAATCTATATAGTATTAAGCGCGCGCTTCCTTGTCCTTCATCAGCGGTATCATCTAGCGTGATGAAAGATAAAGATTGAAATTGGTGAATGGTTATCTTACATCTATATCAATTGCTACATCTTGCTAACCTAAAATTCCAAAAGAAATTCCAATTGTTTGGAGATCACATTAGCAAGTCAATCATGACTTGGGATAGATTTTATCGAAAGTTTAGGTTCTGTGTCTAATAAACTTCCTACACAGTCGTTCAGTTGTCCATGGAATCCATCTAAGTCAAATCAATGTTTCCCCACTTAGTATAGTTTGAGACCACTATCCATTGCACGTTTGTGACCACTACACAAACTTTAGAGTTAGATCAATTCAAGTCTAGGCTAAAGGTCTAGATTATGACCTAAGTCGAAGCCTAATCAAAATGGGGTACACCAAGGATATTACTCTTCTTCAAAACAAGACGAGATCCTCACTTGGTCCCCACTCCTCAACATAAATGCCGTTTGGACTAACTCATCCTTGCAAATTGTATGCAAATAAAAAATGTAATAATAATAATAATAGTTATTACCTTGTCCTTATCTGTGTCTTTTTTTGTTTTGCATTCATTTTAGTTCGTGGTAATTGAGATTACCTTAAAATATACATATTTTTCATTTCAGCCTGAATTTATATAAATTCTTGATATACATATATATCAAGAATTCTTGATATATTTGTGTCATTTATATTATTCATAGAAAGTGCCCAAATATCTCAATTAATATCATCCACACTAATTCCTAAAGGGTGTAAGGATATATAATTGCCTTATCTTGATTTGAGATTAAAATTTTATTGAGCTATATTTTCATGAGGCATATTAAAAAATGGAATGTGTCCACATTACTATCATCTTATCATGTTTCTGAATAGGCGCAAGGTAAAGACGGTAAATTATAGTACACACATCTGCAAAAACTTTCGTGCTTTTGAGAGAGTGTCCAATACTTTTGAGAAGTTACAACTAGTTAAATTAGTTAAATTAGTTATATTATAAATCAATTTCATATCTACTTTTGCTCGAAGTGCCATGCAAATACTTGCACTATATCTCCTTTCCTTTGTCCATATAACCTGAAAAGGTCTCTTCCACTAGACCTTACAAGGTCTAGTCTTGATATATTATACTACTGGTAAATATTTAAGTTTTGGATTGAAAGAGATTGAAAAAAAAAGCTAACAGTCTAGGTGGATATAGAGAAGGTTTTAGCAATCTTTTAAATGTCTCCTAGAATTTTTGGAGTTTTATTAATTAAACAAAATTATAAAATATGATTTTATTAAAATTCAAAATTCAAAATATTATTTCAAATTTAAATTATGTGAAATAAATCTTGGAAGCTTTACACTCCTTCTTTTTTCTGACAGGGTGTTTAATTTCTAAGCATTCCAAACGGCATGATGAGTCACTTGCGCGTAAAAGGAGGCTATTATTTCTCAAGCTTATTAGTGTGTCACCCTACTTGCTACAAAATGAAAATTTTCAACTATACTTATTCCTTTGAGGGTTAGGATTCCTTTTACTAATTCCTTTTATGTTTTTCTCTTCATCAATTTTTATGGTTCTTTTTGGACAAGCAATCCTGAAAATACTATAAAGATCATCATCTAATTTTTGGTGGTTTATTGACAATAAATATTTTAGAATAGCTAAATAAAATTGAGGTTTTTTAATTTATCTACTGAATATAATATTGGTAATAAAATATATTTTTTAGTATTTCAAATCAACATTCATCTATATAAAAAATATGTGATCCCTTTAATTATGACATTAGATATGTTTAGTTTCTTTTTTTTAGATAAGTATGGATTATACTACGTGAGTTTGAGGATATTATAGGTCACTTATTCTTCGTATGGATGGCACTGAAACTCATTAAATAAGTATGCATACTAATTGCAAGTTGACTATATGGTAAATCCAATGAATATCAACTTTAATCAATGAAATAGAATTACGACTCCGCAAAATTGTTCATAAGTATTAAGTAAGTTTACGTAAATGTAAAATAAAGTACAAGAAGTAGAACAATCATGGCCTTTAATGGTGAAGTCTATCGGAAGAAATTCTGTACGGTTATATATAAAGTAAATGTTACCAAGACAATAAATAGACAAATAGTTCAAAAAACATTTATATAAAGACAATAATAATTTTTACAGAATATATTACTTATCTCATATTCTATAAATATAAATATTATTATTTTAATCCATAATAAATTATTATTTTTTATTTTTAATACTTTCTTGCTCTAGGTGTCTCAATTATCATAGACTTGATCAAGATTTAAGTCATTATAATTATAGTATTATCCTATCCTATCCTATTAAAAATAATTATATATATATAATAATTAGTTTGTACTTGCTAATATTGCCTTGTGGTCTTAATTTATGGTGATACTTATTGTAACTATAAGTATATACACTAATCCCAAAAGTGGCATATGTATAAGAATAAGGGAGTTTGTGGTTTGAAGTACTTGCTTCTATGCAAATAGAAGAATTAGCACTACATCTAGTATTGCATTTATAAGAGGTGATGTAATTCGTATATAAGTAGTAATATAATGATGACTAGAATGAAGTATGATAAAAATAAGCAAGTAAATTTGAGAATTTGTTCTCCATCTAAAGTGATGCAAAGAAAGTGAAAGTAGTATATGCCTACATAAGATCGGTTGATATTGCTTATAGCAATATGCATATGCATTGTGGTTGAAAACAATATACAAATTTATCAATAAGGCTCGTTTCTGACTGTTTGAATAATATAAATAATATAAATTTGAAAGTATAAAGTTCACTTGATTTCATTATTGGATTTCTTGACATCTTTAACTCTTTTTTTGAAGTCTTGAGTTTATTGAGATATAATATATCTTTTACAACCTAAAGGTTCTTATGATACTTAAAGCTCCATAATCCTTTATATGCATAAGGTTTAAGAATTTTATAATTTTTTATACTATTTACTCTCAAAATTGATCATTGTAAATTTATTGAGGATCTAAACATTCTCACTAATTGGCTTATTAATCCAAAGATTTTCAACTTTTGAACTTTTTGATAAGAAAGGAGCAACTTAGTAAATATAGCTATGTCCTCCCCATCAATGGAGGTAGTGACATTTTGTAGAAAGAGGAGACTGCTATAGAGAACTATGATTATAGGAAGATGCTCATTTACTAAGATCCAAGCCATCCAACACAAATGGCAGCAAAATAAGATGAACATTTATCAATGTATGGAATTATAGCTATTGTAGATTATGAAAGATAGATCAAGATGAGATGGGTGTGCCACCCAGTAATTATGGGAGACCATAGCTTATCTGAGTGTAATTAGTGTCCATAAGTAGTGTACATTAATAGAAGCTTGTGGGACGATATGGGTGGTGGATGATTAGAAGGCATCGCATGCTAACCACCCATCCCGCAAGCCTAGATCAGGAGGAGGTTGCACCCTCAAAACACTATATCAGCCTATGGTACATATATAGAAACCAACTGCTAGGTGTACCAATTTTGAATAAGTCTAAGTGCTTGTAATTGAGGAGAAGAGATATTGTTAGAATCTCAAATCAATCTAGGAATACCTCTTCCTTTGCCTAGTTGGTTTTTGAGTAAGTCTTGTGATTGGATGGCCAGTCCAAGTGGAGGTATAAGCCCACTTGATTGCCAAGTCTACACTTGATTGAGGAAGGATTGAGCTTCAAGCACTTAGTGTACATAAACTAGTGGTTAGCACAACACATTTTTTGTTAGGTAGTATACGAGAACTCTGACCTAAACGCTCACTTGCCCACCCAATTGTTGATGAGAGTTGTGTAGTAACCATTGAAGATAGTTGTTTGCTCAAGAGATGGGTGAGTTGAGTGGTATTTTGGGTCAAGATGGACTACACCCATGTTTGGAAGTTGTATTTAGACATAATTAGGGAAACCTCATATGATCAATTAATCTGATTGAGCAATCATCATCAATTGCATCATCATCAATGGGTGAGTTTAGTACTATGAATGTTGATTGATGGGAATGGAATGTTGGGTCTATCATGAATTTTCTTTGCTAGAAACTAGTTTAGAGGTTGAAGTTGACCAAAATTAAGTTTTGACACTTGGTTTCTTGCTCAAAAGTAGGTAAGGTTCAATAAGGGATTCATTTTTGCAACCTTGTCTTTGGCCTAAGTGAGTTTTCACAAGAGGATGTCTCTGGAGCAATGCCGTTTTAGTTCAAAGCCAAAACTTCAACCCGAATTGCAGACCCAAGGTATTCATCATGGAAGTTGCAACCCCTCAGTCCATGTTGCTACTTGCCATATAAGAATGCCAACCCCATGTAGCACCATGCTAGGAAGTTGAGAGTTTCCACATTCCTCCATTTTGGCTATGCTTGAGTTCTCCCAAGTTGTAGCTCACCTCTTGAGGTGTTTGGACATCCTGTTTGCAAGATTTGGTATGGAGACCTAGGAGGTGGTGGTTGATCTAGAGTAGCCACATCCAAACCAGAAAAAGAGGCAAGTTAGGGAGTGCGTGAAAGAAGTGCAAGTGAACCTAACCTAAGTTATTAGATATATAGGATATTAAGTTATGGGTAAAGACCATCAAGGAAGTGCCAAAGGAAAGGAGTTCATGAGTCTCCACAAGGTTAAGATTTGGGGTTTAGTTCAAGGAGGCACCATAGGTCCACTAATGTGCAACATGCTCCAGGTTCCAAAACCAAACTGCATCCCATATCCAAATCCTAACCAAACACTACAAGTTCTTCATTGAGTGTACAAGGGAAGGTGATACTTGCTCTAGAGTTGGAGACTAAGGGAGACAAAGACACGTGTTTGGTAAATGATCCAACCAAGTTCAAGAGTTTAAGGTGGGAGAGTTGGAGTTAGGATTGATTCTCAACATTCAATTTAAGGAGGGGAAACTAGTTTCAAATAATTGGGTGGGTAAGAGTGCAAGAGGACATCATGTCAATGGTCAATGAAAGCTAGCTTGTGGCTTTAGGTAATCTTGAGAGCCACTCCATCTTTGTAAGGGTAGTGTAACATTCCAAGGACTAGAGAAACCCAAGAGAAACACAAGAGAGAAGGCAAACCTTTTGTCCCCAAGAAGCAATAGATTGTCCTATTTTGGAGGCCTAATTCATTTGTTTAGGCCTCTGAAATTAGCTTTGGAGTTTTCAAGATGGTTTTAGCTCCTGCCCTATTAGTGGAAGAACTCTTTTGGTGATATCTCTATCTGATCAACTCAGTCCATCACATATAACATCCTTCCAAATGTTACCAAGCCAATTTCCACCTCTACATAATATGTCTAGCTATTGGTATTACAAGTATAGACAGTTTAACCAAAGCCACCAAATGTCAGATATTTCCCATGAGTAAGTAGAATGACTCTTGTTACCATTACATCACCTTGTTAACCTCAAATATCTGCATTTGGCACCCTTGGAGGTTGTTCATGGTTAGACTGGAAGTGTGGTGTTTCCTCTTTCTCTTATTTGTGTATCTCTATCTAGTGAATCTTGTGTTTGTGTAGTGTGAGTTAGTTGTAGCAAAACCTTTTCGATAGAGACTTTGGGGAGGTTTTGGTGACACTTGAAACCAAATCAGAACATGTTTGGTTTTGGTTCTTGCAAGATTTAACTCAATCCCAAGTTGTTCTTGCATTTTCTTGGTAGTATGTGTACATTGGTCAACCAAGTCTTTTGGTGTATCCCTCTTGGAGCGTGACATAGGTTAATCAAAGTAACTCTTGGTGTCATAATAACTCTCAAAGAAGCAACCTTTCTTCAACGGATGTGTTTTCCCTCCAAAAGATGGCAATGAAGCATATGCAAATTGCATCCAAAATTCTTTGAACTGGATCTCATGGTATGTAAAGGAAGCCTTTGCTGTGAGGAGGCACAACTCCCTTACATCTTAAAAAAAATAGTTTAATTAGACCTCAAGATTAGAATCATCATAGGAAAGACCGTGGGATGCATTCTTATCGTACCTTGAGCTCTTTTTTTGAGGTAGTTGAGTATACTTCCTCCCACCTCAATCCACAACCCATGCACACAATCTCTATTTCTACCCTTGACAATCCTCATTCACTATTGGACAAGTTCATTCTAACTTGCACTCTTCCTCAATTCCACTCTCATTGATTTGTGAAGTTGACACAAATTCAATCGGTTGAAATTGAATCCTTCTCAAGGTGGTGTACTTATACAATTTGATGATTCATTTTGTAAATTTGGTGGGCATTAGTGGTGAAACATCATTGGTCATACATGTATTAAATGCCATAAGAGCCAACAATTACCAAAATTAGTTCATTGTCTTTTGTGTTAGTTTCTTGCTTGCGTGAATTGCCAACATGGATGATAGATCAAGTCAATAGTTTACATGACAAACCATACTCATGATTGACTAGTCCCACTCCAATGGTCTTGGGATAGTCCCACTCTACTCATCTTGGAGTAGTTGGACTCCAATGGTATGATGACCTAGTTCTTGAATCTATATCTAGGGCCTTTTTTGAAGTGAGATTAATGAATTATATTAGATTACAATATTCTACTATAAGTACTTATCAAACTCATAAGAAGAGAAGACAAAAAGGAAAATTTGCATAAGAAGAGGCAAGGTGGACTACCACAACCAAGAGTGGCCCAAAACAAATGAGGCAACAATGAACAAGTTTCTAGCCTCATTCAAGAATAAGAAGATAAAAAACAACCATAAGGTAAAAGGGGATAACAATCCAATGAGGCACAATGCTATCACATTGATGATAAAAATTTTCAATTCAACAAGGACCATGCATGTCAACAACAACTTGACTATATTCTTTCAACTATTGCACAAAGGGCATCCCATAGATTATGCAAAGATGATCTATTAGTGAGCGTGGGACTAACAAAGAACATGAAGACAAGCAAAAGAATCACTTTTCTCTCCTCATTTGTGCTACATTTTTATTTTGGGATGAAATTACTAAACAAAGAAGAGAAGAAGTTGTTCTTTTCACATCATTAACCCACCAAGGTATTATCAAGCACAACATGAGTATGCCATAGAAGGGCAATGGTGCAAGAAAGAATTTTTGAAGTATTGAGGGATGGTAGGTGAGCCAAAATTTCAAACACTATTGACCCAAGCTCCAACAAGAGGAGGAAGAAAACAACTACACAAGCAAAGGTGTAGACTTCAAAGCCGCACAAGCTCCACCCCTAGGTAATTGAAGAATCATCAAAGGAAAATGGATCCAATGAAGATGAGGAAGATCAATTGGAGAGTGAGGATGAAGGTAACTAGGAAGCAAAGGTGACCTTTGACTTGGATGCTATACAAGAAGAAAGAGAAGGTAGCCATATGAAAGATCAAGGGCAACCACAACAAAGGAAAGCACTACAATTCTCCAAGATTGAACTTTCCTCAAACAAGGAAGTTGGAGATGAAAAATACCACAGAGAAGTACAATCTATCCCTACAACAAGAGTAGAGGTAGATCACTACAAAGACATCCCCTCTTTAGAGAAGGGTGGACCTCTATGCAGTAGGATGAAGACATCCAATTGTACAATTACAAAGGTCTAATGGTGTGACACCAACCTTTAAGCATGACATAGCAAGAGTTTTGACATGTGGAAGTTCTTTGGGTTGTAGAAGATGGACTAATTTGATGGTAAGTTGCTCAAAGGTGGGAGACCTATAATGATAAGATCAAAAGGGGATTGGCTAGAGATAAAGAAACTTACAAGAGTAAAGAAGGGTAAGTCCAAGAGTGATGGAGTACCCTTGTATACAAAAGAGATGTAGTAATAAAAAGTGGAATCTTTCTAAGCACAAGTAGAAAAAGTATGGATCAAGATGGAGAAGTAAGGTCCCACTCCAAAGAGGTGCAAAAAGTGGGAAGCATCTTGATGGTTCCAAACAAAAAAGAAGGAAACCAAAGAAGAGAAAGTAATGAGAGTGTCTACCTTGAGGGAGGTAAGCTGTAATGTTATGAGGACAAGAGAAACCCAAGAAAAACACACAATAGAAACACAAGGCTTCATCCCTCAATACTCTGATGCCCCAAAGGAGCACCTTGTCTTTACTATATAGCAAAGAGAATCTACTCAAAGGGAACTACACCCTTGGATTAGATACATGGATTGGTGACATGTCAGCAAGATCCACCCTTAAATTAGTTGCATCAATTGGTGATATTTTGATCATTATCCTATTTGATTGGTCAAACAAGTTCAACCAAAGGGAATCTTTAGGGAATCTTCCACTAAGAAGATCAAAATAGCATGGGTAAGGTACCATTGGAAAGCTCTCAACAAGAAAAACATGGAAGAGAAGTCAATGTCTTTTCCTCTTTCATTTTTCAATACCTAATTCATCCATTTAGGCCTCCAAAATTGGCTCTAAAGTTTTCATGGTGTTTTCAACCTCTACCCTATTAGTGGAAGTAATTTGTTGGTGATACCTCTATTTGATCTACTTAGAATATCACATATAACATCCCTAAAGATATTACCAAACCAATTTCCACCTCTAGATAATATGTCTAGCTAAAGGTACTACACAAGCCTTTAGAATCATCACAAGAGGAAGTGTTGAGACTCCAAGCTCTGTATAGGTATGAACTAGTTCCCAATTAGGCTGAACTTGTATAGCATTATATTCACACTTAGCACACTTATTACATAGTTAGCTAAGAAGCTTATGCCTATGTGGCACATTAGGTTCTTGGCTTCTTTGTTTGTAGCACATTGTTCTCAGATATCTATATATACTTGGGGACGCTGCCTACTTAGACCATTGTCTTGGTTTATCCACACTTTCTCTTGCATGTGGCAAGTTTCTTAACATGGTATTAGAGTGATAGAGAGCACAGAGAGCCTTGGATGCATGGCAAGCAAGAGAAGTGCAGCTTGGGAAAAGAAACCCTTGCTATGGTGCAATAGCAAGACTTATTGCTAAACTCAAAGTTCCATTAGCCAAAAGATAGTGAAGAGAGGTGCCAATAATATACATCACTCAAACTTCAAGTATCACTCAAACTTCTAGCGTATTTTTGAGAGCCAAGATGATGATTTTTGACCAAAATGACATCACCTAGCTCCCTTCAGATTGTCTTGTTTAGAGGCTTAAATTTAGTTTTCTACCAAGTTTTAGTGCAATCAAAGATTTTGACAACCAATTCTTTGAAGGCCAATATCTTGCAAATAGAACCTACCTAGATTCTTTATGTAGGAAATATAACAAGCAAAAAAAGTTTACACTCCAAGGGGTCACTTAAATTTTTGCCTTCAAAATTTGAAATCCACATTTTTCTTGATGTTTCTTGGCATGTTTTAGCTTTGATCACCATTGTGGAGGTCTTTTTTCTATCCATTGCACTTTGGATGTGTTTTTATTGCATTTTGTGGATAGATTCTTAACTTCTTGTCTTCTTTTGGGATCAAAAACATGCATGTTTAGAGTGGTGCAAAGTCAAGAAGAGAGCTTCTTAGGAAGGTTCCAACTAGCTTAGCTTGCACACCAAGTAGGTAGCTTCCTTGAGAAGCTTCTTGGTTAGCTTGGCTTGCATTCCAAGAAGGTGGCTTTTAGGAAGCTTCTTGATAAGCGTCTCAAGAGCCTTTCATACTCCCTATAAATACCAAAGTCCAAGCTCATGTTAGGCATTTGGAGTTTCCTTCATTCAAGTGTCATGATGTGATCTTCCACTCTGATCTTCCATTCTCATATTTCTCTCCTTGGTCTTCTACATTGATATCAAAGAAAAAATGGGATGGATGGAATGGGATAAATTTGGTAGTCCAAAAAATCCAATTTTGCCAAACCAATGGGATTTTTGTGTCCATGTGCTACATAAGTATCATTTCATGCAATTCATCATCTCAAGCTTTGGGCAGAATTTTCTAAATACTATCATCTTGTCTGATGAATCCTTGGTACTTCTGATTGTAACTTATGGAGAATAGTGGATGTATATGTGTTAACTTAGATAAACTATAGGTAGTTTGATAAAGAAGCAGTCATGGCGGCATTGCTTGAGGTTATCATTGCCATGGAGTAACAAATCAAGCAACTTACTTGATTTTTGGAAGAACAAGATCATCAATGACAAGAGCATGTAGAGAGAGCACCATTTTGAGAAGGAGAAGACCAAATCTGATTCTCAAGCCCAAGGTATTTGAAGGCAAGAGTTTCTTGGGCATAGTGAAGAATTTTGTGTTTGACTATGAGCATTATTTTGAAGCTACAAATCTTCAAGATGAATGGAAATAGATTCTCTTGGCTTCAAGCCAACTAGATGAAGTGGTAAAACTATGGTGGTGGTTCCAAATGGAGCAAGCTGAATGGTAAATTGTTGCACCAATCTTGATATAGAGAGAATTCAAGAGTGAAATACTTGGTTGATTCTAAGCTATGAATGCCACACGAGATAGGTTGGCATGAAGATGATTGGCTCTATAAAGAGCTACATCACACTATTCCAAAACACCATTATGCAGATTCTAGATATATTGGAAGGTGCAGCTATGGATCAATTTGTGAGAAGCTTGAAGTCACAAACCAAATTAGAATGATTATACAAGAGCCAAAACACTTGGAGGAAGCTATGTAGTTGGCTAGATGATTTGGTTACTTGGTTGTGACAACTTGGTCTTGTCATGCCATTTGTAACTTTGCACTTAGATTGCTCAAACTTTGGAGTAGTAGTGTTGGTAGTCAAGAGTATTTTGGTAGTTATTCATAGACTTCTTGTTGACGGTCAGATTTTGTGTTTGGAGTATTGAATACATTGTAGGGCCCACTATCACTTAGCACCATTTGCATAGTTAGGTGTGCCATCAGTGGGATTGTTAGGGTTTGAGACCTAGCTCAAGTCAACAATATACTTTTGAAGTGCAGCTCCAGAGAGCTGCACTTCTATGATGTTGAGCCTTTGAGTTCTTGGCTATGGTGGATAGAGGTCAGTGAGTGTCACTTGGATTCTCTTAGCTAGAGTGGGTGTGGCTTGGCTTGACCATGATCAATGCCTAGTTGTTGGTAGATTATGGAGTGACAAATCAAAGATTGATTTGATTGAGTGTGATTCAAGTTGTGTAAACAAATTGATTACATTAGAGAAGTGAAGTTAGAGGGAAATTGGGTGCAAGGAATGAAGGTGTTGCTAATATCTCCAAGCCTTGCTGATTGTTGGTAGCTTGATCATGATCTAGAGTTTCCCTGAGAGTGATCATGTGCAAAAGGTTTTCAAATTGATGCAAATTTGGTAGTGAGGCAGATGGTGTGCAAAAGTGCTAGCCAAATTTTGAGCAAAGAGAAGCAATTTTCAAGCGGTAGTTGTGATTTTGAGCTCAAGAGTGAAAGCAAGACCAATTTGGTGCAAGTTGAGCTCAAAAAGTGAAATTGAAGGTGGAGTTCTTGAACTAATCCTCGTGGATTGTGATTGGAAAAACCCATCTTTTCAATTTGGCTTGAGTGGGTTTGAAGTGGCAAGGGAAAATGCTTCATTTGGCTGAATTTTGGCATTTAGAGGCTTTGAGGCATAAGGCTATGGGCTATGAGAGGCTACAAAGGGCTAGCTTGCTGGCATGAGATTAGCTAGTTTGAATAGATCTTGGTCATTG
Source organism: Lunularia cruciata (assembly GCA_948567375.1). Lineage (NCBI taxonomy): Eukaryota > Viridiplantae > Streptophyta > Marchantiopsida > Lunulariales > Lunulariaceae > Lunularia > Lunularia cruciata. The sequence goes on along the minus strand of OX419755.1, from coordinate 8,891,864 downwards.
TTTGGCAAAATCTACCCATCCTACTAGATTTGGTGCAAGAGGGTTTGACCCCTAAATCTTTGGTTCTTAGACTAGTGCCCTAGCCACCTGGTCCACCCTCACTTGTTGTCCTAGTGACTATTTTACTATTATTTATACACTTGTAGCATTGGCTAGGAGAGATAATTTGATCCTTCTTGGTGATCCTAGTAGCTTAGGAAGTAGTTAACTCATATTATGTCAAATGCTAAATGGTAGTAGAGTCAATTGAGTGTTGATTTATGAGATGAAGAGGTTTCATTTAGATTTCATGTGATTGACCTCCTCCATTCTTTGCTTCTTATTTTTGCACCATGTTTCTACAAGGTGCCCTAACTTTAGAGAGTTGGTGCTCTGATGTACTCTTGATAGTAAGGCTAGAGTGATGACTAGTTAGACTACCTATATTTCTCTCCATTGAGGCAAGAAGTGATGACCTACAAATGATGAGAGTGCATGTTGTGAGGACAGGTTATAGGTTTCCCTTTCCCTTAATGTAGTTATCATAGTTAGAACTATATTAGTGGGTGACGTTTGGTTGGTATGTTGGCATGTTGGCACTTGGTGGTGGTTTTTGATGGGGTACTAGTGGTGCTTCCGTTTGCAGGTTACGGTTCTTGGTTGCTTTGTCATAGTGGAGTTCTTTGGGGATTTTGGAAGAGATAGCACTATTGTACATAGTGGGTTTACTCAAAGTGGTGCTCGATATTAGCATGTATCTCAAGTCCCAATGAGGAAGGAAATTGACTCTAAGTTGGAGTTTGGCACAAAAGCTGATTCAGTTGAGAGTGCACTTGGTGTGTCCACATTGTTGTTGTAGGATATGGACAAGATTTATGGGGCCTCCAAAAGTCCCAAGTGTTACTTTGGTAATGGGTACCATTGAGTTGGATGACTTCATATATGAGTTCAATAGTTGGTGTGATCAATAGCAAATATAGAGTCAACTTTATTCATATACTTCATGGCATGGAAGGGGTTATTTTAGCTCTTGCAGGTCCACCAATGGACAACTTCCATGAGTTCAAGAGAGCTCACTTGGAAGAGATTGAGCTATAATAACAATATTGGTCTCCAAATTATATCTCCATCATTTTAAGTTTGGTTTTTAGGGGTAAATGGCAATACCAATGAGTTCTAGCTCTATTAGCATTGGTGGATCTCTTGGAGATGGTGCTACTACAAGTGGAAGCACTACTATAAGAGGTGTTGTAGTATTGGGGTTTAACCCCATGGTGGAGTTCTTCCAATGTTTGAGGCGGAACTACCAAGGAGTGCGGACTGACAAGTTGAAGAGCTTGCAAGAGTTCCAACGGAAGGCTGGAGAGAGCCTATGCAAGGCATACACTTGCATGAGATGGCTAATCAGTTTTACTCAAGGAGTTATTGAGGCCCATGCACTTTAGTTTTGGTATGGGATATTGGATAGGGAGTTGCAACATAGAGTCCGTGATGCTATGTTGTTACAAGTTACTTTGCCTACTTTGGCAATGGTCTTTGGTTTGGCTGAGCATATTGAGCTCAACATGGTGGAGGAGAGAGTGGTGACATTTGGATTTGGTAGGGAGACCTCATCCACAGTTGTTACTTCTTCTAGAGTGCAACAGAAGGCACCATGCCATATTGGTTTCCAAGGGCATGATGGGCAACCTAGATCCTATGGAGCAAATGGAAGGTCTATTGTAGCTAGACCCTTACCTTCATTCTTGGGACAATAGCAGCCAATGAGTGGTGGTGTTGCTTGTTGGACTTGTGGTGGACCTCACCATAGGAGAGAGTGCACTCAAGGTAGTAGACTTGATACCTCTAGTGCATCATAGCCAACATAGAGACAATGTGAGCATTGCCACAAATTTGTCATACTAGTGACCAATGCTTTGCCCTACATTAGGAGTTACGGTGTGGTAGAGTTTCTATGGCAGGTGGTAGAGCTCTGGTTCATGGAGGACAAGGTGGTAGGATCCACACTTGGTAGGGATGTAGTACATACCCTTACTTCCAATATAACCATAGCTACTCGCATTGAGCAATTGGATCAGAGATTGACTAGCATAGCCATAGCTCAAAGGAGATCAGATTCAAATGTTGAGGCTTCCACCTCATATGCAGATGATAGTGATGTTTGAGACTTCATGTGCGGAGTAACAAGGGTGGATGCATTTTCCGTAATGACTAGGAGTGCAATACATGCTCTAGAGCCTAGAGGAGCATTAGTGGAGTTGGACCCATAGAGAGGAGAGGTTGGTAGATAGGTCAGACTTCCCTAATCTTTTACACTCTTTGAGGCACTTCAGACAACATCCATGGCTCATAGATATCCTAGTGTAGGTATGGTAGATGGTGATGAGGTGAATGATGGACTACCTACAAGTTAGCCACCTACTACTACACAGATTGAGTCGAACAAAATGTTGGGGGTGGCTCAATTGATTATGCGCTCTCTATTATTCTCAATTAGTGACATGTATACATTGGGAGTTGACCCAACCTATAAAAGACCAAGACCAAGGAGAGAAATAGTAGAATAGAAGCTCACATTGGGGCACTTGAATGAGAGAAAACTCCAAATGCCTAGTATGAGCTTTGGCTTTGGTATTTATAGGTAGCATACAAGGCCCTTGAGCCACTTTCTTAGAGTGCAAGCCAAGTTAACTAGGAAGTTTCTCAAGAAGCTTCCTTCTAGAAGCCGCTTACTTGGTGCGCAAGCTAAGCTAGTTGGAAGCTTCTAGAAGCTACTTACTTGGGGTAAGCTAAGCTAGCCGGGAAGCTTCCTAAATGCTTCCAAAATATTTTAGGCTAATTTGTCTTACTTGTGACTTCATTAGCACTACAAACTTTGTTGCTAAACTCCATATTGTTATATATTCTCCCACCGCTAGTTGATGACATCCTCATCGCCAATGAAGCTTCAAACTCTTGGATGGCTGTTTGTGCATTCTAGAGGTGAGAAAGAGGGTCCCATGTGATATCATGAAGGGGATACCCTTTCCAAAGGACCTTGTACTTTGTATATTGTCAACAGTCTCGTCAAATATGGCAATGTAAAAGGATACGATCAACTTTGTACTCCTCATGATCATTGACAAGGATTGGAGAGGGAGATTGGACTCAAGAGGAAAAGGAAGAGGGATTAGGAACAAAGGGTTTCAACTTGGAAACATGAAAGACAAGATGGATATGCATATGACAAGGCAAGGCAAGGCAAGTTGATAAGCAGCATAAGAGACAATTTGAGTGACATCAAAGGGTCCTATCCAATTAAGGGCAAGTTTATGAACTTGGGTATCAAGTAGGAGGGTGAGATTACTAGAGGATAGCATGACTTTATCACCAACTTCAAAGGTGAGATCATGATGATGGTGGTCCGCATATTATTTTTGATGATTTTGAGCAACAAGGAGGTGAGATTTGGCTTGTTGGAGAGATTGGGATATAATGGTCAAGAATGTTGAAGTATGAGGAACCTAATATGGAGGAGGAGTAAGAAGAGAATCTAGAATAAGTGGATCTTCACCAAAATTAAGAAAGAAAGGAGAAAATCCGGTGCCTACCTTGTTTTGAATTGTTGTAGGCAAATTTTACAACTGCAAGACATTCATCCCAATTGGTATGGTGGACATTGATAAAGGCACGCAACATATCCTCCAATGTATGATTTGCACATTTGGTTTGTACATCAGTTTGAGGGTGATAGGCCATGGACAAAGCAAGCTTGGTGTCAAGTAGATGGAGGAGTGCTTGCCAAAACTTCTCGGTAAATTGAGGATCACAGTCGGATATGAGTACACGTGGCATCCCATGATGCTTGAAGACATTGTCAAAGCAGATTTGTGCTAAGGTTGGAGCATCCACAATATCATAGGTTGGTGCCAAGTGGATTTGCTTAATAAGCTTATCCACAAACACCACAATTGTTGTGTGTCCTTGCTTTGTCTTGGGCAAGGATGTGATGAGATCCAAGCTCACATGCTCCCATCAAGCGGATCGAATGGCGAGTGGTTGAAGGAGTCCACTCGGCTTCTAGTTGCTAGCCTTGTTATATTGGTAGCTCTCACATGATTAGACCAATTCTTGAACATCTTGCGTCATGTTGGGCCACCACCATTGGCGTTGGAGGGTACCCAAAGTCTTGTCCTCACCCATGTGACCAGCTATGGGTAAATCATGGGCTTCTTGAAGGCACACAAGTCGAAGATCAACTTTAGCTAGAACATAGATCCGGTCTTCATGGAATAGAAGGCCTTCCTTGATGGAGAAGGTATTGTACTCCTTATTGCATGCTATAAGGTGACTATGTACCATTTAGAAGAAGGAATCTTGTTGTAGAGATGATTGAAACTTATTTTGGACCTTGGAGTCAATTGACACCATTGTAATTGCCATTGTGATGAGAGGAATAGACTTCAAATCAGATCGTCATGATAAAGCATCAAGGGATGATGTGGAACCAACCTAGTTTGTACTCAAGTTTGATGTCAAACAATTAGAGTTGTTCTTCCCATCAATAATGTTGACTCTTTATGTGTTCCAAGTGTAAGGTTTGCAACAATGGTTTGTGATCAGTTTGCATGATCACTTGTTTCCCAAGAGGTAATGCCTCCATACCTTGGTGGCATTTACCACCGCAAGTTGTTCTTGATCTCAAGCAGAGTAGTTTCTTTTAGCCGTATTGAGTCAGCAAGACACAAAGGCAATGGGATGTAGTCCATATGGGAATTCCTTTTGCAACATGGCTCCAATTGCAAAGTTAGAAGCATCAAAATCAACCACACAAGGTACTTGAGGGAATTCCTACTGCAACATGGCTCCAATTGCAAAGTTAGAAGCATCAAAATCAACTACACAAGGTACTTGAGGATCATACGGTTGAAGAATAGGCCTTGAAGACACCATATGTTTCAACTTTTGGAATGCTTCTTTGTGCTTGGTGGTCCACTAGAAGCTCAAGTCCTACCCCAAGAGGTCAATTAATGGTGCAACCACATGAGCATAATAATGGATGAACTGTTGGTAAAAACTAGCCAATCCATTAAATGCTTGTACTTTTGTAGCATCCTTTGGAGTAGCCCAATCAATAATGGTCTTGATTTTCTCCTCTTCCATCTTGATCCCTTTTGATGAGATCTTGTGACCCAAGAAGGTAACTTCCTTTTGCCAAAAGGTACACTATTGCAAAGATCCAACTTGGAAAAGTATTGTGCTCCACTCAATTGATCAAACAAGTTATCAATCCAAGGCAAGGGATATGCATTCTTCATTGTTTGCTTATTGAGTGTATGATAATCAATACAAAAACAAAGTCCTCCATCCTTCTTTGGAACAAATAGTACCGGTGCGCCACAAGGAGAGGTACTATGTTATATGAAGTCTTGTACACCCATTTGTGCATGTGTGTGGTATTGTGATATTTAGCTTGTTATTACAAGTACTTAAGAGATATTATTTATATAGAAATAAAGGATGGTTCTATATTAGTCATGGTTAGCTAAAGTTAGTCATAGATAAGATAGAGGGGACTTTACTTTAAAGGAAGTAGAAAAGATGAGCACCACTATTTTGGATTTTAGTGTATTGAGTTGGTATTATTCTTAGGTGTTTGGCTTTGAGAAAAGAGTTGAGAACTCTTGGGCCCGCAAGCCTTTTTGTTTTGTATTCTTCTTTAGTCCAAGGATAGCCCATGTGAAGGAATCCTTGACTTAGTGGTTGGGTCAAGATAAGACCACATGCTTAGGGAAATATGCCCTTGTGAATAGATATTCCTTTCTACTTTTTGACTTTACTTGACTTTTAGTTTAGTAACTTGAGTTACTACGGTAATTAGTAACTTTGGTACGTAACTATTTCACAAGTATATAAACAAGGGGTGAAGAGGTACTCAACATCCTTTCATTTGCAACTATCTCTCTCTCATTGAATTCTCTAGTGAGCAATGTCTTGAGTCTTGGAGTGTTAGCCTTGGAGGAGTATGATGGAGTTGGGATTCCTTGCCTTCTTAGTCCATGGTGTGCCACCATAATAGCCATCAGAGGTTCATCCTGAGTGAGAGACAGGCCGGCTCACAATTTTGTAATCGTGCTACTATATACTAAGATATCATCTAAGAAGACGATAACAAACTTATCCAAGTATGGACGAAATATGTCATTCATTAGACTCATGAAAGTGGCAGGTGCATTGGTGAGGCCAAAAGGCATCACAAGATACTCAAAGTGGCCATACCTGGTTCAAAAGGCAGTTTTGTACACATCCTCCTTTGCAATTTGGATTTGATTGTAACCGCTCTGCAAGTCCTGTCTGGTGAAGTATCTCGCTCCATGGAGTTGATCAAACAGGTCATCTATGCAAGGTAAGGGGTATTTGTTCTTCACGGTTTGCTGATTGAGACCCCGATAGTCAATGCACATGTGCATTGTACCATCCTTCTTCTTCACAAACAAGACAAGGGCCCCATATGGATGAACCCTTTCTGCATCATCTCCTCAATTTGAGTCTTACACTCCTCCAACTCATGAGGTGATAGGCGATATGGGGCCTTACAAGGAGGTGTCTTACACGGGAGTGTCTCAATTTTGTGATCTACTCGCCTTTTTGGTGGTAATCCTGAGGATAGATCATTGGGAAAGACATCTTAAAACTCATCTACCATATCCTTCAATTTCTTAGGAATTTGTCCATCGAGTTGTGCACTCTGGACTTCTCTTATTAGACCCATAAAACATCTATCTGTCTTACAGACAATTGCCATCCCTATGACATATAGAGGCAGTTTCTACTTGTGTGATTTTTCTTTAACCCCAATGATTGACCATTCGTAGGTTCTCACTATTTTTTTCCTCCAATCCACCATAGGGTTGTATTGCTCTTTCCATGGTATGCCTAAAATTGCATCATAACGAGCTAACTATATCACTTGCCACTCAATTGCTTCCTAATATTCTCCTACAGAGAGGATTACCCATCTAGATAATGACTCAATCCTCTCTGTTTGCCCATTAGGTAACTCTACTTGTTCACTCCCATCTCTCTCTAGATCCATTCCTAATCTTATTGCAACAGAGCAAGACAAGAAATTCTCTGTTACTCCCGGATTTATTAATATTCTCACTTGATTACCTTCTAGGATTCCATTCACAACAATCAATTATGAGGTTGCTTTTTGGGATCTTTGCACATTATTCTTCTTCATTCCCTTGCTTCTCTACTTCCTTATTGAGCCAATAAGGCCGCGAGGTACATTTATTGGCGATCTTTGTTTTCCGAAGGGATTCCTACCTCCTTCTCTTCAATGTGCCTCTCCATGTTGTTCAAAGATCACCTATACAAAGGCCGAGGGCCTCTAGGGAAACGAGTGCAACAGTTGGTAGATATGTGCCCAATATGGTCACAATTGTAACAATAGCATTGTTCTCTTCAAGTCCCTTCTCCTTGCGGGACTCCATCTCTTTGTTCTTCTACTTGACTCCGCTCCCCTTGAAGTAGTCGTGCTCCTCGATCTTGGAATCAAAGGTTGCCCAATTCCATCGGTACTAGTCCACCCATGTGTGGCATTTCTACCCGATAATGATGAGGTTGAACTACTCCTTCACCTCCACCTAATGCAAGTCAGAAATGTCCAAATACGAAGTCAAACAGTAACATGTAGTTTTTCTTGGTTGCGTCTTTAATCTCTCAGGTAGAAACCACACCCAGAAGAGAGTAACAAGCACTGACTCGCAATCTTGTCACAAATTCACACTCATTAATCACAAATCCTTCAATTCTTTCCAAACAATCTTGATTGTGATGATTCAAGCTCTCCCAAAAATGGCACTTCACTACAAAACAACTTCGCCTTAGAATTGTATTCCACCCCTCCACTGAAAGCACAACTTCCTCGATCAAAATTGCTTCACATCAACTTCGCAATGCACTCACAAATGCAGAATACTACCAACACTACAATTCCTCTCAGATCTATCAAGGCATTGCTTCGATTGCACTTCACTCAAGATCAAACACACAGAATGAAGATCAAGGTTGTGGAATCCAACATCCAACATCCAACAAACCGCTGACTTGCACTTCGAATTTCTCCAAACACTCACAAACACAAGTACAACATTGATACTCGGAATCAAGCTCAAGCGATGAGCACTGCTTCACAACACTTCGCTTTATCTATTTTCAAAAATAATGAGCATTGAACAACATTTTCCTATGAATGCCACTCTTAAATAGTAAAGCAATCAACAGTTCTAACAACTATACCGTTCTACAGAAACTATTCTAACCTGCAGATCCGAAATGACAATGCATCTCTTCATATCTGCCTCTTCAAATCTCAAATTGGTTACTACTCCGATCCGATGTCTACTTCTTCCTCGGCTTTCACACCCGAACCCGAAGTAATCTTACTTCCTACTACTCTGTCCTCGGGTTTCAGATCTCCTACTTCCTCTACCAGATCCAGCAATTCTCTTTCCTGATCTGAAATTTCACTAGTGGGTAATCTATTTATCTCCTTATCTCCCAACCCACTCTTCTCTAATGTCTCTAATGGTAACTCCAAAGACATTGGACTCCTACATTATCTACTTCGGGTTTTGCTTTAACATCTTTCCAAAGTTTTTCTAGCTCTACTTTCACTAAGTCTAATCTAATTGAAATGTTATCCTCTACCTCCAAAACCTTTCTATCTACACGAGTTCTTAATTTTATCAACAAGGCATTCATCTCCGTGTCCTTTGCTTGTCTTCGCCTCGTCTCCTGCACCAACAACTTCAACTCGTGCAGACGCGCTTCTTCAATTTGAACGCTGGCCTCTGTACTTAACATCGCATTTACCCTGAGGACTATCTCCTACAATGGCTCCAATCTTGTCTTCCTTTCTCATTCCTGATCTGCAAGCCATTCCTCTCTGTACATTGCCAATTCTTCCTCAAATTTGGCTTTCACCGACTCCTTCTCCTTCTCTTTCTGGACAACCTTCTCCTCCTGATTACAAAGTAACTCTCGTAATCTCTCTTCTTCTCTATACCGCGTAGCCAACTCTCATTGCCAGAGTTGCTTCTTCTCCTCCATACTCTCCATCACTCTATCGAGCTCTTGATCCTTCGTTGCTACCCTCCCATAGCATGAATAAGCTCTAGTCTTGAATCAGCAAACTGCTGCTTCAAGATTTTGTATTCAGCTACCTGTCTCTCTCGTGTGATGTCACTCTTCCTTGCAAGATCCTCTTGATAGATCACTTCTCTCTTCAAGTCTTTGATTACCTGACTTCTCTCTACTGCCTCCGCTTGCAGTACTTCTTTCTCCTCCGGGTTACACTCCTCTTCAACTCCGAGTTCTCTTCTTCTAATCTTGCTACCACCTGCAATACAGTCTTTACCTCGGGACAAGTCGACTGCATCTCCTTCTTCTTCTGCTCCAACTTTACCAACAACAGGCACACTACCTCTTGTAGGTACTCCACTCCATCACTGGCAACTTCTTCCTCCCATGGAGTGGTCTCTCTTTTCTCCTCGTGTTCTCCTGATACTCGCCTTCTTCTCTGGAGTCTTTGTATCGGGATTGATGCCTCACTGCCCGAGCTTTCTTCTACCTCTGCCTTCACTCGACTCGGCCCTGCCTCACACTTCGCCTTTTGTTGCAAGTGAACTCCTCGTTGCATTGCAATCTTCTTGTCCTCTGGCACCGGTACTTCGTCTTCCAGCACTGTATTGTCTTCGGCTTCTACCTCAGCTTGCACTTCTTCTTTGTATTCTTCAGCCACTGGCGCCAAGGTCATCTCTCCACCGTCCTCACTATCACTGCTCATATCTACGCTCTGTAGTGTCAGCTCAGGTTCCTCCTCATGCTCCGAGCCCTCCGTTTTGAGCTCGGCCTCGCCTTTTGAGTCTTCATCTTCTGACTCAATTACCACCATTCCTCGCCTCGGGTTACTTCTCTGCATCTTCTGAGGTTTCTTATTTTCTTTGGCTTTTGCTTGCCGAGTCCTCTTCTTCATCGGGGTACTCACTACGACCTCCACGTTTTTCCCTATCTTTGCATAGTAGTCGTCCGTGCTCTGGATTTGGAGAATATATTGCTGCTCCTCGACATCGACCTCCTTCCGCACATCAGGATGGAAGTGCGACACCATCCGATTCCGCTCCGCCAAGTTCAGCAAATTGAGCCCGAGGTAGAAGTATGCTGCACACGGCACAATGTAAGGTGGAGGCGACTTATCCCACAGATTCCACACCATCTGCCTTGTTCTCACGTGAAAACACCTCGCCCAATTTATAGGCTCTCCTGCAAACAACTTATGGAAGAACACCGCTTGGTCTTTCATCACATAAGTCGTTCTCTCCGGCTTCAAAATTGCCATGAGAGCACTCACGATCCCTCTCTTCACTGGATCCTTGTAACTCTCAACCTTGTACCCATTCTTCGTTCTCTTTGATGAGAAGGCATCTCTCACCTCTTGAGTTTCTTGGGCTATCTCTCCTTTCCCCAAGAACGTGGCTCTTGCTCCAAGCCCGCTTCCTTCCCGAGTACGAGTCTCCAGTCTGACTCTGTCCAGCGAGCCGGATTTCCTCTCTTCCCTTCTTCCTTGGGTCCATCAAGACACTTACTCTCGATGATTTCTGTCATGAATCCTGGAAAACTTACGTTCTAGTTCCATGCCAGAAAGGTGATCCGAAGTTGGCTCAAGACTTTGATTCTTGCTATCACATCTAATCTCCGAATCGCATGATTTCTCACTACAAATTTGGAGTTCTTCTTCCCTCCTCCCATCTCTTCTGCTTTCTCACTTTCTCTTGATTTCACTCTTGTGACTTCTTCCTTACGCACTACCATGAGTCCAACTCTATTTCCCTTTCCCCAATCACCTACAAGACAACTCCTCAATGGCGAAGGAAAATTGCTCGACATTTTGTCGTTGCAGTTTTGATTTTTATAGAGTTGTGCTTCTTCATCTTCCGTCACTTCGAGTTTCTACTGAGAAATCACACCTCCGGCATGCACCTGTCACTGTCAATCAACCTTCACGCATATGAGCCGCCAGTTTTGAAATGGCCTCTTCTTGAATTTCTCACCCCGACAAAAGGTTGTTAGATTGTCTTCGCCTCGGGTTGAGCTCCCCCCCGATCTGAAGACAATTTACTTTGTATTATATGCTGACAAGGCATTTCCGAGTACTTTGCCTTATGACCCGAAGTCACTTTACTTTGGGTTTCAACCCAAAGACTCTTTTCTTTGCCTTCTTTGGCCATACAAGCGCAATCCGACTTCTCTATACACTTCTTCTCCTTTATTCTGAAAAAAAATGTGGGCACCACACATACCATGTGAGGGCTTTATCGGTCAAGTACCCACATGCAAACACGCTTGAAACATCCTCCGTGATCTTTGTTGAGAACAATTGGAAATATTGATTCATTCTCGAGGTCCAATTTTCCACTACTCCCATCGTACGCTGCACCTTGTAAGGCTTGATGTTGCAGGTCTTTTTCATCCGGAGTAGCAATGTGGCTTCATCATTGATAGGGTTTGTAGGCACGGGTGCCTCTCCAAGTACTTCAGTCGTAGGTATTAGGTTTTGAGACGGCTCTTCTTCTTGCATGGCTTGACTGTTCTTGAGGATTTTCACTTGACTTTGTAATGTCTCCATGGTCATCTTCATCTCTCGAAATTCATTCAACATCCCTTGCATTCCTTGCACAAGCTCTTGTTATTGCGGATCCATGGTTCCCGCAACACTCAATTGCTAATGTCTACTTCAATACAGAGTCAATATAATCACTACGGAAGGTGCACGAACTATCGGAACTACCATTGGGACCTTAGAAGCTATCACTCGTTGATAATACTCCTCACCAAATTTCCTAACCACAAAATGTCTAAACATCACTTTTGGTCTCACTACATAACGGATTTCTACTTGCGTGTTGAAAGGGAGAGGATTTGGGACATTTATATCCATATTATCATAATAGAATGTAGATTGTCAAACCCCACTCTTTGTCATATATCACCACAGGTAGAATCACCGGGTTTGGTGAGTTCATCACTCTATCCATGAATTTTGCACCAAAGTGATAAACTAGCAATACCCTCATCTGCTCACGCTGGATGTACATAACCTTGATGTGGAATGGGTTTGAGAATAGAAAGCTAGGTGCAAGAAATTGTCCTCCCGGTGCATCCATCCCATCCGCTCTTCTAAATCCTTCCTAAGTCTAGCAATTACTCTATGTTCTCCACCTCAAATTACTCAGTTTCAGTAGTTCGTGCTATTCCAAGAGGGGTGATCCACTCTCTTGGACTAAAACACTTGCTCTGATACCATTGTAATACTCTGAGTACAAGAGAAGGGAGAAAACATAGATTGCACACTCAAACATTTGATGCCCCAAAGGAGCATCTTCTCTTTATTATATAGGCAAAGAGGCTCTCTTCCAAGGAAGCTCCACCATAGGATTAGGGACATAGATAGGTGACATGTCAGCAAGCTTCACCCTTGGATTACTTACTTGGATGGGTGACATGTCTGGTCTAGGTCCTATCTGGTTGGTCAAACAAGCTTTGACCGGAGGGAATCTTTTAGGGAATCTTCCTGTAGGAATCTCAAAATCACGTAAGGTACTGTTGGAAAGCTCTCAATAAGACAAAGCATGGAGGAGGGAAGGCCAACCTATCATCCATTGGAGAGGGAAGCGACACATTTTTGAGGCCTAATTCATCCGTTTAGGTCTCCAAAATTGCCTTCAAAGATTTCAGGCATATTTCAGTTCCTACTCTATTAGTAGAAGTCCCCTTTTGGTGATACCTCTTTTTGATTGGTTTGGTCCATCGTTTGTAACATCCTTCCAGATGTTACCAAACCAATTCTCACCTTTAAATCATATGTCTAGCTATTGGTTCTAAGGTTCTCAAGTGTATTTTGGTTTCTGCCCTATTAGTAGAAGTACTCTTTTGGTGATACTTCTATTTGATCTATTTTGACCATCATGTGTAACATCATTCTAGATGTTACCAAACCAAATTTCACATCTAGATCATATGGCTAACTCTTGGTATTACAACTTGCACCTCAAGTAAGTAAGCTTCTAAAAGCTTCCAATTAGCTTAGCTTGCATGCCAAGTATGCAACTTCTAGAAAGAAGCTTCTTGAGAAGCTTCTTAGTTAACTTGGCTTGCACTCTAAGAAAGCGGCTCAAGGAAGCTTCTTGATAAGTTTCTCAAGGGCCTTGTAGACTACCTATAAATACCAAAGCCAAAGCTCATGCTAAAAATTTGGATTTTTCCCATATTCAAGTGTCCTAATGTGAGCTTCCATTCTCTTATTTCCCTCCTCGGTCATGGTCTTTTACAATCTCTCTAGGTAAGAGGTTTGTCTACCAAAGCGGAAGATAATGAGCATGTGATCCCACTCTTGCTGCATCTAACAACATGGCAAGTCCCATCTCAAAATGGACTTGATGCGTACTTGCCACCACCTGGGTGCAAGAGTAACCCATCAAAGGAATGTTCTCCAAAATGTAAGCTGGAGATGTCATAGTATCCATAACATATTCCAAAACACATCTAAATGGGGATTACAAAGACCCCAACCTCGGCCAACATGTGTGTTCCTGACATGGACATCTAGAAATCACCAAATGAATAGGTGTAATACTTCGAGGACAAGAGAAGAGAGAAAACACGGATTGCACACTCAAACCTTCGATGCTCCAAAGGAGCACCTTCTCTTTATTATATAGACAAAGAGGATCTCCTCCAAGGAAGCTCCACCATAGGATTAGGGACACAGATAGGTGACATGTTAGCAAGCTCCACCCTTGGATTAATTCCTTGGATGGGTGACATGTCTGGTCTAGGTCCTATCTGGTTGGTCAAACAAGCTTTGACCGGAGGGAATCTTTTAGGGAATCTTCCTGTAGGAATCTCATAATCACGTAAGGTACCATTGGAAAGCTCTCAACAAGACAAAGCAAGGAGGTGGGAAGGCCAACCTATCCTTTATTGGAGAGGGAACCGACATATTTTTTAGGCCTAATTCATCCGTTTAGGCCCCCGAAATTGCCTTCAAAGATTTTATGCATATTTCGGTTCCTACTCTATTAGTAGAAGTCCCCTTTTGGTGATACCTCTTTCTGATTGGTTTGGTCCATCGTGTGTAACATCCTTCCAGATGTTATTAAACCAATTCTCACCTTTAAATCATATGTCTAGCTATTGGTTCTAAGGTTCTCAAGTCTATTTCGGTTTCTGCCCTATTAGTAGAAGTACTCTTTTGGTGATACTTCTATCTGATCTATTTTGACCATCATGTGTAACATCATTCTAGATGTTACCAAACCAAATTTCACATCTATATCATATGGCTAGCTCTTGGTATTATAGACCTCCCTCCTTTTAAGACACAACGTCCTCGTTGTGCAATTGTTGCTCAAATGCTTGCACCAACACAAGTGCATGTGTCAAATTGGCAGCGGGCTCCCAGGTTGCTTCATAGAGGGGGTAACCTTTCTATTGTACTAGATACTCAACCCGCGGATGGCGAGTACCACGCATGCGTTTTTAGAGAATCCGCTCCACTTCATATTCCTCTATGCCATCAATGAGTGTTGGACAAGGTCTAATGTCTTGTGTAGAATGACCCTGGCCTGATCGGGGAGCATATCTGCATGGTAGGGAGACATGAAACACTGGATGGATCTTTATGTGTGGTGGTAGCTCAAGGTGATAGGCCACAGCGCCGATGCAACGAAGAATCAAGAAAGGCCTAATAAAATGAGGTCTGAGCTTACGAGGTCAAACTAATGTGAGGTTGGTTGTTGATAGCCACACTTGATCCCCAACATTGAACTCCATGTGCCTACGGTGTGCATCAACATACTGCTCTTGTCAATTTTGCATAATCTATAATGTGTGCTTGGCGCTCTCTACACCTTGTTGGATTCTAGAAACAAATGTGTTGACTACATCGACCTTGGTAGCCACTGGACGGATCTTCATCAAGCTAGAAGGTGTGAAGAGATGCTCACCATACATGAGGAAGAATGGAGTGACCTAGGTGGATGCATTTACTGAATTGTTGTAAGCAAATTCCACCAACAAGAGTAGGGTGTCCCACCTCCCTTGCTCTTCTAAGGTGAAGCCGCGTAACATGTCTTCAATTGTGCAATTAGCCCGCTTTGTTTGGCCATTTGTTTGTGGGTGGTAAGCTCTAGACATGTCCAACTTGGTTTGAAGAAACCAAAGAGTGTTCGCCAAAACAAATAGGGGAATTGAGTGCCTCTATCGGTAATGAGTACTCTAGACAAGCCATGGTGAGCAAAGACTGCATCTAAGTATAATTGAGCTAGTTGTGGAGTGGTCACCTCCTTGGTGGTAGGGCGTACATGAATCATTTTGCTGAGCTAGTCCACAAAGACCACGATGGAGTCAAACCCTGAGGTGGTCTTGGGTAATTCACAGACGAGATCCATACTCACTTGTTCCCAATGTTGGGTAGGAGTGGGGAGAGGTTGAAGGAGCCCTGCAGGAGCTTGATTAGAAGCTTTGTTCTGGTGACAAAGTAGGCAAGTACACACGTAGTCCATCACGTCGTTGCTCATCTTGGGCCAATAGTAATGGCGCTTGATTGCATCCAAGGTCTTGTTCACTCCGACATGAGCTACAATGGCCGAATCATGACATTTGGCTATAATGGTGGTGCGTAATTCTGGGACATTTGGGATCCATAATCTGCCATCCCAAAAGGTGAGTCCTTGGGTGCTGGTGACACCTTTGGATGATTGTGCTTCTACAATCTGTGGATCAGTTTTTGTAGCAGCCAGAATCTCTGGCCAAAATTCAGGGTTAATCTTAACCTCTACCACCAAGTTGTTTGCCATTGGCATGCGGGTGAATGCATCTGCAAGTTGCTTCTTACCTTCCACGTAGGTGATTGTCATGTTGAAGTGTTGTCACCACTTTGCCCACTGAATTTGGTGACTAGATAGATCCTTTTGCGTCTTGAGGTAGACTAGAGGTTTGTGGTCTGTCTCTACTACAAATGCCTTCTTGCCTAGATAGTGCTTCCAATGCTTGGTTGCTAGAACAATGGCTAGCTCTTCTCATTCTGTGGTGTGGTAGTTGCACTCTGCCGGTAACAATTTTTGAGAGAAATATGCAATTAGATGCCATCCGTCATGCCACTCTTGTTGTAGGACTGCTCTTAGTGCTACGCTTGATGCATCTGTAGCCAACTTGATTGGACGTTTTGGGTCATACCACTTCAAGATTGGTGCATGTAGCAAGGCGGCCTTCAATTCTTGGAAGGCCAACTCTTGTGCAGTTTTCCATGTCCACTTCTTCCCCTTGCCAAGCAATGCCGTTAAAGGCTGGGCAACTGTGGTGCCCACATTTTTTGTTTTTTTCAAAATAAAGGAGAAGAAGCAACTCTGGCAACGAGAGTTGGCTGCGAGATATAGAGAAGAAGAGAGATTACAAGAATCACTTCGTAATCAGGAAGAGAAGGTTGAACAGAAGGAGAAAGAGAAGGAAGCGGTGAAGGCCAAATTCAAAGAAGAATTGGCGATGTACAGAGAGGAATGGCTTGCAGATCGGGAATGAGAACGCAAGACAAGATTGGAGCCCTTGAAGGAGATAGTCCTCAGAGTGAACGCGATGTTAAGTACAAAGGCCAGCGTTCGAATTGAAGAGACGAGATTGCATGAGTTGAAATTGTTGGTGCAAGAGACGAGGCGAAGACAAGCGAAAGACACCGAGATGAACGCCTTGTTGATTAAATTGAGAACTTGTGTAGATAGGAAGATATTGGAGGTAGAAGACAATATTGCGATTAGATTAGACTTAGTGAGAATAGAGTTAGAAAAGCTTTGACAGGATGCTAAGGCAAAACCTGAAGTAGATAATATAGGAATCCAAATGTCTTCGGAGTTGCCCTCAGAGACATTAGGGAAGAGTGGGTCAAAAGATGAAGAGTTAGATAGACTACCCACTAGTGCAATTTCAGATCAGGAAAGAGAATTGCTGGATCTGGTAGAAGATGTAGGAGATCTGAAACACGAGGAAAAGATAATAGGAAGTAAGATTACTTTGGGTTGGGGTTTGAAAGCCGAGGAAGAAGTAGACATCGGATTGGATTAGTAACTGATTTGAGATTTGAAGGGGCAGATATGAAGAGGTGCATTGTCATTTCGGATCTGCAGGTTAGAACAGTTGTTGTAGAAACGGTATAGTTGTTAGAACTGTCGATTGCTCACTATTTAAGAGTGGCATTCGCAGTAAAATGTTGTTCAATGCTCATTATTTCTGAGAATAGATAAAGCAAAGTGCTGTGAAGCAGTGCTCGTCGCTTGAGCTTGATTCCGAGTATCAGCTTTGCAATTCTGTTTGTGAATGTTTGGAGAAATTCAAAGTGCAAGTCAGAGTGTTTGTTGGATGTTGGATTCCACAGCCTTGATCTTCATTCTGTGTGTTTGATCCTAAGTGAAGTGCAATCGAAGCAATGCCTTGACAGATCTGAGAGGAATTGTGGTGTTGGTAGTATTCTGCATTTGTGAGTGTAGTGCGAAGTTGATGTGAAGCAATTTTGATCGAGGAAGTTGTTCCTTCAGTGGAGGGGTGGAACACAATTTTGAGGCGAAGTCGTTTTGCAGTGAAGTGCCGTTTTTGGGAGAGCTTGAATCATCACAATCAAGATTGTTTGGAAAGAATTGAAGGATTTGTGATTAAGGAGTGTGAATTTGTGACAAGACTGCGAATCAGTGCTTGTTACTCTCTTATGGGTGTGGTTTCTACCTGAGAGACTAAAGAAGAACTCAAGAAGAACTGAAATTGTTACTTTGCTTTGTATTTGACCAATTCTGACTCGTATCTCTACGGGAACAAACTTTACTTACCCGATTAACGCAAAAGTGATATTTGCCGGGTTGTCACAGCAACCTTGGAGAAGTCCTTGACAAATCTATGATAGAATCCCGTCAACCCAAGAAACTTTTATGTTGAGTCTGATCTTCTGGGGCACTCCATTTTTGAATGACCTCTATTTTATCTATCAATACTTGAATGCCTTCTGCACTTACTCTATGCCCCAAGTAGTCTACTTCAGACTTGCCAAACTCACACTTTGAGATTTTGGCATATAATTGATTCTGTCTTAGAATCTGGAGGACCTCTTGTAGATGTTTGTGTTCTGTCATTGTGCTACTATATACTAAGATATCATCCAAGAAGACGATAACAGACTTATCCAAGTATGGACAAAATATATCATTCAGTAGACTCATGAAAGTGGCAGGTGCATTGGTGAGGCCAAAAGGCATCACAAGATACTCAAAGTGGCCATACCCGGTTCAAAAGGCAGTTTTGTACACATCCTCCTCTGCAACTCGCATTTGATTGTAACCGCTCTGCAAGTCCAGTTTGGTGAAGTGTCTCGCTCCATGGAGTTGATCAAATAGGTCATCCATACGAGGTAAGGGGTATTTGTTCTTCACGGTTTGCTGATTGAGACCCCGATAGTCAATGCACATGCGTATTGTACCATCCTTCTTCTTCACAAACAAGACAAGGGCCTCATATCGTGATACGCTAGGTTGGATGAACCCTTTCTGCAGCATCTCCTCAATTTGATTGCCTATCACCTCCAACTCATGAGGTGATAGGCGATATGGGGCCTTACAAGGAGGTGTCTTCCACGGGAGTGTCTCAATTTTGTGATCTACTCGGCTTTTTGGTGGTAATCTTGAGGGTAGATCATTGAGAAAGACATCTTAAAACTCATCCACCACATCCTTCAATTTCTTAGGAATTTGTCCATCAAGTTGTGCACTCTGGACTTCTCTTATTAGACCCATAAAACATCTATCGATCTTATAGACATTTGCCGTCCCTATGACATATAGAGGCAGTTTTTGCTTGTGTGACATTTCTTTAATCCCAATGATTGACCATTGGTGGGTTCTCACTACTTTCTTCCTCCAATCCACCATAAGGTTATACTGCTCCATCCATGGCATGCCTAAAATTGCATCATAACGAGCTAACTGTATCACTCGCCACTCAATTGCTTCTTGATATTCTCCTACAGTGAGGGTTACTTGTCTAGGTAATGATTCAATCCTCTCTGTTTGCCCATTAGGTAACTCAACTTCTTCACTCCCATCTCTCTCTAGATCCATTAACAATCTTATTGCAACAGAGCGAGACAAGAAATTCTTTGTTGCTCCCAGAACTATTAATACTCTCACCTGATTACATTCTAGGATTCCATTCATGATAATCAATTGTGAGATTGCCTTTTGGGATCTTTGCGCATTATTTTTCTTCCTTCCCTCACTTCTCTGCTTCCTTATTGAGCCAGTAAGGCCGCAAGGTACATTTACTAGCAATCTTCATTTTCTAAGTGATTTCTACGTCCTACTCTTCAATGTGCCTCTCCATGTTGTTCAAAGATCACCTGTACGAAGGCCGAGGGCCTCTAGGGAAACAAGTGCAACAGTTGGTAGATATGTGCCCAATACGGCCACAATTGTAACAACGGCGTTGTTCTCCTCGAGTCTCTTCTCCTTGTGGGACTCCATCTCTTTGTTCTTCTACCCGTCCCCGCTCCCCTTGAAGCAGTCATGCTCCTTGATCTTGGAATCAAAGGTTGCCCAATTCCATCGGTACTAGTCCACATATGTGTGGCATTTCTACCTAATAATGTTGAGGTGGAACTACTCCTTCACCTCCACCTAATGCTCTTGCTATTCTCTACGCACAAGCAATGGCTTCAAATACTATGCGAGGATTTTGCACCATGACTTCTTGGCAAATCTGCTCTTTCAACCCTCGTTTGAAATTGTCAAGAGCCTTTGTTGGACTCATGTCGGTAATTGCGAATTGTAGATCCAAAAATGCCTCCACATACTCTTGTATGCTATTCTTTTGCCTCAATCCCCATAGTCGGGTTCGACCCATCTACACAGAATCCACTGATTGGAAATTCTTCAGCAGTCCTTCTTGCATTGATGTCCATGTGACCTCTCTTTGCTCTGCCAACATGGATCGTTCCCAAGCATCATACCATATGAGGGCTTTATCGGTCAAGTACCCACATACAAACACGCATGCAGCATGCTCTATGATCTTTGTTGAGAATAATTGGAAATATTGATTCATTCTTAAGGTCCAATTTTCCACTACTCCCATCATATGCTGCCCCTTGTAAGGCTCGATGTCGCAGGTCTTCTTCATCTGGAGTAGCAATGTGGCTTCATCATTGATAAGGTTTGTAGGCACGGGTGCCTCTCCAAGTACTTCAATCGCATGTACTGGGTTTTGAGATGGCTCTTCTTCTTGTATGGCTTGATCGTTCTTGAGGATCTGCACTTGACTTTGTAATGTCTCCATGGTCATCTTCATCTCTCGAAATTCATTCAACATGCCTTGCATTCCTTGCACCAACTCTTGCAATTGCGGATCCATGGTTCCCGCAACACTCAATTGCTAATGTCTACTTCAAAACAGAGTCAATATGATCACTCTGGGAAGCACAAGAACTATCAGAACTACCATTGGGACCTTAGAAGCTATCACTCATTGATAATACTCTTCACCAAAATTCCTAACCACAAAATCTCTAAACATCACTTTTGGTCCCACTACATAACGGATTTCTACTTGAGTATTGAAAGGGAGAAGATTTGGAACATTCATATCCATTACATCATAATAGAATGTAGATTGTCAAATCCCACTCTCTATCATATATCACCATAGGTAGAATCACCGGGGGTTTGGTGAGTTCATCACTTTGTCCATGAATTTTGCACCAAAGTGATAAACTAGCGATACCCTCATCTGCTCATGCTGGATGTACATAACCTTGATGTGGAATGGATTTGAGAATGGAAAGCTAGGTGCGGGAAATTGTCCTCCCGGCGCATCCATCCCATCCGCTCTCTAAAGTCCTTCCTAAGTCTCGCAATTTCTCTATGTTCTCCACCTCAAATTACTCAGTTTTAGTAGTTTGTGCTATTCCAAGAGAGGTGATCAACTCTCTTGGACTAAAACACTTGCTTTGATACCATTGTAATACTCCGAGTACAAGAGAAGAGAGAAAACATGTATTGCACACTCAAACCTTTGATGCCCCAAAGGAGCACCTTCTCTTTATTATATAGACAAAGAGGATCTCCTCCAAAGAAGCTCCACCATAGGATTAGGAACACAGATAGGTGACATGTCAATAATCTCCACCCTTGGATTAATTACTTGGATGGGTGACATGTCTGGTCTAGGTCCTATCTGGTTGGTCAAACAAGCTTTGACCGGAGGGAATCTTTGAGGGAATCTTCCTATAGGAATCTCAGAATCACGTAAGGTACCATTGGAAAGCTCTCAACAAGACAAAGCAAGGATGAGGGAAGGCCAACCTTTCTTCCATTGGAGAAGAAATCTACACATTTTTGAAGCCTAATTCATCCATTTAGGCCTTTGAAATTGCCTTCAAAGATTTTAGGCATATTTTGGTTCCTACTCTATTAGTAGAAGTCCCCTTTTGGTGATACCTCTTTCTGATCGGTTTGGTCCATCGTTTGTAACATCCTTCCAGATGTTGCCACAAACCATTGGTCATTGAGCAAATCCCATGCTCCTCAACCAGGTCAACTCCACTATCAACCACCTCTGCTCTAGTAGTAGGGACCACATCATCCCTATTCTCACAAAGCATGGCAACCAAATGGAACACTAGGGTTGGGTCAACTTCCAATGTACACATGTCATTGGTTGAAAATAAAGGATAATGCATAATCAATTGAGCCATCCCCAACATTGCTAGACTCAATTTATATAGTAGCAAGTGGCTGACTAGTAGGTAGTCCATTACCACCTACCACACCTACACTAGGACATCTAGGAGCTATAGATGACATCTATAGGGCCTTAAAGAGCATGAAAGCTGAGGAAGTCTAACCTGTCTCCCAACCTCTTCTCTTTGTGGGTCCAACTCCAATGATGTTCCTCTATGCTCTTGAGCACGTACTATACTCCTAGTCACTATGGTAGAGGCATCTACCTATGCTGCTCTGCACATGAAATCCAAGGCATCTCTATCACTAGCATATGAGGTAGAAGTCTCAACACCCAAATTTTATGTCCTTTGAGCTATGGCCATGCTAGCCAATCTCTGCTCCATGCAAGTAGTCATGGATGTATCAAAAGTAAGGGTAGGTAGAGCACCTCTACTTGGTGTGGATCCCATATTACCACCTTGTCCTTCATGACTTGGAGCTCCTCTACCACCTACCATAGCACCCCTACCACTCTATAACTCTAGGTGTAGGTCAAAGCACTGGTCATTAGTGTGACCAAATCTATGGCAATGCTCACACTGCCTATGTGTTGGTTGTGATGCACAAGAGGTATTAGATCCGCTTCCTTGAGGGCACTCTCTCCTATGGTGAGGTCCACCACAAGTCTAACAAGCAACTCCACTACTCATTGGTTGTTGTTGACCCAAAAATGAAGGTAAGGGTCTAACTATAGTAGGCCCTCCACTTGCTCCATAGGGCCTAGGCTGTCCATCCTATTCTTGAAAACCAATTGGGTGTGGGGCACTTTATTGCACTCTAGAAGACATCACAATTGTGGATGAGGATTCCCTACCAAATCTAGATGTCACTATTCTCTCCTTCACCATGTTGAGCTCAATTTGCTTAGCCAAACCAAAAACCACTGCCAAATTAGGCAAAGTAACATGTAACAAAGTAGCATCATGAACTCTAGATCGCAACTTCCTATCCAATATCCCATACCAAAACTAGATTGCATGGGCCTCAATAATTCCTTGAGTGAAACTGATCAGCCGTCTCATGCAAGTGTATGCCTTGCGTAGGCTCTCTTTAGCCTTTCGCTAGAACTCTTGCAAGCTCCTCAACTTGTCAGTCTGCACTCTCTGGTAGTTTTGCCTCAAAACTAGAAGAACTCTACTATGGGATTAAATCACAATACTACACCATCTCTTGTAGTAGTACCTCCACTTGTAGTAACACTATCTCCAAGAGATCCACCAACCTACTAGAGCTAGAACTTGTGGGTACAACCGAGCTACCCCAAGAAATTGAGCTTGAAATAATAGAGACATAGTTTGGAGACCAATACTATCTCCATAGCTCAATCTCCTCCAAGTGCGATCTCTTGAACTCATGGTAGTCATCCATCACGGACTCTCTACATGCTAAAACAAGCCCTTCCATGCCATGAAAGGTGTGAACAAATTTGGGTTCCGCATCTGCTATAGATCACACCAACTATCAAACTCTTGGATGAAGTAATCCAACTTAGTGATACCCACTGTACCAGAGTAACACCCATGGCTTTTGAAGGCCCCATAAATCTCACCCATGTTTCACAACAACTATGCAAACACACCAAGTGCACTCTCAACTAAATAAGCTCTTGTGTCAAACTCAAACTTTGAGTTAATCTCCTCTATCATTGGGACCTAAGATACAAGCTGATACCAAGCGCCACTCCAAGTAACCCATTGCATAATGCAATGCTATCTCCTCTAGAAAATCCCCAAAGAACTCCATCATGACAAAATAACCACAAACTGCCAACCGCAAACCGCAACCTCAACCGCAAGTACTCCACCAAGTGCCAACACCTCCAAGTGCAGAAAACACCAACTAATGTAGCTCTAACAACAACAACTTCACTAGGAGAAAGTGCAATTTGTAACCTGCCATCACAACATGCACTCTCATGATCTATAAGTCATCACTTCTTGCCTTATTAGAGAGAAACAAAGGTAATCTGATTGGTCATCACTCCAGCCTCACTATCGAGAGCACACCAGAGCACCAATGCTCAAAATTCAAGGCACCTCACACAAACGTGGTGCACAAAAAGGAAGCAGAGAATTGAGGGTGTACAATCACAAGAAATCTAAACAAAAACACTCCATCTCATAAAACAACATTGGATTGATTGTGCCACCATTTGACATTTTACATAATAGGAGTTCTTATCTATGTCCTAAGCTACCAAGATCACCAAGAATGAGATCAAACTACTTCTCCTAGCCAAAGCTACAAGTGTATAGATAACAATGAAATAGTCAATAGGACAACAAGTGAGGGTGGACTAGTTGGCTAGGGCACCAGTCTAGAAACCAAAGATCTAAGGATTAAACCCCATTGTGCAAAATCTAGCAGGATGGGCAAATATTACCAAACAATGACCAAGATCTACTCTAAATTAGCTAGCCTCATGCCAGCAAGCTGGCTTACTAGCCCTTCTAGGCTTTTGTAGCCTCTCCTACCCACAACCCTATGCCCCAAAGCCTTTAAATGCCAAAATTCAGCCAAGTGAGGCCTTTCTTCTTATCACTTTGAATCCTCTCCAAATATGGCAAAAGTCCTCCAAATCTATGAAACTCTTCCAACTTGAGTAAAACTCTTCCAAATCTGGCCAACAAGCAAAACTCCTCCAAATTTGGCCAAATCTGACATTAACTCTAGCCAAAATCTGACATAAATCCGTAAAGTTGGTCGACCACCAAATCCTCTACTAACTCTTCACTCAAGCTAAATTGAAAAAATGGGTTTCTCCAAATTACACTTTGAAGGAATTCACGGAGGTGGGTTTAAACTCCACCTTCAATTTCACTTTTTGAGTCAAAATTGCAACAAATTGGTCATACTTTCACCTCCTAAGCTCAAAATCATAGCTTTCGCTTGAAAATTGCACTCTTTGCTCAAAATCTAGCCGATGCTTCCGCACATCATCTAGTTCATTGCCAAATTTGCATAAATCAAACAAACTTCTACACATTATGGAAAACTTGAATTCAGATTGAGCTACCAATCATAAGCAAGTCTTGGAGATGCCACCAATACTCTTAGTTCTTGCACCCAATTCCCTTTGACCTTAACTCTATGATGTAATAAGTTTGTTTACACAACTTGACTCACACTCAATCAGATCAATACTTGATCTATCACTCTATAATTTGCCAACAATTGGACACTGATCATAGTCTAGCCACACCTACTCTAGCTAAGAGGAATCCAGGTGATGCTCACCGGCCTCTATCCACCATAGCCAAGAACTCAAAGGCTCATGATCAGAGAAGTGAGCTCTCTAGAGCTACACTTCAAAAGTATACCCCTTGAACTCAAGCTAGGTCTCAAACCCTAACGGTCCCTATTGATAGCACACCCAACTGTGCAAACAATAAAAATAGTGCAAAGTGACAGTGGACCCCACCATGAAGTCAGTACCCCAAACATGAAATTTGACCATCGGAAAGTAGTCTATGAGTAACTGCTAAAATAACTCTAACCACTATCACTGCAAGTCAAGTGTCTGAGCAATCTAGATGCAATACTACAAATGGCGTGACATATAACCTCTCCCTGGATTCTATAGTATTTGCCTTCAACATGGTAATTTTGGCTAAATCATGAGACAATGATATACTAGGTGACAACCTCAATACCTTACTTGTTGATATTCTATCTTTTCTCCTCTTTGGGTCACGTTCTTCTTCTTGGTGAAGGAAAACACACTTGGATCCATCCCTTGTAGAAGTTGAAGGAGGTGGTGCAACAAAAGGTGAGTACTCCATTGGTGCAACAAATGGTAACTCATCCTTGGGTGATAAGATTCCATTGTCTATACTTACATTTTCCACCCCTTTGGTGTTTGGGATAAATTGGGATTTAAATCTCCCAAACTTACCATAGTAGGTGGACTGATGTTTGCTCTGTTCCCAAACATAGCTTCCATTCTTGCAAATGTGTGCACATTCCATTCAATTTATCTTCTATAGTTCTCCACTATTTTCCATATTCCTTCTCTATGAGACCTTCTCTTGTAGACTTATTCTTAACCTCCCAAGTTTTCTTGTATTGTTTCATGTACTTCAACCATTTCTTGTAAAGCCTCTCACTTGTCAACTGTCATAGACATAGGAAATCCTTGCCCCTCCATGATCAAAAGTGTTTCCATGAAACTAAAAGTCAATTTTTGAATGGGCATTTTGCAATTCCCACCATGAATCTGTGCAAAAAGAACAAGGTACTCCAAGTAATCCACTATTTGGCCATAATGGTGCATCTCCATGCAAAACTGGTCATCCTCCTTTGTTCTGCCAGGCACGGAAGAAGCCATCCTCAATAGTTCTCCAAATTTCACAAATGGTTGTTCAGGTTGCAAATCCAAAGGTCTATAGGTCTTGGATCCGCATCCAAATATGAGGCTCTTGCCCTGCAAAAAGGTACTTGATCTCCCATTGCTAAATTTTTGTTGCTCTTTTGGAGTTAAATTCCTCAACCCCCAATCAATTTCTTAGTTGCTACAAGGCGGTGCACATCATTTCACACACCAATGCAAAACTACAAAAATGCCATTTAGTTGACTGACAGAAGGAGCATGAGAGTTTGAGTTTGAGTTTGAGTTAAAAATTCAAATAGTTGAGGGCAGGAATTTTGGATTTTAGATCCACCAGAAATTCATAAATTAAGACCAACTCACCCACCCATGTGGCCATACTCTCAAGAAACCACATTATCTCTTCTGACAATCATTTATTTGGATACGACCTTCCTAAACCTCCATAACATGGTGCCTGATGTTTATAAATGTATACAACATGGAGGAATACCCCATAACTGAATTTATAAGTGTTCATTAATTGCCATCTCGTCTTGCTACAGAGTTCATTAAAAATATTTATGAAGTTTTTTTTAAAACTTCATAAATTTATGTTGTAGACATCCATCAAATCTTTTTCTAAAACCCCCTATTGTACATACTATTCTTATGAGAGGCTCTGGAGAGATTATGTGAAGTGGATTGTAGATTTTGGGATAATAGTGATTTTGGGCAATACCTCAAGTTTGAGATCTAGACTTGAAATTTTCATAAAGGATAGCCTAGATTATGTGTTAGGTGGGACATTTAAAATTACTATAAGGACTGTTACATGCATTGAGCTAGAACATTTTGAAAGTGGTAGGGTCAACTATTTCTACAAACTTCATGCTCTCTTGAACCTTGTAGAGAGTTTACCATTTCTTCATTTTTCATTGGATTTTTTAGAAACTTCCCAAGAAAATTGAGTATATAATATTCTACCTTTTGTCTTAAGAATTAGGGAGAGATCATTCTTGCATAGGAAATAATGAGTTTTAAAGGTTGGAGGGGGGGGGGGGAGTTTGTTTTTAGACCAAATCTGAAATATGTGTGTTGATCAGAAAGGTGCCTAGGACAAATGGCTCGATGACAAAATCTGAAATTTTCCAACGGAAGATACGTTGGGGTTTTGATCAAATGTGAAAATTTTCAAAGGACTATGACATAACATTAGAGATAATTTAGTGACATTGTAAGGAGAGGTCAATTTTGGAGAGTTGAGATGTCATGCATGAGTAGTGTGAGAACAACTAAAAGCATGGTTGACTGTTTTGACTCATCTAGGGAGCATGGAGGGCTACCAAGACTGGAAGTTGAGGCTATGCAAGGTTCCCTAAGTTTTTGAGGTGATTGTAGGGGTGGATTTGAAGAAAAGAGAGTTTAGAATAGAATTTGAAGAGAGTGTTGAGAGGATGCAAAAATATGCATAACTTGGAAGAAAGAGCAATTCTAAGGGCTTTTTATGTAGAGAAAAGGAATATAAAACAAGTTCATATCCATTTACTTTTGAGAGCAAGAGATTGACTGAAAAGAGAGGCTTATTTGACTTTGGATTGCATGTTGGATCTTCTTCACCAAGATTGAGAAGGAGGAGATCCAAGACCAAGGAGTTGTGAGGTTTGTGGAGTGGAAGGACTTCCAAATGACATGAGTGTAGTGGAGTAATAACATTTTTGGAGACAGTAATAAAAGATCTTGGAGAGAGTCATAGTAGAACTATAGAGAAACTACCACCTTCATCAACTAGTTCTCAAGATCAATGATGGAGATAATCTTTTAACTTACAGGTGAACTATCCATAAGGGTTCAATTAATATGCACTTTTGGATTTGATCTTGCTATAGAAATCTTGAAGTAACCTTAACCTTTTGTGTTCCCTAGGGTGGATTACTATCAAATGGTGTTAGTCATGTACATACTCTAATAGTTATAGAATGAGAGAAAAGAAAAGAAAAAGACTAAGAGAAAAGAGAAAGCGAGGGGCTAAGATGAGGAAACTTCAAGTTTTCTTTGGCAAGGATGGTAAAGATGTGGAGGCCTTTTTGAGAGACTTCAAGAGAGCTGGCATATAAAAAAATGAGAGGAAGAAGAATTAGTGGGTCTCATTACTATCAAATTTCTTTGAGGATGTAGCACTTACATGGTATGAGTCAGAATACCAAAAGATAGAGGGGAGAGATAAGCAAGAAGAGTCTTGGGAGAGTTTGACTTCAACATGCATTGAAAAATTTCCTCCAAAGGAGAAGTATGAGAGATTGATGAGTAAGGTTATCTTCTTAAAACAAAGAGATGGAGAGAAAGTGAGAGTTTATGTAGAAAGAGTTGAGAAATTAGATTCCAAGTTTTGCATAGTGTTGAGAAAAAGTAGGGATGATGGGGAGACTACTATGATTGGCATAAGAGCCATGCTTATTATAAATTTTATGGGAGGGTTGAGACCATAGATTAGAAGCAACCTGAGATATGAAAAACCTTCTTCCAAGGTTGAATTTATCAAAATTGCAATACATATGGAGGAGAGTTTGGAAGGAGATGACAATGATTTGGTATTGAAGGAGGTTGTGCATCCTCCTCAAAGTTACAAATATGGTGGAACTTTTGTTACTTTGGTGGCAAGGGTTGCACCACAAGTAGTAGTTGCTTAGGTTTTTGCACCTCTACAAAATTATCCACTTCAAACCATCATAAAACAACTTGTAGATGTGGTACCTACATTTTTTGTTTTGATGAGTTTCAAAGAAGAAGTGTATTGAGAAAGCCAAACTACAGTCAAGGAAAGAAGAAAAGAATGAACTTATGTGTCTTTGGAGTAAACCTGAAGAAGTTGACTTTGGGTCAAGAAAAGGAAGTACTCATATGGGGCTTACAAAGAGACAAACCCAAAGAAGTGCATCTTCAAAATGGGAAGTTCAAGCCCATATGAAGAGGATGTAACAACCTTACTACAGGTCAGGCCAACCAAGAAAATACACTAAAAGAAATGGTGGAGGCAAGAGAAGAAGAATTTGAGAGTGACAGGAAACAAACACATAAAAGAAGTGTGAGTTGATTTCAAAATTGACTGAAGAATGATTGCACCTCAAAGTACTATAAAATTGAGATTGCATAGGGGAAATTGAACATGTCAAGTAGATACCTTGTCCCTTTGAGCAGTTTTCATGCAGTTATGCATTTCAAGAAGCCGATTGAGAGTGAAATTTTTTGAAGATCAAAAGGGGCAAAGTGTCGCATCCAAGAGAGGAGATAATCTTCCAACACCAAAGAACTTGTAAGCAGATCATGGTAAAGAAGAGTAAAAATGCACTTGATGTGAGGAGTTTCACAATTTAGTGATTAGATGTAGTAGCTAGAATCAAAGTCTTGAGCAGACTTTGTATTATGTTTCTAGCCTAGAATTGGAATGTTAGTTTTCCAAGTTTCATGACAAACATAGATGTTAGTAATTGTGAGGAAGGCCACAAAGTAATGGGAAAGACAGGAAATCCAGCTCGATGGACTAAGTCAGGTTGAAAGCTAGTATTGGGGAAAGAAGCAAGAGATGCAACCAAAGTCACCTTCTATCAAAAGTGTGAAGTTGCAGAAGAAACCGCAGAAAGTAGGAATTTGTTCTTCACTTTGCAAACCAACAATGGCCTCAAAGTGGATTCCTATTGGGATCCAATTAAGCAAAGCATTGTGGGGATGCTCATTGCAAGAGAGAATGTTGGCAAGAGAGAAGGTAAATTGGGCAAAGTGTTTCTTATAGAGAACGGGGTTGATGATTGTCAATTGGAAGACCAATTTGCCACCACACTACTTTGTATTGTTTGTAGCATATTTCTACCTAGGATTAAATCTGCTGACAACGGAGGAGAAGCATCATATGGTTTTGCATTTCCATCCCAATCTTAGACAAGAAGTGGATGAAGAGGAGCAATAATACATTTTGCAATTGTGGTCTAGTGACAATCATTTCATCAGGACGGGACAGAGGAAGATGGTGGAAGGAAGAAGTCCAAAGACAAAGAAGCAAACTAAACCAAAAGGAGTAGCATTACCTGTGCCATAACAAAAGACCCAAAGACTAAACCCATGAGGTAAGGAGGTGGTGAAGGATGAGGCTTGAGGCATATAGGCTCAAGGAGAGCCAAAGTTGAAGAGAGAGGACTCCAAAGAAGTTGTGCTCCTATTGCAGAGTGAGGAGTCTGGCAATTATGGTGAAGGTGAAGATGAAGTCCAGCAGTCAGTCAATGAAGGAGAGGCAGATGATGACAAGGAGTTCCATGCGGTGATTGATTGTATATAAGGAGGAGATGGCCCTTGTTTAGAGTTACCTATGGAGGAGATGGAAGAAGAATCAAAGAAAGTAGTGTCCAAAAGAGAGTAAGATCAAAGAGTTTTCCGCAAGCTGCACCTACAGGTTTGAGCCAAGTGAATGAAGAAGAAGCAAGCTCAAAAGGAAGGCCATTGAAGGTATGAAGATCAAGAGTTTGGGGTAAGGCTCTGGCTGAAGAAGAGTCGATGAAGGCAAAGTACAAAGACCAACAAAAACAAGAAGAAGAAGAAGAAGAAGAGGAAGAAGACTTTGATAGGATGGAGTACTTTTCATAGATAGTGGGTCCATTGTTGTTGCTATTGAACAAGAAGAAGAAGGAGATACAAAAAGATCATTTGGAGGTGAAGAATGAGTTGTAGGTGATGAAGTATCTAACTAAAGAAGCAAGAGATTTGAAGGAAAAGGTAACTTAAAGGAAGAAGCTGAAGAACTTTGAGTGGATGTAGTCTTAAGGAAGAAGATTGTAGAGAATTTGCAAGGGAGTTTTGATCAGCAAGGAAGAGAGATGAATGGTCAAGCCAAAGAGTTGAAGGAGCAGAAAGTGTTGATTGAGAAGATGAAAGGTGAGGTGAGCAAAGCTCATATTGAAAGCATACATGCAAAGCCGATGGCAGTTGTGATGGAGCAGGAGTTAGAGAGTCTGAAGAAGAGTGTGGCAAAGAAAGATCAAGCATGGCAGAGGGAGTTAGCGGTCAGACACCATGAGGAAGAAAGCTTGAGAAGTCTAGTAAGAAGTGCTAAGGGTCAGATTACTAAGTATGTGTAGGAGGAGAAGATGTTGGCAGCCGAGTATGAAGATGAGTTAAAAATGTATAAAGATGAGTTGAAGGTAGAAAAATCTTAAGGGTATGCATTGGAGTTTGTAGGAGAAGTTGTTTGGAGAATGAGACTGATGTTGAGCACAAAATCTGAAGGGAAGCTAGAGGAAGCAAGGCTGCATGAATTGAAGTTACTTGTGTTGGAAACTTGGAAGAGAAGAGTGAATGATGTAGATATTAAAAATCTTCTAATTTGCATGAGAGATTGAGTAGATAGGAAGGTTACTAGAGTAGGAGATAATGTAAGTCTCAGATTAGACTTAGTAAGCTCAAAGTTAGAGAGACTTTGGAGTAGTGTGAAGGAAGATATTAAGTCTAAAGTAGTAGAAGTAGGAGTACAAGTGTCTTTAGATCAATTATTTGAGATATTAGAGAAGAGTGGATTGGAAGATAAAGAGATAGAATGGTTAGAGATTAGTCAAATTGTAGCTCAGGGTGAAGATGTAGTAGAAATAGTGAAGGAGTTATTAGAAGAGAGACCTGAAGAAGGGGAAATACTCGAAGGAGCATTGGGTTTGGAAGCCGAGGTTGAACTTGACATCAGATTGGAGTAGTAAAAGATTTGAGATTTCAAGAGGCAGATATGAAGAGGTGCATTGTCATTTTGGATCTACAGGTTGGAAAAGTTGTGGTAGAATGGCATAGTTGTTAGTTTATTATTGAAGTGCTCTGGCTATTTAAAGGAAGCATTTGCCACAAAATGTTGTTCAATATTCATAATTTTTGAAGACAGATAAAGCAAAGTGCTGATTTTTAATGCTCATCACTTAAGCTTAATTTTGAGTATCAAGTTTATGTGTGTGTTTGTGAGTGTTGGGAGAAATTTGAAGTACAACTCAATGTGCTTATTGGATGTTGGATTCCATAGCCTTGATCATCACTCTATGTGTTTGATTTTGAGTGAAGTACAATTGAAGCAATGCCTTGAAAAATCTAAGAGAAATTGTGGTATTGGTAGTATTCTTCATTTGTGAGTACATCATGAGTTTGATGTGAAGCAATTTCAATTGAAGAAGTTGTGCCTTCAATAGAGGAGTGGAACTCAATTTTGAGACAAGATAATTTTGTAGTGAAGTAGCCATCTTTGGGAGAATCTGAATCATCACAACCAAATTTCGTATGAAAAAATTGAATAGTATTATGATTATGAGTGTGTAATTTGTGACGACATTATGATTAATTCTTGTTAGTCTCTTTTGGATATGGTTTCTACCTAAGAGATTAAAGACACAACCAAGAAGAATTGTTAGTGTTTGCTTTGTATTTGACTATTTTTGTTTCATATATCTTTGGAATAAACTTTATTACCTCATTATCGAAGAAGTGATACTTGTTGGGTTGTCAAATTAGATCTCAAGATCAATGTAGTGCAACTATGGGAGAAAAGAGAGGTGGATCAAAATGTGAAGAGAGTGTCTAGGAGTCATGGAAGCTATCTATTTAAAGGATGTCACCAACCAACAAACAATTTCAATGATAGAAGTTGTTTTGGTTGTAGAAGAAGAGGTCATATCCAAAGGAATTGCCCAAATTCCACTTACCATGGAGGAAGGGGTTATGAGAGAGAAAATAGAGGGAAAGAGGGAGATAGTGAAACCCAAGTGGCTCCTAGTCCAAGCAAAGGTAAGGGGATAGCATCCGTAGATGTGGTTGAGAGCAAGTATGAGAAGGGGGAGTGCTCAAACTCCAAAGGTCTTAATTTGGATCTTTTGGCACAAGGGAAGGGAGGAGTTTTTGTTGTAGAGGATGTATACTCTTTTTAAGGATTTACTCCTAGCAAGGATACTCCTATGTCTACTATGAGCACTTGCACTAGCACTAGCACCTCAATACTATCAACGACATAGACTCCAAGGTAGAATTTGGGGATGGAGGACTTCTTGGTCTCAAAGCAACAAGGAACTACAATATGTTGGACGATGTTGATAGTCACAAGGCTAACATCATAGTGGG
This sequence comes from Lunularia cruciata, assembly GCA_948567375.1. Taxonomy (NCBI): domain Eukaryota; kingdom Viridiplantae; phylum Streptophyta; class Marchantiopsida; order Lunulariales; family Lunulariaceae; genus Lunularia; species Lunularia cruciata. The sequence continues at coordinate 8,858,591 of OX419755.1, read as the reverse complement.
TCAACTAATCACTTTGAATCCTACTTTGAGAAAGGATCTTTGAGGTGGTTTGAATTCTACAAGGAGCAAGAGGAAGAAGAATACAAAAGTGAAAGTTCTAGTATCAAAGGGGGTGGTGGATACCAAACTAGCACCATGGGAGGCTTGTGAATATATCTCCAAGATTGATATGAGAGTGAATGGTCACAACATCAAAGATGCACTTGTTTATGGAGGATTTACAATGAATGCCATGTCAAAGAGGTTGATGAAGAAGTTGGGTATGATACCCTCTAGACCTACAACATTTGTGGTGAACATGGCAAACAAGCAACAAGTTTGACCATTAAGGTGATAGATAAGGTGGTAGTTTTAATTATGGGAGTTAAAAATCTCATGACTTTCTAAGTCTTGAAGGATTGAAGCTATGATTTGCTTCTTGGGAAGCCATGGTTAGGAGCAACATGCACAATTGATGATGGCACAAAGTGTACTTGAGGATTGGGCCATCAAACCATCAAGTTAAAATTTCTATGACTAACACCACCAACAATTCATATTTAGAGACACTATCTCTTGATTATTGGGAATGAGATTCAAAAGAAGGAGCTTTAGGTGTGGATACAAGCATGGAGGAAGAGACTTCCACAAAGGAGGATGAATATGATTAAGATGTGTATCCCTTGTGTGCTATGAATATTACACCTAAGCTATAGGTTTTGAAGGACCTAGATAAATCACCATTGACAATTGAAGAGATAGAGAGAAAATTATCTACCCTTAAGTATGGTCTAAATATTACCAAGGAGGAGAAAGTGAGATTTGAGGAGATTTTCCCCAAGTTCATCCATGTGTTTACTTTCAATTACAAGGATCTAAAGGAAATCACCTTGGAAGAGCACAAGATAGAGGTGGAGCCACATCAAGACAAATCTGTCAAAGGCAACATTGCATTAGACCACCAATAGCTTTTGTTGTGAAGGAGGAGATTGATAAGCTCAAAGAGACCAGATTTATCTTTGAGATGGAGAATTCAGATTGTGAATTCTAATTGTGATTGTGAAGAAAAAGAATGGCAAGCTTCAAGTATGTGTGGATTACAAGAAGCTCATGTTGTTACTAAGAAGGACTATTGCACTTTTCCATGCATTCATGAGATCTTGGAGGAGGTTGTAGGTTATGAGAGGTACAATGTTGGAGATGGTTATAGTGGGTATAACCAAATCAAGATTGCACCAGAGCATCAACAACTCACCACATTCACCACACCTTGGAGGAGTTTAGGGCCTTTTGGGCTTTACAATGCTCCAGTTACATTCCAATGGTTTATAAACAAGGTGAATCTTTCATGGGAAAATTTGCGACAGACTTCATTGATGACTTTTGTGTCTATGGGAGCAAGGAAGAGCACTTTGAGCACTTGATCAAGGTCTTGCAATGCTTGGATGAAGAAAATGCATCATTCAACCTAGAGAAATGCATTTTTGGTTCTGAAGAAAGTCTTCTTTGGGGCATATTAGTTCCAAGGATGGAATAGCAATTGATCTTGAGAAGGTGAGGAAAATCTTTGACCTTCCATTCCTTTGAAGTTTGACAAAGTTATGCCAATTCTTGTGATGTTTGGGTACTATAGGAGGTTTATCTTCTCATTTTCCAGCAAGGCTCATGCATTGGCCATCTATATGAAGAAGAGTGTAGAATGCATGGTGATTTTGGAGGACAAAGAGGCTCTTAAAGCTTTTGAAGAGCTCAAGTAATCTCTTGTTGTGGCTCCAATTCTTGCTTAACCTGATTGGAGTAAGCATTTCATCCTCTACATTGCTGCTTCCAATGTAGCTATAGGATGCACTCTTAGTCAATTAGACAAGATATGCATGATCATCCAATAGCTTATGCTTATAGATAGATGGTTTTAGCAGAAAAGAATTACTCAATCACTGAGAGAGAAGGGTTGATAGTGATCTTTGGTCTCAAGAATTTTGGACACTTGATTGGAGAGAAAGTCACTATTTTCACATGTCAGAAGACTTTGAAGTACATCTTCAACAAACCTAATGTAGAAGGGAGGCTAGAAAGGTGGATGATACTCTTGTTTGAGTATGACACCACCATTGAGGATAGACTCGAGAAGAAACATGCAAATGCTGATTTGTTATCTAGGACCTATGATCGTGATGGAGTTGAAGAAGTGGATGATTCCTTCTTGAATGAGGAGCTCATGATAATTTCAATCACTCAAGACGTTCCAATGGTGTACAAGGAGATTGTTACAAGAGGTAACTATCCAAAAGGGATGCATGCAAGGGAGAGGAAGGCCCTTGCAGCAAGATCTAGACCTTACACAATAGTGGAGGATATTCTTTTTCACCAAAGAGCAGATGATATATTCCAAAGGGTAAGGAGGAGTCTATCATAAACCTTCATGAAACTCATAAAGGAGTTTCATGAAGGTTTAGTGTGTGGAAGACATTTTGCAAGAAAGGTGATTGCTTTCAAGATTCTAGATGTAGGTTACCATTAGAGGGAGATTTTCAAGGGTTGTCTTGATTATTGTAAAACTGGTCATGTTTATCAAGCTTTTGCTAGAAAGTCTATTTCCACTCCCACTCTTAGATCAATTCTATTGCTAGGACCTTTTGAGAAGTAAGGAATTGACTTTGTAGGTCCTCTCAAGGAATAGTCGATACATTGTGGTAGTTATTGATTACCTTACCCCAAGGAATACCTTATTGTAATACCTTGAAGACAAGAGAACTATCCAAGAGAGATATAAGAGAGAAAACACATGTTTCACACTCAATCCTCCGATGCTCCAAAAAGGCATCTTCTCTTTATTATATAGCAAAGAGGACCCCCCTTAAAGGAAGCTCCACCCTTGGATCAAATATATGGATTGGTGACCTATCAATGAGCTCCATCCTTGTACTAGTTGTTTGGATGGGTGACATGTCAGTCCTTGTCCTATCTAGTTGGTCAAATGGGTTTGACTAAAGGGAATCTTTAGGGAATCTTCCTATGGTGAGCTCAGAATCACATAGGTGAGGTACCATTGGAAAGCTCTTGATAAGAGAAATCAGAAGGAGGAAAAGGTGAGCCTTCTATCCTTTAAGGGTGGAAACTTTCCATTTTCAATGCCTAATTCATCCGTTCAGGCATCCAAAATTTGCTCTAAAGTTTTTATGCTATTTTGGACTTCTACCCTATTAGTAGAAGTACTCTTTTGGTGACACTTATGTCTGATCTACCTAGCCCATTGTACACAACATCATTTTAGATGTTAATAAGCCATTTTCACCTCTAGATAATATGTTTAGCTGCTTGTATTATAGATCTCCCCCCTTTTAAGATGCAACGTCCTCATTGTGAAATTGTTCCTCAAAAGATTGACCTAACTTTAGTGCATTGGTCAAGTTGGCTGATAGCTCCCATGTTGCTTCATATAATGGGTACCTTTTAATCGACTAGATAGTCTACATGCGGATGGAGAGTACTACAAATGTGTTTCTAGAGAATGTGTTTGACCTCATACTCCTCCGCCTCATCAACCAAGGTTGGACTGTAACACCCATTTGTGCATGTGTATGGTATTATGATATTTAGATTGGTATTATAAATATTTGAGAGATATTATTTATATAGAGATAAATGATTAGCTAAAGTTAGTCGTAGCTAAGATAGTGGGGACCTTACTTAAGAGGAAGTAGAAAAGATGAGCACCACTATTTTGGATTCTAGTTTGTTGACTTGGTATTATTCATAGGTGTTTGGCTTTGAGGAAAGAGTTGAAAACTCTTGGGCCCGCCAGCTTCTTTGTTTTGGATTCTTCTATTGTCTAAGGATAGCCCATGTGAGAGAATTCTTGACTTAGTGGTTGGGTCAAGATAAGATCACATGCTTAGTGTAATATGCCCATGTGGATGAATATTCTATTATACTTTTTGACTTTGCTTGACTTTTAGCCTAGTAACTTGAGTTACTATGGTAAATAGTAACTTTAATGTATAACTATATCACAAGTACATAAACAAGGGATGAGGAGGTACTTGTTATCCTTTCATTTGCAACTATCTTTCTCTTATTGAATTCTCTAGTGAGCAATGTCTTGAGTCTTGGAGTGTTAGCCTTGGAAGAGTATGATGGATTTGCCTTCTTAGTCCATAGTGCACTACTATAGCAATTAGCAATTATAGGTTCATCCTGAGTGATAGATAGGCTGGTTCCCATTTTTGGTTCCGTTGTTGGGACCTCTCTAAAAGGCAAGATAATGTTCCGTGTTCAATTCTACATTAGGGTGAAGGAGGTTATGAAAGCTCACTTGGAGACATTAGGGGAGGAGAGAGCAGAACTTATGATAGAGAACCAAGACCCATTTGTATACCCTATAATTCACTATGATGTCTTTGAGGTGAATTTGTACAATTGTGTGAGGTGGATTGCAAATTTTGGAGATTACGGTGATTTTGGGCAAAATCTCAAGTTTGAGATTCATATTTGAAATTTTTACACATGATAGCTTGGGTTATCCTCCAGTTATCATACTTGAAATTATTATGAGAGCTACTATGTGCACTAAGCTAGAATTTTTGAAACTTGATAGGGTAAATTGTTCCCGTAACTACATGCTCTTTGGAAAATTGTATAGAGTTTGCCATTTCTTCAATTTTTAGTGGATTGGTTTGAAACATTCCAAGCAAACTCAGTGCATTTTATCCTACCTTTTGACACAAAAATTAGAGAGAGATCATTTTTGTGCAAGGAGTTTTTAAAGTGGGGGGTGGTTTTCAGACCAAATCTGAAATATGTGTGTTGAATAGAAAGGTGCTTAGGCCAAATGGCTCGATGAAAAGATCTAAAATTTTGTGGGGAGAGAAGTCCTAGAGTTGTGATTAAGTGTGAAGAATTTCAGAAAATATGACATACTAGTTGAGAGATGTGAGTGATATTGTGAAGAAGGGTCAATTCTGCATAGTTTCGATTTCATGCACGGGAGTGTGAGAGCAACAAAAAGCATATTTGAGTGTTTAGACTTATCTTGGGAACATAGAGGGTCATTGAGAGTGGAAATTGAGGCTATTCAAGGTTCTCCATGGGTTTGAGGTGATTGTAGGAGTGGTTTTGAGAAAAAGAGACTTTAAAATAGAATTTGAAGAGAGTGTTGAGAGGATCCAAAAACCTACACCACTTGGAGGAAAGGGTGAGTTTAAGTGTTTCTATGTGGAAAGAAGGAACATAAGGCAAGTCCATGTCCATTGACTTTTGAGAACAAGAGATTGAGGGAAATGAGAGGCTTACTTGACTTGGGTTTGCATGTTAGAGCTTCTTCACCAAGATTAGGAGGGAGAAGATCTAAGACCAAGGAGTTGTGTGAGGTTTGTGGAGTGGAAGGAATTCCAAAAGAACATGAGTATAGTGGAGTAAAAGCACTTTTGGAAAATTTAGTAAAGGATCTTGGAGAGAGTATTAGTACAACTATGGAAATACTACCACTTTCATCAGCTAGTTCTCAAGATTAGTGATGGAGATAATATTTGATTAATATGCACTCTAGGATTTGATGTTGCTATAGAAATCTTGGAACAACCTGAACTTTTTGTGTTTGCTAGGGTGGATTGCTCTCAAATGGTGTTAGTCATATATATACTCTATTAGTTATAGAGTGAGAGAAAAGAAAAGAGAAAAAAATCGAGAGAAAAGAAAGATAGTGAGGGGTTAAGATGGAGAAACTTCCGATTTTCTTTGGCAAGGATGGAGAAATGTGGAAGCCTTTGTGAGAGATCTTAAAAGAGCTTGCATAGGAAAAAATGAGAGGAGGAAGAATGAGTGGGTCTCATTATTACCAAATTTCTTTGAAGATGCAGCACTTACATGGTATGAATAAGAATACCATAAGAGAGAGAGGAGAGATGGGCAAGAAGAGTCTTGGGAGAGTTTGACTTCAACACTCATTGAGAACTTTCTTCCATATGAGAGTTATGAGAGATTGATGAGTGAGGTTACCTTTCTCAAGCAAGGAGATGGAGAGAAAGTGAGAGCCTATATGGAAAGAGTAGAAAAGCTAAAGTCCAGATTTTGCATAGTGTTGAGGAAGGTAGAGATGATGTGGAGACTACTATGATTGGCATAGGAGCTATGCCCACCAAGAATTTTGTGGGAGTGTTGAGACCACAAATCAGAAGCAAGGTGAGATATGAGGAAGCTTCTTTGAAGGTTGAAGCTATCAAGATTGCAATTGAAACTATCAAGCTATGAAAAATTCTTGATCTCCAAGCAACAATAGAACTATAATGTCTTGGAGGATGTTGGTAGTCATAAGGTTAATATCACAATGTGCTTATTGATTGCTTTGAATCATACTTTAAGAAAGTAGCTTAGAGGTGGTTTGAGTTCTACAAGGAGCAAGAAGAAGAAGAAGGTAAAAGCTCCAATATCAATGGGGGTGGTGGATGCCAGGTCAGCACCATGGGAGGCTTGTGAATATGCCTCCAACATTGATGTGAGAGTGAATGGTCACGATATCAAGGATGCATTGGTTGATGGAGGATCAATAGTGAATGTCATGTTAGAAGGGTTGATGAAGAGGTTGGGTATGATACCTTCAAGACCTTCAACATTTGTGGTGAGCATGGCAAACAAGCAAGAAGTTCAACCAATAGGGGTGATGGATAAGGTGGTAGTTTCAGTTAGGAAGTTCAAAATCTCATGACTCTCAAAGCCTTAAAGGATTCAAGCTATGATTTGCTTCTTGGGAGGCCATGGTTGAGAGCATCATGCACAACTAATCAATGGCACAAAGGGTACTTGAGGATTGGGCCATCAAACCATAAAGTCATAGTTCATATGACTAACATCACCAACACTTCACATTCAGATACACCATATTTTGATTATTGGGAATCAGATTCTGAATAAGGAGCTTCAGGTGTAGACACAAGCATGAAAGAGGAGACTTCCATCGAGGAGGATGAATCTGAATTTGATTTAGATGTGTATCCCTTGCATGCTATATTTTGCACCTAAGCCAGAGGTTTTGAAGGACCCAAATAAATCACCATTGACACTTGAGGAGACAAAGAGGAGGTTATCTACCCTCAAGTTTGTCCAAATGTTACCAAGGAAGAGAAGGTGAGATTTGAGGAGATTTTCTACAAGTTCATCTACGTGTTTGCTTCTAGTTTCAAGGATCCAAAGGAAGTCACCTTGGAAGAGTCACAAGATAGAGGTGGAGTCACATGCAAAACCAATCTGCCAAAAGCAACATTGCATTAGCCCACCAATAGCTTTGGTTGTGAAGGAAGAGATTGATAAGCTCAAGGAGGCTGGATTTATATTTGAGGTGGAGGAGTCACAATGGTTGTCTCCAATTGTGAGTGTGAAGAAAAAAAAAAGCAAGCTTTGAGTATGTGTGGATTACAAGAAGCTCAAGGTTGTTATCAAGAAGGACTACTACCCATTACCATTCATTGATGAGATCTTTGAGGAGGTTGTAGGTCATGAGAGGTATAGTGTTGGAGATGGTTATAGTGGATATAACCAAATCAAGATTACGCCAGAGCATCAACAAATCACCACATTCACCACACCTTGGAGAACTTACGCTTTCAAGGTCATGCCTTTTGGGCTTTGCAATGCTCCAGCCACATTCCAATGGTTCATGAACAAGGTATTTGAACCTTTCATTGGGAAATTTTTGAGAGACTTCATTGATGACTTTTGTGTCTATGGGAGCAAGGAAGAGCACTTTGAGCACCTAATCAAGGTCTTGTAATGCTTGGATGAAGCATATGCATCACTCTCAAAGAAGTACGTTTTTGGATGTGAAGAGGGTCTACTTTTGGGGCATATTATCTCCAAGGATGGAATAGCAATTGATCATGAGAAGGTGAGGAAAATCTCAAACCTTCCATTCCCTTCAAGCTTGACAAAGTTATGCCAATTCTTGGGGATGGTTAGGTACTATAGAAGGTTCATCTTCTGATTTTCTAACAAGGCTTATGCATTGACCATCTACATGAAGAAGGGTGTAGATTACATGGTGATTTTGGAAGACAAGGAGGCTCTCAAAGCTTTTGAGGAGCTCAAGAAATCCCTTGTTGTAGCTCCAATTCTTGCTAAACTTGATTGGAGTAAGCCTTTCATCCTCTACACCAATGCTTCTAATATAGCTATATATAGGATGCACTCTTAGTCAATTAGACCAAGTTGGGCATGATCATTCAATAGCTTATGCTAGTAGGCAGATGGTTTCAGCAGAAAAGAACTACTCTATCACGGAGAGAGAAGGGTTGGCAGTGATCTTTGGTCTCAAGAAGTTTAGACACTACTTGATTGGAGGGAAAACCAAAATTGTCATCAATCACAAGGCTTTGAAGTACATCTTCAACAAGCCTAACATGGAAGGGAGGCTAGCAAGGTGGATGATACTCTTGTTTGAGTATGACTACACCATTGAGGATAGGCCAAGAAAGAAACATGCAAATGTTGGTTTGTTATATAGGGCCTATGATCATGATGGAGGTGAGCCAGTAGATGATTCCTTCCTAAATAAGGAGCTCATGACAATCTTTGTCACTCAAGAGGTTCCAATGGAGTATAAGGAGATTGTGGATTTTGTGACAAGAGGTAACTATCTAGAAGGGATGCATGCTAGGGAGAGGAAGGCCCTTGTAGCAAGATCTAGACCTTACACAATGGTGGAGGATATTCTTTTTCACCAAGGAGCAGATGGTCTACTTTGAAGAGCAATGGGTAAGGAAGAGTCTATCCTACTCATAAAGGAGTTTCATGAAGGTTTAGTATGTGGAGGACACTTTGTAGGAAAGGTGAATGCTTTCAAGATTCTAGATGCAAGTTACCATTGGAGAGGGATTTTCAAGGATTGTCTTGATTATTGCAAAACTTGTCTTGTTTCTGAAACTTTTGCTAGAAAGTCTACACCCACTCCACCACTTAGATCAATACCATTGCTAAGACCTTTTGAGAAGTGGAGAATTGATTTTCCTCTCAATAGAACCCCAAGGAACAATTGGAAAATTATGTTAAGGCCATTGAGGGATAAGAATGAAGATGAGGTGGGTATATTTCTTTCTAAACACATTATCACTCGGTTTGGATGCCCTTTGGAGTTGGTTTTCAATAGGGGAGGAGAGTTTATAGGAAGCATAACTACAACCATGTTACAACATTTCTCTATCACACATAGGGTAACTACATCCTATAATCCAAATTCCAATGGCTTTGTAGAGAGAACCAATCAGACCTTGTGCATGATGTTGGCCAAACATGTAGAAATGGAGGGGGCCAAACATTGGGACAAGAGGATTCATGCAGTTTTGTGGGAGTATAAGACAATGGTGAAAACTTTTACTGGATATTTTCCATTTCAATTGGTATATGGTATTGAGTCTACCTTACTTATTCACTTTGATCTTCCTACCTTCCAAAGCATTCTTAGGAGATTGAAGAAAGCACAAGGAGATGATGTAGAGAAGCAAAGGAAGGATCAACTCATGGAGTTGGAAGAGGCAAGAGAAGTTGCTATGGTTTGAGTGGAGCAAGCCCAAAGGAAACAAAAGGAGAGCTATGACAAGAGGCAAGGCAAGAAGAAGGTGGAGCCTTTCAAGGAAGGTGATTGGGTAATGTTGTTTGATTCCACTCAATTCAAGAGAGTGCAAAAGAAGTTTTTGCCTAAGTACTTTGGACATTTCATAGTGGAGAAGGTATGGAGCAATAACACCTATAATCTCAAGGAGTTGGGAGGAAGACACTTTGATAAGATTAACCATGATTAGTTGAAGATGTATCATAGAAGGTAGAGAGACCTTCACTTTGAAGACAAAGTGAAATCTTGGTCTGGGGGTAAATGTAACACTCATTTGTGCATATGTGTGGCATTGTGATATTTAGCTTGGTATTATAAATACTTGAGATATATTATTTATATAGAGATAAATGATGGTTCTACATTAGTCATGATTAGCTAAAGTTAGTCATAGATAAGATAATGGAGACCTTACTTAAGAGGAAGTGGAAAAGATGAGCACCACTATTTTGGATTTTAGTGTGTTTACTTGGTATTATTCCTAGATGTTTGGGTTTGAGGAAAGAGTTGAGAACTCTTGGGCACGCAAGCCTTTTTGTTTTGGATTCTTCTATAGTCCAAGGATAGCCCATGTGAAGGAATCCTTGATTTAGTGGTCAGTTCAAGATAAGACTACATGCTTAGAGGAATATTCCTATGAATATAGATATTTCCTTGGACTTTTGACCTTATTTGACCTTTTAGTCTAGTAACTTGAGTTATTCTAGTAATTAGTAACTTTGGAGTGTAACTATTTCATGAGTATATAAACTAGGGGTGAGGAGGTACTCATCATCCTTTCATTTGCAACTATCTCTCTCATTGATTTCTCTAGTGAGCAATGTCTTGAGTCGTGGAGTGTTAGCCTTGGAGGAGTATGATAAGTTGGCTTCTTAGTCCATGGTGTGCTACCATAATAGCCATCAGAGGTTCATCTTAAGTGAGAGACAGGCCGGCTCACAATACATGGACATACCATTCTCCATGTGACCACCAAGATGGCTCAAGCGGAGGAGGCTTATGATTGGGCCAAGCTCATCCTACTAGTAATTGAGGTAGAGTTATGGTTCCTCCATAAGCAATTGTTGCATTTGGATGGTAGGCATTTCAAGCTTTCCTTTGTGGGATAGTTTCTCATGTGCATGTTTATGGAGAGGGGACTTTTAGCTGAAGGTGGGGTCACCTATGAGATTCCTATAGCTTTCATACATGGCTACATCTACACAATGGCTATGGAGGGCTTGGGAGAGGATGAAGATATCTCTATGGGTGAGGATGGGGATGGTGAGCTTAACACTCTCATTTGTCACTATTTTTACTATCTTTAAATGAACCGGTATTAATGGCATGACTTGCCTATTTCTCAATGATGGCTAGTCTCAAAAGTTGATTTTGAATCCTGGATTTATTGTTGTATAGGTCTTGGTAGCCATTCCTTTATCCTTCCAGAGGGAGATCCTACCTCCCATGAGGGTCCAAAGAATCCACTACGTGTATGGAGCCTTTAGAAGAATTACTTCTCCATGTTGAGCCTCTAGTGGATCCCCTCCACCATGGTGCACCTTTGGGAGAGCTAGAGTCTAATTTAGCATATAAAGAGGATGTTATTCTTGAGGGAGAGAGAGAGAGCATATTGTAGCCAAGCATGAAAATTATTTTTCAGCAAGCAAGCAGAGCAACACTGCTAGACTAGTTGAGTTAGATAAGCTCCTTGCTTGGCTGTGGGCTCATACATAGGATGTTATAACAAAGGGTGGCTTTTATTCAGGGAGTTAGGTTTTACTAGGAAGCTATCAAAGAAGATGCAAAGGAGATATGAGCTGGAAAAGAGCATAGCAATAATGGTATTAGCTTAGACTCAGACCAATACTCTTTGCCCATATTTGCCATGGGACCCAAACTGATTCAAGTATGCATGGTTTTGCTAGAGAGGAATCTAGAGTGATGACACCTAGAGGAGATATTATGCCGTGAAGACCACAACTTTTGGATGCATAGGCCCCTTTTTCTTGGATGCACTAACATAGGAGTAGATAGAGTGGCTAGAAGAGAGGAGCATGACATTAGAGTGTGAGGTTAGTAGACTTAATATATTGAGATAGAATATCACCTTTTCTAGGTAGTTTATTCCTTGTCTTGGTTTTGCTCATGAGCAGCAGAGGAAGATTTTAGTGTTGGACATTAGGTGACTAGTGGACCTTATGTGGGAGAGCAATCCACTCTTCATCCAGTGGTGCTCTTTGGTTGATCAATGTGGATGGATGCACTATTTAGATAGGATAGGAGTATATTTAGATATGTTCTACAACCCCAATGTAGAAAGTTCATGGACTATTGCCTAGAGCACTTTGAGGTGATCATTTAGATAGACAACACTTGGTTAGAGTTAGAGCACTTATTGAGATCATGTAATTTGAGGATTTCTTATCAAATAGAATGCATATTGAAGCTAGCTTCATAGCCTTGATTAGCAATAGCAATGAGTATATGGACACATGGAAAGGGTACATGGTTAGACCTTATGTTGCATATGCAACCTTAAGGTTATTGTAAAAGACCAAAGAGAGAAATAGGAGAATGGAAGATCAAAGTGAAAGATCATATTGCGACTCTTGAATGAAGCAAACTCTAAATGTCCAGCATGAGCTTAGGCTATGGTATTCATAGAGAGCATACAAGGCTCTTGAGAAGCTTCTTTGGAAGCTTCCTAAAAGCCATCTTCTTTGAATGTCACTCAAGTTAACTAGGAAGTTTCTCAAGAAGATTCCTTCTAGAAGCCACCTACTTGGCATGCAAGCTAAGCTAGTTAGGGAGTTTTTCAAGAAGCTTCCTTCTACAAGTCATCTACTTGGTGTGCAAGCTAAGTTAGCCATGAAGTTTCCCAAGTAGCTTCCTCCTAGAAGTCACCACTTGGCATGCACATTACCTAATACCTAGAAGGTACCAAGTATCTTCTTAGATGCTTCTAGAATATTCTTATAATTCTTGGCTAATTTGGCATATTTTCTACTTTCTTAGTCTTGACCAACTTAATTGTAAACTCCATATTGTTACATATTCTCTCACTGCTGGTTGGTGAAACACCATGATTCTTGTGTGACCTTGCTTTGTATTTGGTAAGGATGTGATGAGATCTAATCTCACATGTTCCCATCAAGCAAATGGGATGGGAAGTAGTTGAAGAAGGCCACTTGGTTTTTGCTTGCTAGCCTTGTTGCATTGGTAGCTCTCATAAGATTGGACAAACTCTCAAATATCTTGTGCTATCTTGGGCCACCACCATTAGCATTGTAGTGTGCCCAAGGTCTTGTCCACACCCATGTGACCAATGATTGGTAAATCATGGGCTTTATAAAGGCACACAAGTTGTAGATCACCCTAGGCTTCTAGTTCTCACAAAATAGAAGGTCTTCCTTGAAAGAGAAGGTGTTGTATTCCTTGTTGTGTGCTACAAGATGACCTTATACCATCTAAAAGAAGGAGTCCTATTGTAAAGTGGTCCTAAACTCAATTTGGACGTTTGAGTCAATTACACTATCATAATTGCTATTGTGATGAAAGGAAGAGTCTTTGTCATGATAGGGTACTAGGGATGACATGGAACCTATTGGGTTTTACTCAAATTTGATGTCAAAAATTTTTAGTTGTTCTTCCTATTGATGATGTTGACTCTTTATATGCTCCAAATATTATATCTACAACAAGGATTTGTGATCAGTTTGCATTATCATTTGTATCCCCAAGAGATAATAACTCCATACCTTGGTGGCATATACCATTGCTAGTTGTTCTCGAGCAAAGTAATTCCTTTCTAGGGTATTTAGTCAGCAAGACACAAAGGCAATAGGATATAACCCATTTGGAAATTCTTGTTGTAACACAACTCCAATGGCTAGAAGCATCAAAGTCATGATAATCAATGCAAAAGCAAGGGATATGCATTACAAAATAAACAAAAAATGAAGAATACATATCCCTTGCCTATATACAAAGTAAGGGATATGCATGATTATTGAGGCCATGATAATCAATGCAAAAGCAAAATCCTCCATCCTTCTTTTGGAAAAATAGTACTAGTGCTTCCCAAGGAGATGTACTATGTCATATGAAATTCTTCTCCAAAAATTCCATTAGTGTTTTTTGAAGCTCATCCAACTCCTTTCGTAAGAGCCAATAGATTGGTGTACTTCTTTGCAATAATTTCAATCTTGAAGTGCATACCACAACTAGAGGGTAATCCCTTTGGCAAACCATCCAGTAACACATATGCAAACTCTTGAACTAATTGATTAATCATTGTTTGATGAAGCTTTTGGTCCTCATTAAATTGTCCATGCACAATCAGCTTGATCCACACCACAAAAATAGATTTATATTCTCCCAAAACTTGCTCTATGGCTACTTTACTAATATACTTCCATCTTGGGACTAACTATTCTTAGGTGTCTTACTCAAAGGTGCCAAATAACTAAATTTTTAATTCCTACCTTGGTGTTGTACTTGAATTTATCATTAGTCCAATCAAATTGAACCATATGACATTCAAGCCAAGGCAAACCTAGAATGACATCATAGTGTAGAGGTGCCACTACAAACCTCATACACTCCAAATACTCCTCAATCTTGAATGTAATAAGATATGAGGTACAAAATGCAAAACCTTTCTACCGTCTCATCATCAATCTACTTCTAATTACTAGCTTGACAGGAATACTTAATTCTTTTGTTAATTGTATGGACATGTAATTCTTTGAACCTCCAAATTCAACAAAAATCCTACAATTATAATCAGATATCATACCTTGCAAGTGAAACAAACTTATATAAGTCACGCCTTTAATCTCATTGGAACTAATCAAGTTTGCAATAGGTGGCTCAAGTTCTCCAACTAGGATTCTTAATTTCCCTATCATCATACTCCATAAACTCTATTTGGGTGATTGGTCAAGGTCATCCATTCTTGAGTAGACATTCAACAATATGATGCCCAATTTGGTGACAATAAAAGCAACCACCATTTTGTCACAATCTTTCCTTATCTGTAAGGTTAAGTAGTTTCCATTGGACGACATCAATCATCATTAGTGTCGGCTCTTCCACGTGTATGTAATGTATGGGCAAGTTCTATGAAGGTTAAGGTCAAGACCAAGTTGTCACAACCAAAAAATTAAAGTGCTCAACCAATTGCATGGCTTCCTCTAAAGGTTTGGGCTCACGTATGGTCACTTCCAATTTCGGTGTGTGACTTCAAGCCCCTCATAAATTGATCTAGAGTTTCACCTTGTAGTATATCTAGAATTTTTGCATTATGGTGTTTTGGAATTGAATGATGTAGCTTCTTACGGAACCAATTTGCTTCAATTTTATCAACCTATCTTGTACGGCTTGTGTGGCATTTATTGCTTAGAATTGCCTAATTATTGTGCTCTTGAATTTTTCCCTTGTCAAGATTGGCACAAAAAATTATTGTTTAACTTGCTTTACTTGGAATCACTACCACAGTTTTTGCCACTTTATCCAATTGGCTTGAAGCCAAGAGAATCTATCTTTGTTCATCTTGAAGATTTGTACCTTCAAGATAACTTTCACAATCAAACACAAAATCCTCCATTATGCTTGGGAGGTTCTTGCTTTCAAATACCTTGGGCTTCAAAATTTAGATTTGCTCTTCTGCTTCTCAAAATGATCCTTTCTCTACATGCTCTTGTTGTTGATGATCTTGTTCTTCCAACAATCAAGTAAGGTGTGTGATTTTTTGTGCATAGTAATGATAACTTTGGGCATTGCCACGTTGGCTACTTCTCTATCAAACTACCTACCATTTATCTAAGTTAACATATAGATGCAACATGTCTACCGTTCTTCATAAGTTACAATTGGAAGTACCAAGGGTTCATAAAACAAGATGATCACATTCAAAAAATTTGTCAAAAGTGTGAGATGATGAACTGGGTGAAATTATGCTTGGGTAATACATGGACATGAAGATCCCAATGGTTTGGTAGAAATGGATTTGGTAGTTCATAAATTTCATTCATCCCATTCTTGCTCTAATACCAATGTCAAAGACCAAGGAGAGAAATAGGAGAATAGAAGATTAGAGTGAAAGATCACATTGGGACTCTTGAATGAGGGAAACATAAGCTTAGACTATGATATTTATAGAGAACATACAAGGCTCTTGAGAAGCTTCTTATGAAATTTCCTAAAAACCATCTTGTTTGAGTGCAAGTCAAGTTAATTGGGAAGCTTCTCAAGAAGCTTCCTTCTAGAAGTTGCCTACTTAGCGTGCAAGCTAAGCTAGCTAGGAAGTTTCCCAAGAAACTTCCTTCTACAAGCCATCTACTTAGCATGCAAGCTAAGCTAGCCAAGAAGCTTCCTCTTAGAAGTTGCTACTTGGCATGCACATTATTCGATACTTAGAAGGTACCAAGTAGCTTCCTAGATGCTTCTAAAATATTCTTATAATTATTGGTTAATTTGGCCTATTTACTACTTTATTAGTCTTAACTAACTTATTTGTAAACTCCATATTGTTACAATTATGCACTCGAGACATACGCATAGTTGATAGTGCACTACTTCATTATAATAGGAACCATCTACATGGTGCTATACATCCTCTTAGATTTACTCTTGCTTTGAGAAGGGTAGGTACATTGAACACATCATTAGTAGATATCTTGAGAGAATCCCTAGATACATCCTAGATTGATACCCACTTAGCTATAGATGTGTTAATTGAGTAGTAGTTCTCTCATCATCTCCAAGACTATAGTGTTGGTCCATATGATTCATTAGTTAGAGGGTTTTAGGATCTTCTTATGACACCCATTGAGTGGGGCGCATGTGGAGATATAGTCATATGTGGATTCATAGATCTATTGTCAAATCTCTTCTTGATGCACTAAAATGCATTAGAGTAGAGCAACTCCCATCAGATACTGCTACTACTCTTGAGGATATTGTACATGAAGATAGTACTCTACTCCAACTGATGCTGAGTATGTAGATGGGCATGGCTATGCATATATTGCTTATACTCAAATGATATTGTCCATGTAGATGATGTGCAATAGGTTAGGATTATGTTATATGATTTGGAGGAGAACCCTTCTATATTTCATACTTGATTTGCATATATATATATATATATATATATATATATATATATATATATATATATATATGTTGCTTTGTTCATATACTTATTCACTTTCTACTTGCTCTATTTACAATGACTTTATGCACTCTATGAGCTATTCTAAATGATTGAATTGATACAAGTGTACAAATAGAGTGCTTTAGAAATGCCACAAGACTTGGTTTACAAGGTTTGAGACCATAGGATGGTGGTTTGATAATGGAACCCATTGATTATGCAATCACAACTCTGCAATCTTAGCATTATCTTCAAAGCATGGGCTTGGTTTATGTGAGAATGCATTTTACACCTACTTTTGAAGAAAGACATGGCTACATATAGCAGAGAAATGGAGCTTACAACTATCAAGATCAGTCAAGAAGATGCTAAGATCATGGTGGAGGAATCAGAGATTTTGGTAACCACCCTCCAATATGTTTGTGTTATGACTATTTACTCTTGTCTTACAATTGTTTAGTCATTAGATGATTGTATTGTACTTCATTGTCATTGAATGTGTGCTTAATTTCATTTCCTCTTGCATAACATAACCTTCAAATAAAAAGTACATAACTTGTACTCATATAATACTCAAATAGTACTCAATAGTACTCAAAAATAATTCCTATAGTGAAGATTCAATACTCATTCTTGTTGGATTATCATTATCTTGAATATTGTAAGTCTTGTGTAGTTGTACTAAGCACAAAGTATCCAACTTGTAGCATGATCAGAAGTTGTTTTTGTATCCAACTTGCAACTTGACCAGAAGGTAGCAAAGAAAAGACTATAGGAGCACAAAGGTGAGATAATTGCAACAATTAGATTGAGCACTTGAATGACTAAGCTATCATTAGAGCATATTCTAATTTCTTCCTAATGTCTACTAGAGTAAGGCTGTTGGCTAGAGTAAGGTTAGTGAAGCAAGGTATCAATACCATGAGATAAAGTGGAATGTGCATAGATCCATTGTGACTCAAATTTGGTAGTGAAGCAAATGTGTAATCCAATCAAAGAAAAATCCTCGGGGAGTCTAAGCACTCTAGACAAGTAGGACCCATAACTAGAGGAGCGGGCCTATAAGTTCACCCCTAAATCCATAAGTTTAGGAGCAGATCCATCGATTTGCAATATACAAAAATGAGCAAATATTGAATATGTGTGGACCCATAAGTTCACAAGCATATCCACTTAATATGAACACATTTGTAAGTAACAAGCAGACCCATCAATTCATAATACATACCAAAGAGCAGGTATAGCACAAAAATGAGTAGACTCAAACCTAAAAATGAGTGGACCTTTCACATATATGGGCTAACCCAACCCCAAATGATTGGATTCAGACTTAATACCAAAAACACCAAAGAAAAACAATGAGAAACAAAAAGAGATCACATTTATTAAACATTATAGAAGTGATTTTCTATCACCATCATAGCCACTTGACTTGAATTTTGCACTATAGTCTTGGATAGGGTGATTGCTATTGGAATTGTTATGTGTATTCCCTACATCTTCATGACAAAAGATGCTTACAAAACTCTTTGGAATTGCTAACTTTGTTTGGCAATATGCTCCTTGAACTTCAATTTTCAACCTTTGCAAAGGGATTTTCAATATTCATTGACTTCATAGCATTAATTTCAACCAATTTGCATCTCTCCTTGGCCTCCAGTGATTCAAACTTCAAGTTTGTATGACTGGCCATATCTTTTGCAAAAGCATTTAAAGTAGTGCAACCTTCTATAGTTGCCTTCTCTGATTTCCTTATCTTGTGTGGTTCACCTTGATGCTCCCTTCTAACTCCTCCTTCTTTGTCTCTTCTATTTCTTCGTATTTGTGCAAGCATCTCCTCTTTTGCACTTGCCATGTATTTTACTCTTGGTATCTCTTCCTGTCCTCTTCTACCCCTTTGTGCATTTGGAGCTCGTAGATCATCCTGGATTGGAATATTAAATGGTTCACTTCCTTCATACTCCTATTTATTCAACTCAAACCCCTCCATATTCATGTAGATTAAACTAAAAGGCACTCTCTTCCTATGTACTTGGAATAGTTGTTAGAATTGATTCCCTTACAAGAAAGGCTTGTGAAGTCCTTGAAAAAGGAGTGTCTTCTCTTAACATATCTTCATCCTCCTCATTGAGAGTCTTTGTGCACATTTCAATATCCTTCTTATTGGGTGTCACTTTATGCATGGTGTTGGACAATTCAAAGTGGATTGACTCAATTCCCATTAACAAACTTACAAGGACAAGGGAGGAGATATTTTCTCTCTCCCAAACAAGACATCCATTCTAGAATAAAAGGGTTACAAATGGTTTAGTTTGTCTTCTATTGTAGTCCATCCTTCCCTTAACTCTTTAACAATCAGATCCTCACTTGTAGACTTCTTCTTGTTGTTCCAACCTTCCTTGTAGTAATTCAAGAATCAAGCCTATTTCTTCCTCAATTTCTCCCTAGTCATTGGACACAAGGAATTCATTATCAAATCTCACATGGAAAGTTACCTTGTAATTGAAAGTTGTACTCTTTTGAATGGATTTCTTGCTATTGCGACCATAGACTTTTTTTACAATGCTTAGGATCTTCTAAATTCATAATAAATTCATGATCTTCTTAATTCATGATGGATACATAATTCAAAATTTGACTATAATAGTGTGAAGTTATTTTGAAGTGATCATCATCACCTTTTCTCATGGGCTAATACAAGGAACATTGCTTGTAACTTTTGATTCACTCATAGGAGTAGTAGCAGGGGCAAAGAAAACCATCTTCAACAGTTCTTGAAATCCTACCCTTGCAATGGGGATGGAACAACTCTATGGAAATCTCAGATTGGAAATGAAACTAGAATGCGTACAATGAGAATGAGATAAGGGTGCACCGCTACTTTATGTCTTGGTGGAGGGGCCTCATATTATCATCTACCATCCCAATGAGTGTGAATTCCATGGTTTCTAAACTTGAATTTCCAACAATATATAAGTGCGGTTCTAAAATTCAGCGCTATATGAATTTTTCCAATTAGATGTACAATTCATTCTTCCAAGATGGAGTTGGCACTCAATCTCACTTGCAAATTTTTGCACTTCATTCTTTAAATGGTCACCTTTTTGCCGTGCAATGTTGGGATTGGAATTTCTCTTTGCATCCCGTGGGGTTGATCATTTGCCCCACGCTCTGCTTTTGCTAAATAGTTGAATCTCTCTTGATCCCACTGAGTTTCAAATATGATTTTCATGTGGAAGCGAGTCTAAGGTCCAAGAATACAAAGAGTGCAACAATGTGGCACTCTTTGTATTCTTACTGTGACACTCGGGCAAATATCTGTTCAAACTATTAATGAAGATTAATGAGAATTAAATCTTATAAATTTAAAGTATATAGCATGAGAAATAGTATAGTTTCCGGAAGAAATAAATTATAATGAGCTTGACTGTATTCTGTAAATCTTCTCATTGAAGGACCATAATAGAACATCAGCAAACGTAAGGCAATGGTAAAGACACGAAGTTCCTGGTTTGAGCGTCTACGCCAACATGTTGCTGTAACTACTAAGATATGATTGTAACACTTCGTTCTGCAAGAAAACACATGTTGGTTTCACGCGGACTTGATAGGCAAGATCATAATTTCCAAAGTGTTAAAATTTTCCGTATTGAAGTTGAGATTGAAATG
Organism: Lunularia cruciata; assembly: GCA_948567375.1. Classification (NCBI taxonomy): domain Eukaryota; kingdom Viridiplantae; phylum Streptophyta; class Marchantiopsida; order Lunulariales; family Lunulariaceae; genus Lunularia; species Lunularia cruciata. The sequence goes on along the minus strand of OX419755.1, from coordinate 8,838,204 downwards.
GTAAAGATATCGTGTAATCTGTTGAGCTTAAAATGTGATTTTTTTAATATAACGTGATTAGTGCTTCGTAATTTTGTGAGGAAAGGTTTCTTGCCACTTTCTGTTTTGTTGGTTCCCTTTCGTCTCTCATTTTTAATGGTAGATTGGACACGTAAATATTTCCAGTGTTAGAATTTCATAGCTTATTCTACCTTATGATGCATGAGAGTTAAACCATTCTACAGCAATCGTCAAAATGAACTTGTCAAACACAACTTAATAAATGCTGTTGGACAAGCAAAGTGGGTGGGTGGCGAATAGAGTTGGTAACCAACCTTTCTATAGTTTTTAGTTTTGTAAATCTTCACTTGAATCTCTTCCATATAAAGGTTCTTTTGCTCGACGTTTAAATCTGAACTCACAACATTTGATTTTGAGATATAAATAAATAAATATGTGATACAAAATGTTACACATCTTGAGCTAAGAACATTCACATTGCATTATCTCAACTTATATGTCAGAATTATGCAGATAAGAACCTCTTTGCTGCAAGATTTTGAGATTACATCATGTAAATAGCACCGGAGTATGGGACCCTTCTTTGCTTCTTTGCCCAGTCGCTCTATCCTATTTTCCTTGGGCCCTACTATAAAGCGCGTCTCGGGGTTCTGTTGTTACTTCTCACTGCTTTGCAAACTTTGTTCGTTCTTTCATTGCCAGAATGAAAAGTTTCTCGACCATGATATGTTCAGTTGGTTTCATCATCCAAGTAATAATGAAATGATGGGCATCTGTTGTCAACATCGATAAAGTATTCCTTTTCTCCTTTTCCTTCGTTGTATATTCTGGGGGTTGTTGGCCTTTCTTTAGATAAAGTCCCCACACGACGCTTTATCCTAGTCATGTAGCAAACATGTTAATTTACGGGCAAATATAAAACAAGTATAATTGATTCACCATACCCATCGAGATTGTGAATGTCAAATTTGTGAAAAGACCGAGATGTTCCATCATATAATGAATGATCATTTGGTAGTATAGTTTGCGATCAGAGTTCGCAAAGTCTAATTTCGTAACGAGTGGACCTAAAGCAGATCATGATAGAGGTTTCGAATTTAAGACTTCATGTGCAGCCCCCTCTCTTGCGGGATCTGGGTAGATAACTATAGAAGCTGAACCTTATGAGATGTGAACGCGTTTACATTTATGAAAATTTGCTATCGAGTAGTTGAGTCCATTGAGTAAATGTTCCTCCAAAAGGATGTATGTAACTGTTCAAAGAAGAAAACAGAACAAGCAATTTGCAATGTTTTAATAGAGCCATCATTCACAAACAGAACCATCACGAGGTACAATGTTATCTATAGTAACTTACCCTATCAGTTTGTTGTCCATCACCATTTTTCTTCACAAATCATACACCTGAAAGAATAAACAACAATACATAAGTACCATTTGGATAGAACATGCGTTAAAACCTTACTATACATGGGGTGGAATCCACGTCAAATAGTATATCAAAACCATTTCTACTGCCTGTAATAGAGCCCCTTTCACAAAAGCATTTCGAGCCTTTTCTTTTCTTTCTAAAAGAAACCTAGTGTGATGCAGGATTTTAGAAATATACTTTTCTATCACTTGACCGTGGTACGACGGAATATACAAAAGTTAGTAAGCTCATTGCGGAGGGTGCCCTTTCTATGTCCTTATAGCTTTCCTCGTATGAGATGATTAAGTACTTTACAAAAGATTGATGATCATCATGGAAGAGTCTGTTGGACTCTGATATATATATATATATAGCGAACACGAACCACACTACTTTTGCAATTACCTTGAACATTTCTCCACAAGAAATGCTCCATGAAATTGGGACTGATCTAACCCTGCAATACTTGCTTCAGCCTTTCCTGCTTAAAGTTGTTATATGTGATTCAGAATAATGATCATTCTGTCCCAGTTCTTGGGAAGCTACTTTCGTCTTTCTTGTTGGTCAAAATTATTGGCAGCTTTATTCCCTCTGTCCTGTGTGTTCCCTTGAAAAAGTCATTGTCCTCATGCTTGCCCTCCCTCGTCCTAAGAGAATAATAATAACGCGTTAAGAAAATGCTTGTAACCACCCCGTGTAGAACGTCTCACTCAATAGACAAGCAAAGAAGCTCACCACCAAGACCAGCACTTATTATTGAAGCATTTACATATTCACATTTTGGGCCTTTGGAGGATGCAGTCCCTGCTATACATGCTTGGACAGTCAGGGACTTCGCGTTTAAGAATTCATATTCTTAAATGCAATCAGCCTATATATAGTATTCACTTTCTCAATTTCCCATTAGGATTTCAATTTCCCATTAGGATTTCAATTTCTAAGAGAATAGTCGAGAGTATTGATTGATGCACTTCCCCCCTTAAAGAACATACAAGTGGTCTATTTTCTCTTTTTGAGAAGTTATGTTCCAAGAGTTTTTTATTTGGTATGTATATATTTTTCCACATAGGAACTCCTGCCACATCTATAGTCCTTCGATAGTATCGGGCGACATACCTTCTCCACATTCTTAGAATTTTGTATGTTTTCACAGTTATCAAATGATTGGTCCAATTATAGATAACTTTTCATGTAGCCATAGAAGGATGTGGTATCACTTCATAGGAGACTATTGTGCAAGCCACTAACCTAGAAATATGGGCACTAGTGACTCTTCCTCCTTTAGCAGATAGATTATTTATTGCCACTTATTGTGACAATGGATTCAAACACATGTGATTTCCAGATACCTCTTCTATCGCTCGGGATTTAATTGCACGAACATGCATGTACAACACTCCCCGGTCTATTATTGAATTATTGAAGTTAAAATGGAATTTAATCCATTATTTCATCCCCTTTAGATTTTCTCAAATTTGAGGACATGCACTTACAAACCCCCTGCATGTCATTGAAGTTGAAATGGAATTTGATCCATCATTTCATCCCATTTAGATCTTCTCAATTCTGAGCTGTAATTTCAAGAATCCTTGAAAGTTCTATTTAACAGCATTACATTACCACTATACTTTGCGATTTTGAAACGACAAATAGAGCACTCACTTTCAATATATAAGCATAAACTTCCCGGTATGAATAAGCACAAATCTCCAAGAATACCGGGAAAAGGGGCGGAATCTATGATATCATATGAGGAATGAAAGCGATTCAATTGGATTTCGTCCTCACTTCTCCACCATCCTGACTCGCAATAGTTGTCACCCCTTGCTTGCCATGGGGCCCATGAACACAAAAGGCAAAAGGAGTACGAAAACACGAAGCATACAACCTCAAATATCACAAACTCCAATACTCCAATCTCACACCCCAACACTTCTATCAGTTGAACTCTACGAGTACGGTACTTCAGGTGGTCAAAACACCTTCGGCGATAAACACACCTCAAAGCGAAACGTGACGTGTAAACCTCGTTTCCTTCTAGAGTTCCAAAACTCATAGATTTTCTTTCGGTTCGCGTGCTGTGTGGTGGCGTCCTAGGTGGGAAAGAAATCGAGTTTTCTTTCCCTTACACAAGACTGTGACGTGTACACATCAAGAAGTGACATCACGGTGCATGTGCCACATTGGCTCGCACGCAGAAGTGACATCAGTACGAATATGCAAAATCGATTCCAAATAGAGACAAGGGCGACCGCGTAGATTCCAAATCGAAATCCGATAAGAATCCGTCTACCTGTACGGTAATTGAGAGTCCAACTAACGTACAATTCTCAGACGGTCCCGGCGAGTACTGCAATTCGTCCCGGGAGGTTTTGAGCTCCCCAAAATCGTCGGCGATGGAGAATGCTAAGTCCTCGAGTACTGTGGATTCGTATTACAGCGAATGTACCTGGACGCTGCTCGTGAAACTCATAGAATTTTGGTCGATCCCATGTCTACTGGGAAATGTAACCGATTCGCCGCCGAACGTTGGCACAGAGAAGTGAGCGGAGAATATTCTGGATTCTCGATGGAGAATGGCGCAATACCCAAACCAGTGTCAGCAGAGAGCCTGCAAGCATTGCTGTTCGCTTTGCGTATTACCGGTGTCCGGAGAGGTTTTGTCGGCGATGAAACAGGGGTGTAAATAGGAACTTCCGGCAAACATGCAAAGATTCGCGAAAATAGTACGTAAAGTCAGCTGATATCCGGTGGTTCCAATGTCTACCCGGGAATTGGACAACTTACCTGGAACACCCTCTACAGAGCTCTGCTGGCTCAAACAGCTGTTTCACGAGATCGGTGAGGTGGGATCAGAGACCAATGCATCAATTTGGCGCGTCTGCGGCTGCTGATTTACGTAGTACTAGGTCAATACAAGCGGGCCAGAAATCGGACCAATTGGTGATGGTGGTGGACTCTGGCTCTACTCGGAGAGTTCCTCCAGTCCCCCACTCCGCAGTTCCCAAACCCATCGAAACCGTGTCCGTCAGGAGATGGAGATGATCTGGTGGAGTCGTTGCCGACCGAGTTTGATGACATTTGGGCGTACGAGTCTTCTCTTTTCCAGCGTAGCAGCTGGTGGCTGGATGTTTTTGTTGTTTTGTGGGTAGTTCCATGTCGACTTACTGTACTGTGGCTCGTCGTTGTCGTCCTCCAATGAGTTTCATGCGGATGTAGTGATCATTTAGGCTCCGAGTATTGGCTGCTGGAGCAGCCGGTGTCACGGCGGTGGGGATGCTGTGGTGCTCTATTTCGGTGCAGCGGCGAGGTTAGGACTATTGTGTGGTTGGTTCCATCCCTCCTTATATACGGGGGCGCAAGGTTTCCTCCCTTATGGAGAGTAGCAATCTCGTTTGACGGCTCCAAGCTCGGGATGAGCAGAAAATTTCGGTACCAGCCAGCAGCAGTAGGGTAAGAGAAGGGGAGGGAGAAGCATTCTCCGGAGCTGAAGAGCGTGGAGGAGCGGCGAACTCGGTGGATTCCTTGAGTTGAGCTTGAGCAGGTGTGGTTTCAGGATATGGAGATAGCCTATGCTCTCTCGCCGGAGGAGAAGTCACCTTGTGGATGCAAGTCACCATTTGCTGGGTCGAATCGCATTTTTTGTGCGCCTTGCTTAAACAGGAATTTGGAGCGAGCTTGCCAAAAGACATTTGCTGCTGCTGCTGTTCTCTCGCCTGGAACGAGGGGAAGACATGGGGGAACTCCCAGAGCGTTTTATCCTGGCATGCCTAGGGCTGCGTTGAGGCTTGTGGAACAGGTTAGTGTTCACGACGGTCCTCCGGTGGAGGAAAACGGTTCTCTAGGTTGTAGTAGTGGTGGTAGCAGGACAGGTTTGAATCGGCAGGCCTGCGTGGATGGGGAAAAGGATAGTCACAGAATGGATATTTCGAGTAACGAGATTGATCAATGTAGGAAACAGGGGACAAAGCTCATGAAAGTGGACAGCGTAGTGAGACCGGAGAATAGGGTACCTACAAGCTCAGAGTTGCAAATGGTGATTGATTTAGCTGAGGAGAAAAAACATATGTCCCAAATGCGTAAAAATTTGACTGTGAGAGTCCGTGGAGCTGCTGCTGTCCCTGCTGCTGCTACTAGCTCAAGGCCAGAAAATTGCCAATCTTCTTTTCAGAGGTTGTCGCTCAAGGAGGCACAATCTCGGAAGTTGGCGCAACCTAGCAAGGCGAGAAAGTGGATGATGAAGCCTGATGCAGCAGCTGAAGCTGAATTGATGAGGAGGTTACTCTCTGACAGTGTTCCGGTTGTGAAAGCTCCGCTTGTGCTTCCGCTGTGCAGAGTGAGACCTGCTCCTCTGTCTCCGATTTCTCCTCCAGGAGACCCTTTGTGGAAGCGGCGTTGTGTGCCCTGCCCTAAAGTTCTCCGAATTCAGCTGCCTCCCCCTATCGTTGTAAAATGAGATTCTTATGTTCCAGCATCGAAAGAAAATATCAGTGGGCGATCAGCCAAGAGCTGACACTGAAGAGGTACATGTTTCAAATTTCTCATGAATAGCATATGTGGAAGAGGACAGTGGAGAGTACTCGTGGCAAGTTGTTGTGGGCATGAACATCATCGTGTTCCCACCTGTCATCAAGTATATGCCGAGGAATCCCAATGCCTCCTCTCGGGGTTGAGGATGTGTACCGTTTTGGTTTACTGTAAGCTGATCGCTCGCCTCTGAATTTGAGCATTTCTCGAAGCTCAATGTACTGCATGCTCCTTTAGGAGACGTGCCATCCAATTTTGCGGGATCATATGGGTTCACTTTAGCTGTGGTATTCGCCGAAAATTATACTCAACTTGTGGAGGCTGTCAACCTGAAGATTATAGGTCGTTATGTGCACTTACTTACGAATGTCAGATCTGGCTAGTGTACTTTAATGGTCTTCTCTTCAGGGAATGTATTTAGGAGAGATGTAGGATAGCACGACAATCGTCTGGTTTACCTGCCGTGTAGTGAACATCAAGATCTTCCCTGATTTGTGTGGAAATGGGACAGCTGGCAAGCTAGTTTAGGGAGATTGGAGCGGTAGAGAAAATGTGAAGAGAGGAGTTTTAGTTGCTACGTTAATGTGGATATCTGCCTCAGTTTCCTGTTTAGTTCAAAAGAGTGGCATTGTACAAATTCGCAGCAGCTCCATTCATAGGTTTATTTGACATTCTTGCTACATTGTGGCCAATTTTTCAAAATTCTGCCCACTTTCTTTGTCCATCTCATGGATAGGACGGCTATGAAATCATTCATTTCTGTAAAACACATTTGTTTCGAATCGACAGTGATCATAAACTATGTCCTGTTATCGCTTCTGGTCACTGGGACTGTTGTAGTCTGCTTAGAGTAGTACAGTATGACCATGACCTTCTGCTATCTGAGTGAGCTGTATCCAGTAGCCAGGAATTCGCTAGAAACTGAACTTGATGCCATATAGGTCACAACAGATTGACATTGATGGTCTAGTATAGAAGTCTTGATTGTGTCAAACGATGCAAACTGTATAGAGTACAAATATTGTGCTGAGACCAAATGTGAATTTTGTGCAAAGTAGATTTTTGAATAAAAGAATGTCTCAATATCATCTGTAAATCTTCTCTTTGATACCTGTGAACATCCAAGTTTGAAAGCACCTCATTTTGAACATTCTGGCATCTGAGAAACCTTATTCTGCAGGTTCGAATTCAAAGAGCCTTCAGAATTTGTTGTTTCTACATTTGCGATCATAGTATTGCCCTCTTCTGAGCTATGAAGCGGAAAGCAGAACAAGTCAGTTTGAAGTTACTGAGAGGTCAGAATTCCCTGTCGAACAAAGAATCTCCTCATTTTCTGCAACGGAAAGTAGTTGAAAAGTGGTTTCGTCACTGATGACAACTACCAGGGAAGAAGAGACTCCAAATCACTTTGGACGTCAAACAAGGGAGCCTACCGCGGGGTAATCAGTTCTGGTTCCCACAAGATGTATTGAGGCGCTGATTTAAAGTCCATCAATGTCCATGTCCAACAGGAGGAGCTCAACACCTCATCACGCGTACGCTTCTTTTCTAGAGGCAGCGAAGGCTCCAGGCAAGTACACACGTCTCTACCGACTGGTCTTCTTCCATGTAGCTCATGGTCACTTTACACAGTGAAGCGCCTGGAGTATGTCTACGTGTATATCCTCACTCTTCTCCACCGAGAATATGACACTTTACATTTATCTGCCTTTTTGTCTGGCAGATACAATATTCTGTGAGAGGAGTACCTCAACGAGAGTACCTCTAAGCTGATGGAGAAGCGGCAGCAAAAAGTCTCCTGGTAGTGCTAGTCATCCCAGCTTGTCAGACAGTTCATATTGGCCCAAAGCTAGCTGTTACCGGAAGAATATATGCTTACTCTGTAAAAGACCAATGTTTGACACTTGGAAAAAGGGAGTCGAAGAAATTGCAATAAATGGCGGTGCCAATGATCGCTTCCCTGGACGGAGAGAACACACGTCTTTTACTTTTCACATGTCCGTTTGGCACACTAACGGAAGGTGAGAAACTTAAACCTCATCGACTGGGTTTAAACGTACTGTATCGGAGTTGTTGTCGCCACCAATGCAAATTGTATGAATCGGTATCATCGCCCACGGGGGCATCATTCCAAGTTTCAAATCTTAGGACTTTGTCTACATTTGTCCAGAAAATTTACTAAATCATTAACTGCAATTTAGATCCTCCCGTTGTTGTCAAGGAGATCTTATGAAGTTTGGTCATTCACGTTACTTGTTTCATCAGGGTCTTGGAGTTAATAATAAGGGTCTAACCAATGTCTTAACTACTGTACTAACAACCCAGTTCGCTCAAAAAGTCCTGTCGCGCTTTCTGAAATTCACAGTCAAGAAATTAAGCTGATGTTTGAGCTAGAAGTATTTGATGCAGATTCCAAAAGTATTCTAATTAACTGAGTTTTGATGTGATGTATCAATACACTCAAAGTATCTATTTGCGAGCGGTTTAGCGTCCTGAATCTGAGTCCGAGCACAGTGGTACAAAATCTGAACTGCCGCTATCGATTCAGGACAGTATTTGAGGCAACTCCACCAAGCCTGTCTTTGGATTTGCCTACTTCTTGATCCAGGATTATCTTAGAAAAAACCAAATCCGGAGCCACAGTAGAGGTGAAAATCGCATTGTTCTCAGACTGTCCAGTATCCATGCATTAGCAATTAGCTACAAAGCAAAACTTCTGTGTGTTTGGCATCATCTGCTCTCTTGACGTAGACAATCTCCACCTCAAAGTACAGACTATAGTAGAAGCCTTGAAATCAGAGTCAGTTCCCTACGCCTTCCGGGAAATAGCGATGGGAAGAAACTCTATCCTGTACTAGAGAAGTAGTGCTGCTAACAGTCCTCTAAAAGCGCATGTCACTTCCTCGTTTTCTGGGGGATGTAAACTGTACTCTTGGACGCACCTTGAATGGTTTCATTTTTGTATTTTCTGTATGCGCTTGAATTAGAAATCTTTCGATTAGAACATGAAAGCTTCCAAATTGCGAGTACCATTCGCCTGGCCGATGTCCACCGTAGTCAAACTCAGACACTGTAGTGTTGAATTTGTTGACTTGGATCACTAATTGATGTCATGTAGAAAAAGATAGTGACACTTCTTAGTACAACGAAGTTGAAGTCACCGCAACTGTACATAACGAACTACCGTATGAAAGAAAATTCCAGCAGAGCTCGATAAATCAATCTAGCAAATCGACTTAAAGTTCTCTTGCACGATTTGACGCATTCCGCTTGTCTGTTCTTCCACTGACCATTCTTACACGGATCTTGCTGTAAATTGGAACTCTACATTTTGAAGTGGTTAGGAATCGTGATCTTTCAACGGCTGCTCAAATCATGTGAACTGAGAGTAAACAGTTGACGGGTGATGTTATGGATGATGCTATAACATCACATGGATTGAACCTAGGTAGGTACGGCACAATTCACGTGACTGTGAGCAAATCACCGATGGAAGTTAGCTAACTTGCCAACTTCAATTGCAGTATACTGTGTATCCTGATGCCATGGACGGCAGAGACCCGATAGTGCCTACAACTGAAAGTGTTGCTGGAGGGGTGGAGTATCGCAATTCCCATTCTGCTGTACTCTTTTTCCTGCTCTTGCCGTGCTGAGATTCCAAATCGCTCGAAGTTTTGGTGAGAGGGACAAGTTACTGTGAGAAAAGCTGCAAACGATTACACACTTCTCTTGCAGTCGATCAGGAGAGATTTCCGGGAAAATGAGTTGGGGAGGCTGTGGTAGATCGACATCGTGTAAACAAAGCAGAAGTTGCCTTTATTGTGGACACCGAGAAAGACGTCTTTGTTAACTGGGTTAGAATGTTGACCACCGAATGATGAAGACATGATAGCTTGAACCATGTGTAGTACTTACAGCGTGTTGATTTAAACATTGATCACGCCGCGGTTTAGTGTGTGGATTGTGGTAAAGGAGCAGGTTAGTGAGGCTTTAACACACGTCGCCGTCTGGGCTGCACATGAAGATACAACGTGAGTTTGAGAGTTCGGAAACTTGACAAATTCTAACGCTTTTGTAGCGTCCAACAAAAGCAAGAGAGCGTTTGTGGCACAATGGACAGATGTAGGTGAAGAAGAACCTAAGGAACGGTTTTAATTCCATTGTTTCCGCAAAGGCTCCAACAAATTGTCAATATCTATCACACTGGTTTTAGTAATGATTGAGACTGGTAGCAGTTTCCCACCAATTCAGGAAATCCTGCACGAGAGCATGAGATAGTTATTACAAATTGTGTCCAAATCTCCTCAAATTTCAGAGCTTTTAGGTTTGGCGGAGTAAAGTGATGATTTTCTGCTCCATACAATAAATATAGCATTCATCCTGTCCCCTTTTCCCTGTTGCCATTAGGAATTGGATTGTGTATGGATGTGAATAATTTCTTCATTGCATAGTACTCCCTGTCAATAAATTTAAGCCTTTAGTTCCAAAGAAGGTGGTGAAACAGAAGAACTTTGACAGGTGACTATGGACAGCTGTGAATGTTAGAAGTGAATGTTACCTACTGCATCCAATTCACCCGCCAGTAGGTTCATCGAGTAAACGCAGTGGCTCAGATGCTCCTTTGACTGTCACAAAGGGTTGCCTACGATTGCCCACACACAAAGAAGCATTTCAGATCTGCTCTCGTTGTCGCAGAATTGGGAAACTCAACCGAGCAAGTTACAAGTGATATCCTGGATTCTACATCTATGTTCCTCACCCGATCACAGTAGCACGGAAGCAGAGCCAAACTTACCAGGCCCAGCCGGCTCACCCGGACACAGAGTTGCAGAGACTCGAGGAGTTCCAGGTGAACCAAAGAGCTAATAGTACTTGATATAAGCTTTTACAGGTCAAGATATAAGGCACTTCAATATAAGTAATGTCAAGTTCAACTGAATATCAAAACAAGGGTCGAGGCTAGAACGAGGGTACAAATATGGAGAAGGACGTGCAAATGTATAATATCTACAGTAGGTCATCATACAACAGGGGAAAAGTTCAGTTTGCATTGAAATGTAGTTATAAACAATTGGTGCGGTTCTGCTGTCGATTACATTCTGCTTTAGATTGAAGGACTTTATATGGATTACTCTTGCGCATGATGGCCCGAAGTTTTGCGGAGGAAAATTGCTGTCCAACGGAGTGTGAGGCTCCCCGGAACCTCATCCGAGGCTAAGTTCAGCGTCATGTTTCATCCCCTGATCCACCGCTTGTGCAGCAACACTGCTCCGTCGGCCTGCTTTAGGCTGTAGTGAACCAGTTGTCAACATGGCGTTTTAGGCTGCCTTCTTAGCAGACCTGAGACTGAACAAGAAGACTTTGTGCTGCGCACGACTGATCCTTGTGAAACGGAGTCTTTGAAAGTACTGCTGATTGTACGGAGAGACTTGGACGGCAGTGAACAGTTAGCGTGGTATCATGCAAGCATATTCAGAGAGAGGACGAAAAAAAAGAATCCTTCAAATCGTGTACAAGTGGAAGGATGATTACAGGGATAGGATCAACAGTCTACACTTTTATTGACTATCATGGTCACTGCTTTGTGAGCTCATGAGATATATAGGAGTACTCTTATTTACAAGACCAATCGTCTCGAGCTTAGATGCGCTCATTACATTGCCACTGTTAGGCAAATCAGTGTCAAGTTTCCCATTTGCTGCCCATCTACTGAACTCGGTAGACAAACGATATTGGCCATTTGTATGTCTCTTTCTGGCACTCTCGTTTCTCATCATGTCGCTGACATCTTCTGCACCACTTGGACTACTGTCCCCAAGTGCTCTGAGATACACCCTCCAAAGTGCTTTCAATTCCAGCTGCCTTGGATGCGACTAGGACTGGTGCGAAGTAAGAGGTGGAGCTGCAGTTGGCAGGAAAACAATTAAGGTTTGTATCAGACTACAAGTTAAACAATCCGGTTCTAGAGCATGAAGCTCGAGAACGTAATTTTTTGAAAGTCTTTCAAGAGCAGTATTGTAAATATTACAAGTACCTGAGAACAATTGATTGATAGATTTATAGCTACGAATATATAACGACGGTGGTAACAAAGGCATGTCGAACTAATTGACGCTGTGAGAGACAAATTTTGAGATAGTGATTTCAGTACTGACCTCGGGCTCTTCTCAACGAAGAATGACATCTGAGGCTCACACTCCTTGCAACTGGAGCTGCAAAAACAAGGGAGATAACTTCAGTGAGCAACCTGTTTCATTAGCTTCCTACCTTTCTTGAAGTATAAAAAGAAAAAGGAACGATAAAATTCCCTGCACATCTGGTCCAACATGAAGGAAATGGACAGTTGGAAGTGGTGTTTAGCAATAGATAATTTGACAGAAGTTAGAGACTGTACTAAGATACCAATTCTCTGCAAAACAAGAGCTGATATTGGAGAGGTGCTTGAAGGAGTTTGTATGAGGTTTGGGATCATATAAAGGAGTACAATAGATAGAGAAAGCTGATGACAGTTGTTGTTGTTGTTGCACCTCAAAATTGTTCCTATTAACACCTATCTGCGAATAAAAAAAGCAGGCAAGTGCAAGCAATGTCCTTGATAATTAATTCTAAAGGTGGCTGCGGCGGAAAATCAGGACGAGCTCCATCAAACGGGCTTTGCTTTAGGGACATTAAAATTCCAAAGTCGTGCTTGAGGGCTTACTCGCAGTTTCCTCCGTTGGAATTCTTCCTGTCGCAGTCGCAGCTCGACATGGTGAGATGACTGAAGGAGCAAGAGAAAGTTGTAGAGATGACAGCTACAGTAAGAGCGCACTTGAAAGTTTGTGGGATGGTTGGAACTTGAGCCCAAGATTTGCTATTTATTCACAGTTTCCTCTCTAGAACCTGTCAGCAAATGCACCGTAGCGTTCAAAAGATGCTATTGTTACTTGAATCGAAGTGGCTCAGAGTGCTCCTATTGAGAACCTTTCCTGTGGGCCCCGATTTGCTTTTGGTTTTGGCGAACTCAGCCAATCCAGTAACGCTATTCTGCATAAAATTATCCTGCGGTGATTCTTAACCTACAAAACTGTTAACCACACGCAACCCACACGAAGGTCACACACTCTCCGGGACGTTAACCTCTTCTAGTACACGCGCATCAAATAAGTCACATGATTCCACTTTGATTCGAGATATCTGTATCATCGTTTCGCCACCAGTATCTTTGCCTTTCCCCTCAAACCCTGATAGACACTCAGCAGACTCCGCTGCCGAAACGCCACATACAGTCTAGGACATGAAAGCATCAGCTAATGTGATTTTGGCGAAGATTCCAATTCCATCTTACAATCGTTGATTCTTCCTGCTTTTGAACGTTTCCTTTCCCTAGAGTAGATCATCTAGTAAGCTCCATCTACTGGGTCAATCAGTAATCATAAAGATCAGAACTGAAAGTGGCCTGTCACGTTTAATGTGTCCTTAGAGTCCATTCCTCTTGGGACAAGAGTGACCAAAGTCCTCCTTTCCACGAATTTTGGCCAGCTTCTCACATGAAAAGCCGCGCCATTTCTTACCTCTTTGCAACCTTGAGGATACCTAGACCAGTATTACCTTTTGTCTTAGAGTGCGACTTCTCTTTTTGATTCAGTTGAATCTGATTAAGTCCATAGTCCGTCCAACACGAACTCTGTGATGATCACAACACCCATATGTTAACCTCATCCACTGTACAAATCCTACCGAGATTCACGTCCATAACAATCTGGAAGCATATGTTTAACATCCAGACAAGATCACAGTAGCCAAGGGAAGAAAAATCCAAGTAGCACATGATAATGAAAAGCACCAAGTGCATCACCTAGAAAAAGCGAACAAACCAAAAGGAGGTATAGACATCAACTAAAAATACCCTCGTTGATTACAACTAGTGGATGCTGGATCTGGAGGTTGCTTGAACTCACCTCTGGCTACTTGAGATGTAAACGCAGACCTCTACAGTTAGTATCTGTACTAGCAGCATTGGACCGCTAACTGAAGAAAAGCCAAGACCACTTGACTTGCGGACCACCTGACAGAATTTGAGGGCGGTACTAGTTTAAGAGAACTAGTACTGCCCTCAAAACATCACAGGAAGTAGTGCACTCCGCACGCGTTGCTGAGTGGGCTAACTGATGGATTTATGCGAGAATCTTTCGACGTGGGACCTGAAAGCCTGCAGCTTGGATGCATAACCGCACCTTTTCTAACCACAGACTTTGTCGTTCTCTTTCGCTCGTGTTTACAACGGGCTAAATTATTCCAACTGATCTGAACTCTTTCGACGTACTAGCAGTGATACTGTAGCTAGAATCTGATGGATGAGATCATCCTGCTCTAAGATGAGATCATCCCTAAACCCTTATTCTCCACCTCCCGTGCTTTCATTTCGCATACTGCATCCCATATCGTGAGATTGGATCTTCCAGGAAAACGAAAGAGGAAGAAGATCAGTACTGTACACACATGAACGGTTGAATCAATTGAAACTGGAATATCTGGCATTGGAGTAACACGGATCATGAAAAGGACTACCCCTCTCACACGTTGCTGGTGACAATACCTCAACGTATGTAAATGCAGAAGCAAAATCCATCGTCAGAATGAACATGAGAAAGTAGTAATCTTCTGCGTCTGATTCAAGGAGAATCTCTTCAAACCGAGAAAAGTAGTAATAGCTTAATCTTATTGTTTTCTTTTTTCTACTACTACGTAATGTTTCATCTTCTCTTGCTTCAAGTTCTATTGAAGTTCGAGATCAAACTCCATTTGTCCCTAGCAATATCATGAATGAATGAGAGAGATGAATGCATCACACATGGGTGGTGAGGAACGGAGACATTGATTATAAAGGTTGTGTATAGAGATGATGAAGACTATTTTCCTTTCGACATAATGCTATGTTTATTTGTAAATGTTGTAGTTGGAATCGGATATAGTTTATTAAAATATGTGAATATCACATTACGGTATAGCTTTCTTTGAGAACAATCAGTTTAGATATCTTTGGGTAGTTAACATTCTAATTTATTTGAATAATTATAAGTTACTATAAGTAAGTTAGCATGATGGAGGACGAATCATCATATGCACACCATCTTTCATTTACTTTCCTTATCTGTTGTATACTTGTACCGATAGCCTATATTTCATATTAAGTGAAAAGTCATTCCCTTGTATTTTCACCGTCTATTTTTCGCAAGTATCAAGGGAGGAGAAAAGGAAACAACATATATTGGAAGAGAAAGAAAATATTGAGAGAAGGGAAAAATACAAAATGAAATAGATATTATCAATTTCTTACAAATAAAAATCTTGAATTACAGGGTTTTTACTTCGATATATACTCGATAAAAAATAAAAACCAGGTTCTTCTCGAATTAATTCTCTCTCTCTCTCTCTCTCTCTCTCTCTCTCTCTCTCTCTCATTTATTTAAGCTCAATTAGATTTTCTTGAAAGTTCCCGTAGCAAAATATAAGGAATGACATACACCAATAATGTATACTAAAGTAGAATGATTTTGAACAAGTTCAGAATTGAATACTACTTTCCTGTAGTTTAAGTAGATTTAATGTACTAATCTTTTACTAATCCAATAGGAGAACTCTATAAACTTTTTTTTGGAATTCCAAGGCCATTTTCCATTAGGAGTTTGATGCATATGATTACTTAAAAAATCTAATTTATTAATGGTTCATGTGATACTTGATTTATCACATAGTACGCACTTTTGAGACTCCTCAAAATCGCCTAAAACTACAAGGACCAAAAACTCACTTCGTGTGTATATTATTATTTCAATATCCACTCTCGATTATCTCGCTGCTAAAAGTTAAGTTAATCAAAATACAGATTATCCCGTAAGAATATAACTATGCAAATTGTTGAATCAATATATCAAATCAGTCAACTCACTAGATCAACCCAATAAAGTCTGACCTTTATTAGGATTAATTTTCAACAATAAAGTCTGCTTACTTCATTTTCTCCCAATCCATCCATTTATAGTTTACATGTGCTACGATAACTTATGGACATAATATCACTTATGTTCCAGTATTACAGTGCTTATTAATAAAATGCATCATACTCAAAATTTGGGTGCTTCATGACAGTTCTCAATTCGTCGTGGTGAGGCGCTCATCATGTCAATAGGAACCTCCAGTTGAAGGAATCTTTAAGGAGAACAAGCTGATGGAAATCTTATCGACCAGTTCACGTTCGACGACGAATGAAATCCAATTCGGACGAAAGAATGTACAGTAGATTCTGTGCATTCCATACTCCATTACAGTAACTTCAACAGCGTAGTTCTGAGCGCTGGGACTCGCGACATCGTGTTGTGATGTTCGATTCTGATCAAGGTTTGCGTTGTTTCCGCTTTGATGTCATCGAAAGGACCTGTTTTCTGAGCTATCTTTGTCAAGTTCACTTGGGAATGCGATGGAGTTTATGCACTTGTCACTCTGTGGAGAAGAAATACTTGCTGTTTCTTATCCATGTCACTTCAGAAAATGTGAAAACCGAGCTCATGATTTCTGAAGTGCGATGAGAATGAGGATTGAAATGAGTAGGATGACAAAGAGAGTCAGCAGGATTTGGGGGCCGCAATTTATAAGTTAGTAGCAGAGAGCCATATCAATTAACGACGAGGCCCTGATTATGGTAGTGGTTATGGGGTTTGTGTGATTTTTGATTGGGATCTCATTCCATTTTGTTGAAGAGCTGATCATTACCCACAATTTCAAAACAGAGTAGGGAAAGAGAAAATCCTGAAGGGCTATGTCGTGCGGAAGGTGAGAAACTTTCATCTGCTATTGACCGGCCGACGGTTCCATATCACTCAGATTCAATCAACAGCGAAGAACATAGCAGTAGCGCCTCAATCAGATCAAATTTACTGATTGTTTCAAAGAATCGACGAATACGATACTTAGCTGCAGTCCGCATTCAATGGCTTCGTCATCCTCGATCCATGAGAAGACCGATTGATATCCTTGTTATACTAAAAGCTTCACCGGTACAATAATCAATCACGGTGTGAACTTTACTAGTATGGAGTCTCAAGTGTTCAGTAGCCAGGAAGTTCCAAATTTTCCATGTTTTCTTACGTTGTGGAGCCTCTGCGCCTCGAATGGCTTCAAAAGTTTGGAGTAGAGGAACTTCATTGAGAATTCTGCTCTAGTTGATATTATCGTTATACAGTGTTTCCAGATGTGACTTCGTCATAAACTCTGCGAAATACGATTCAGCAATGTGTTTCGTAGATTGCACTCTCTCATAAATCCCTAGAGATATGAGAATTCAAAACTCATATCTGCCTATCCACGTGCAAAACTCTGAAAATGAAGTTCCTGAATCTAGGCAAATTTCTTTAGATGACCGTAAAGCGGAGTAAATGAGACGCGGGGACGGAGGCCAATCCTGAAAATTCCTACAAAAGGGAAAGAATTTTGATTAGCAGAGTGGGGGAGTCGACTTTGCAGTAAGGTTCAGACAGCCTTTGGCACCGCAAGCGACCTCGTGAGACACCCGTGATACCTGGAGGCTCCATAACGCTGTTTCAACACGCTACAGGTTTTGCCGAACAATTGAAGGTGATCCAGGGCACCAAATTTGTGTAATTCAACAGAATTTGTCTCTATTGGGTTCAAGTGCCAATTCGATTTATTTCTGCAGAAGCTAGTAGTCTCTTGGAGCACGACGCCAAGTTCTAAGACCGTGCCGTGAGGGGTTCAGAAATTGGATAATTTTACCTCGTTTGATTAGTATTTCGCCAAGAATCTCAAATCTTCTCATTTGATTTAGATTTGAAGCAATGAGACAGCAAGATCTAGATGCGATGACATTTGGACTCTCAAGTGCACCTTCCTTGTTGGCTGTAAACCCGTATCGCTACGTGATGGACACCGGCACTTCAGATCATTCTCGGACCAGTGGAAAATTCGAGAGCCTGCTGAGAAGTCCTAACGAATTTCATCCCAAGAGCAGCACTTTAAGAGTCATCAGAAGTGCAAACTCATCCCGTCCTTACTACTGGAAAGACAGTTCGGACCGTAGAAAGAGCAGCATAGATCATTCTCTGAGAGCTCTGGCGTCAGAAGACGTTTTACCCACAAGCCCTAAGCGAATATCTCGAAAACTGAATGCTCTAAGAGGGCAATTGGCTAGTGCACCTTCTACATTGCACGGGAATCTCCACTCTGGGTGCTATGAAGCTCTCTTCAAGAGCGGAGATATTACCAGTCGTCGTCCAAAACTCACTGCTCGAGCTCTGAGCATGAGATCTGGAACCTCTCTTAGAACGCCCAGGTCTGCTTTAGCACAGTCTAGCCACACTTGCCATAACACTCCGGTTTTTTATCAGTTTAAAACTGTGAACCCCTCCCGGCCCAGAACTCCCCGATCTAGACCAAGCACTGCAGGAACAGCAGCCGCAGCAGCACCTCAGGGAGCAGTGACTAGAGAAAGACTAAGGAGTGCACCCGCTGCACTGTATTCAGATTACAATCTTCGGGCTCCTAGTGCTTGCCTTAATTCTCCTAGAGGAATTTCACGCCGCATTGCACTTGAGAAAACTGGAAAACTGCACCAAGGGTTACCACCTCGGCCTTGCTCCGCATTGAAGATGCCCCTAAGTCTGGAACAAGAGCAGCTTCGAGCTCGTCGCCCCATTAAATCAGTCACGTTTAGCTGCACGAACTGGTCGTCTCCTTACAATTCCAAGATGAGTAATCGAGCTAGGAAACTTAGGAGCTTTAATGGGTTGAATTACACAGGAGTTACAGGAGCTGACGGAGTCTGCCAAGACTTTCGATATATGGAAATGAAAGCCAAGAATTCTGTACAAAAGGCTGTTGGATTAAGTGCAAAACCCTTCATGAATGGGACGTCAGAGCTCCATCTCGATGCATTGAAAGTTGCCAGTGATTTGGTACTGATAAGTGAATGCTTGGGGGCACAACAGGCGTGGTGTGCACGATTAGGCAGAAGTTTGTACCAACAAAAGGGAATACTGAGACTTATCAAGAGGACTCAAGGCAGACGTTCATTTACAAGTGAGAACATCATGTGTGAATGTTCGAATTCCACCATTCCAGTTTGGGGAACTCGTCTTGCAAGAAAATTCCCCGCGTGAACTTCGAATTTCATCAGTTTATCTTCACCTCTGCTTAAATCTCCCTACGGGTGAGGAGGATCGCTCAGAGGAAAATGGGAATCAAAGGGAACCTAATGCTACAATCGTTTCGGTTGTAACGATGACTGTTGCTTTGAGGTGGTATTGTGGTTGAGAGATCGTCCCAGGATGCGCCTTCTGATCCATGGCTCTGTGGCTGTTGCTGTGAAGTGCTGTTCTAGTTCAGAGATCGTCCCAAATTCCCTTAATGATCCATGGCCTTGTGGGGTTCCTCCTCACAGGTCAGGCATAAAAGAGGTAAAATGAGCTCGAATGTGCAGATATGCGCAAATTGCATATACATGATTGAGTGAAAATCGAGAGGATAAACTCTGAACTCACTTCGCTGGCCACCGAGGCGTTAATAAAATCTTCAGAGTCGCAAAGTATGTCCATTGCACGAGTATTGACAGGTGCAGTAGTGTTCAGTTTCACTGAGGTGGATGCAAAAGCTAGCACTGAACTCAATTTCAGTTCAGATCTGGGCATGCTGGGACTTCTACTATCGGTGAATCTAGAGGTGCTCCATGAGCTATAACTTCTACTTCTAGTTAGTAGATTATCTATAATTCGTCGTTTCTTATACATCTGAGTACAACGTACAATAATGTTTGGTTTAGAAGATGAAAAAGTAATCATGACAATATTGGATCATAACAAACTACGTTTCCGCGTGTATAAACATAGAAGCTGCAATCATTGTAACAAATATCATCACAACAGTGAATTCTGCTAGAAAATCTGATCAAAAGCATCACATTGATTAGTGCACGCGGTAGCGACACGAATTTACAGTTGTTATTACTGATATAAGTCTTCATTCTTGCTCGAAGTACCTACCACGCATGATTGTCTTATTCGTGGTAGCCCAAGAACGAACTCATCTAACAATGTTTTATTTGTGTATACAGCATGTCCGACAAACGGACTCGAGGTCTAATTGTTATGATAAGATTCATGATACAATGTTATTTCTATCACGAACCATGGCCTTCACTTCGATGGGGAACTTAGAGGACTGATCATGAAGACCAAGTGGACAGTTATTCACATTGAAGTTAATCTCCGAGTCTTGCAGAAAGCAATATTCCCCACAGTTAATGTGGGGCATGTCAGAAATATATCGTCTTTAGTTAGATTCAAGTCCAA